>OX439140.1:85915945-86515945 GCA_949318255.1 Pollenia labialis
TAGCAAACTAGAAGAGCTAGAGCCAAAATAATGAAAATCTGTGATCACTACTAAAAATTGGATTTTCTTAGGATTTTTATATGAAAATATTTAAATGCGATTTTCTAGCAAACTAGAAGAGCTAGAGCCAAAATAATGAAAATCTGTGATCACTACTAAAAATTGGATTTTCTTAGGATTTGTATATGAAAATATTTAAATGCGATTTTCTAGCAAACTAGAAGAGCTAGAGCCAAAATAATGAAAATCTGTGATCACTACTAAAAATTGGATTTTCTTAGGATTTGTATATGAAAATATTTAAATGCGATTTTCTAGCAAACTAGAAGAGCTAGAGCCAAAAATAATGAAAATCTGTGATCACTACTAAAAATTGGATTTTCTTAGGATTTTTATATGAAAATATTTAAATGCGATTTTCTAGCAAACTAGAAGAGCTAGAGCCAAAATAATGAAAATCTGTGATCACTACTAAAAATTGGATTTTCTTAGGATTTTTATATGAAAATATTTAAATGCGATTTTCTAGCAAACTAGAAGAGCTAGAGCCAAAATAATGAAAATCTGTGATCACTACTAAAAATTGGATTTTCTAAGGATTTTTATATGAAAATATTTAAATGCGATTTTCTAGCAAACTAGAAGAGCTAGAGCCAAAATAATGAAAATCTGTGATCACTACTAAAAATTGGATTTTCTTAGGATTTTTATATGAAAATATTTAAATGCGATTTTCTAGCAAACTAGAAGAGCTAGAGCCAAAATAATGAAAATCTGTGATCACTACTAAAAATTGGATTTTCTTAGGATTTTTATATGAAAATATTTAAATGCGATTTTCTAGCAAACTAGAAGAGCTAGAGCCAAAATAATGAAAATCTGTGATCACTACTAAAAATTGGATTTTCTTAGGATTTTTATATGAAAATATTTAAATGCGATTTTCTAGCAAACTAGAAGAGCTAGAGCCAAAATAATGAAAATCTGTGATCACTACTAAAAATTGGATTTTCTTAGGATTTTTATATGAAAATATTTAAATGCGATTTTCTAGCAAACTAGAAGAGCTAGAGCCAAAATAATGAAAATCTGTGATCACTACTAAAAATTGGATTTTCTAAGGATTTTTATATGAAAATATTTAAATGCGATTTTCTAGCAAACTAGAAGAGCTAGAGCCAAAATAATGAAAATCTGTGATCACTACTAAAAATTGGATTTTCTTAGGATTTTTATATGAAAATATTTAAATGCGATTTTCTAGCAAACTAGAAGAGCTAGAGCCAAAATAATGAAAATCTGTGATCACTACTAAAAATTGGATTTTCTTAGGATTTTTATATGAAAATATTTAAATGCGATTTTCTAGCAAACTAGAAGAGCTAGAGCCAAAATAATGAAAATCTGTGATCACTACTAAAAATTGGATTTTCTTAGGATTTTTATATGAAAATATTTAAATGCGATTTTCTAGCAAACTAGAAGAGCTAGAGCCAAAATAATGAAAATCTGTGATCACTACTAAAAATTGGATTTTCTTAGGATTTTTATATGAAAATATTTAAATGCGATTTTCTAGCAAACTAGAAGAGCTAGAGCCAAAATAATGAAAATCTGTGATCACTACTAAAAATTGGATTTTCTTAGGATTTTTATATGAAAATATTTAAATGCGATTTTCTAGCAAACTAGAAGAGCTAGAGCCAAAATAATGAAAATCTGTGATCACTACTAAAAATTGGATTTTCTTAGGATTTTTATATGAAAATATTTAAATGCGATTTTCTAGCAAACTAGAAGAGCTAGAGCCAAAATAATGAAAATCTGTGATCACTACTAAAAATTGGATTTTCTTAGGATTTTTATATGAAAATATTTAAATGCGATTTTCTAGCAAACTAGAAGAGCTAGAGCCAAAATAATGAAAATCTGTGATCACTACTAAAAATTGGATTTTCTAAGGATTTTTATATGAAAATATTTAAATGCGATTTTCTAGCAAACTAGAAGAGCTAGAGCCAAAATAATGAAAATCTGTGATCACTACTAAAAATTGGATTTTCTTAGGATTTTTATATGAAAATATTTAAATGCGATTTTCTAGCAAACTAGAAGAGCTAGAGCCAAAATAATGAAAATCTGTGATCACTACTAAAAATTGGATTTTCTTAGGATTTTTATATGAAAATATTTAAATGCGATTTTCTAGCAAACTAGAAGAGCTAGAGCCAAAATAATGAAAATCTGTGATCACTACTAAAAATTGGATTTTCTTAGGATTTTTATATGAAAATATTTAAATGCGATTTTCTAGCAAACTAGAAGAGCTAGAGCAAAATAATGAAAATCTGTGATCACTACTAAAAATTGGATTTTCTAAGGATTTTTATATGAAAATATTTAAATGCGATTTTCTAGCAAACTAGAAGAGCTAGAGCCAAAATAATGAAAATCTGTGATCACTACTAAAAATTGGATTTTCTTAGGATTTTTATATGAAAATATTTAAATGCGATTTTCTAGCAAACTAGAAGAGCTAGAGCCAAAAATAATGAAAATCTGTGATCACTACTAAAAATTGGATTTTCTTAGGATTTTTATATGAAAATATTTAAATGCGATTTTCTAGCAAACTAGAAGAGCTAGAGCCAAAATAATGAAAATCTGTGATCACTACTAAAAATTGGATTTTCTTAGGATTTTTATATGAAAATATTTAAATGCGATTTTCTAGCAAACTAGAAGAGCTAGAGCCAAAATAATGAAAATCTGTGATCACTACTAAAAATTGGATTTTCTTAGGATTTTTATATGAAAATATTTAAATGCGATTTTCTAGCAAACTAGAAGAGCTAGAGCCAAAATAATGAAAATCTGTGATCACTACTAAAAATTGGATTTTCTTAGGATTTTTATATGAAAATATTTAAATGCGATTTTCTAGCAAACTAGAAGAGCTAGAGCCAAAATAATGAAAATCTGTGATCACTACTAAAAATTGGATTTTCTTAGGATTTTTATATGAAAATATTTAAATGCGATTTTCTAGCAAACTAGAAGAGCTAGAGCCAAAATAATGAAAATCTGTGATCACTACTAAAAATTGGATTTTCTTAGGATTTTTATATGAAAATATTTAAATGCGATTTTCTAGCAAACTAGAAGAGCTAGAGCCAAAATAATGAAAATCTGTGATCACTACTAAAAATTGGATTTTCTTAGGATTTTTATATGAAAATATTTAAATGCGATTTTCTAGCAAACTAGAAGAGCTAGAGCCAAAATAATGAAAATCTGTGATCACTACTAAAAATTGGATTTTCTTAGGATTTTTATATGAAAATATTTAAATGCGATTTTCTAGCAAACTAGAAGAGCTAGAGCCAAAATAATGAAAATCTGTGATCACTACTAAAAATTGGATTTTCTTAGGATTTTTATATGAAAATATTTAAATGCGATTTTCTAGCAAACTAGAAGAGCTAGAGCCAAAATAATGAAAATCTGTGATCACTACTAAAAATTGGATTTTCTTAGGATTTTTATATGAAAATATTTAAATGCGATTTTCTAGCAAACTAGAAGAGCTAGAGCCAAAATAATGAAAATCTGTGATCACTACTAAAAATTGGATTTTCTTAGGATTTTTATATGAAAATATTTAAATGCGATTTTCTAGCAAACTAGAAGAGCTAGAGCCAAAATAATGAAAATCTGTGATCACTACTAAAAATTGGATTTTCTTAGGATTTTTATATGAAAATATTTAAATGCGATTTTCTAGCAAACTAGAAGAGCTAGAGCCAAAATAATGAAAATCTGTGATCACTACTAAAAATTGGATTTTCTTAGGATTTTTATATGAAAATATTTAAATGCGATTTTCTAGCAAACTAGAAGAGCTAGAGCCAAAATAATGAAAATCTGTGATCACTACTAAAAATTGGATTTTCTTAGGATTTTTATATGAAAATATTTAAATGCGATTTTCTAGCAAACTAGAAGAGCTAGAGCCAAAATAATGAAAATCTGTGATCACTACTAAAAATTGGATTTTCTTAGGATTTTTATATGAAAATATTTAAATGCGATTTTCTAGCAAACTAGAAGAGCTAGAGCCAAAATAATGAAAATCTGTGATCACTACTAAAAATTGGATTTTCTTAGGATTTTTATATGAAAATATTTAAATGCGATTTTCTAGCAAACTAGAAGAGCTAGAGCCAAAATAATGAAAATCTGTGATCACTACTAAAAATTGGATTTTCTTAGGATTTTTATATGAAAATATTTAAATGCGATTTTCTAGCAAACTAGAAGAGCTAGAGCCAAAATAATGAAAATCTGTGATCACTACTAAAAATTGGATTTTCTTAGGATTTTTATATGAAAATATTTAAATGCGATTTTCTAGCAAACTAGAAGAGCTAGAGCCAAAATAATGAAAATCTGTGATCACTACTAAAAATTGGATTTTCTTAGGATTTTTATATGAAAATATTTAAATGCGATTTTCTAGCAAACTAGAAGAGCTAGAGCCAAAATAATGAAAATCTGTGATCACTACTAAAAATTGGATTTTCTTAGGATTTTTATATGAAAATATTTAAATGCGATTTTCTAGCAAACTAGAAGAGCTAGAGCCAAAATAATGAAAATCTGTGATCACTACTAAAAATTGGATTTTCTTAGGATTTTTATATGAAAATATTTAAATGCGATTTTCTAGCAAACTAGAAGAGCTAGAGCCAAAATAATGAAAATCTGTGATCACTACTAAAAATTGGATTTTCTTAGGATTTTTATATGAAAATATTTAAATGCGATTTTCTAGCAAACTAGAAGAGCTAGAGCCAAAATAATGAAAATCTGTGATCACTACTAAAAATTGGATTTTCTTAGGATTTTTATATGAAAATATTTAAATGCGATTTTCTAGCAAACTAGAAGAGCTAGAGCCAAAATAATGAAAATCTGTGATCACTACTAAAAATTGGATTTTCTAAGGATTTTTATATGAAAATATTTAAATGCGATTTTCTAGCAAACTAGAAGAGCTAGAGCAAAAATAATGAAAATCTGTGATCACTACTAAAAATTGGATTTTCTAAGGATTTTTATATGAAAATATTTAAATGCGATTTTCTAGCAAACTAGAAGAGCTAGAGCCAAAATAATGAAAATCTGTGATCACTACTAAAAATTGGATTTTCTTAGGATTTTTATATGAAAATATTTAAATGCGATTTTCTAGCAAACTAGAAGAGCTAGAGCCAAAATAATGAAAATCTGTGATCACTACTAAAAATTGGATTTTCTTAGGATTTTTATATGAAAATATTTAAATGCGATTTTCTAGCAAACTAGAAGAGCTAGAGCCAAAATAATGAAAATCTGTGATCACTACTAAAAATTGGATTTTCTTAGGATTTTTATATGAAAATATTTAAATGCGATTTTCTAGCAAACTAGAAGAGCTAGAGCCAAAATAATGAAAATCTGTGATCACTACTAAAAATTGGATTTTCTAAGGATTTTTATATGAAAATATTTAAATGCGATTTTCTAGCAAACTAGAAGAGCTAGAGCCAAAATAATGAAAATCTGTGATCACTACTAAAAATTGGATTTTCTTAGGATTTTTATATGAAAATATTTAAATGCGATTTTCTAGCAAACTAGAAGAGCTAGAGCCAAAATAATGAAAATCTGTGATCACTACTAAAAATTGGATTTTCTTAGGATTTTTATATGAAAATATTTAAATGCGATTTTCTAGCAAACTAGAAGAGCTAGAGCCAAAATAATGAAAATCTGTGATCACTACTAAAAATTGGATTTTCTTAGGATTTTTATATGAAAATATTTAAATGCGATTTTCTAGCAAACTAGAAGAGCTAGAGCCAAAATAACGAAAATCTGTGATTACTACTAAAAATTGGATTTTCTAAGGATTTTTATATGAAAATATTTAAATGCGATTTTCTAGCAAACTAGAAGAGCTAGAGCCAAAATAACGAAAATCTGTGATCACTACTAAAAATTGGATTTTCTAAGGATTTTTATATGAAAATATTTAAATGCGATTTTCTAGCAAACTAGAAGAGCTAGAGCCAAAATAATGAAAATCTGTGATCACTACTAAAAATTGGATTTTCTTAGGATTTTTATATGAAAATATTTAAATGCGATTTTCTAGCAAACTAGAAGAGCTAGAGCCAAAATAATGAAAATCTGTGATCACTACTAAAAATTGGATTTTCTAAGGATTTTTATATGAAAATATTTAAATGCGATTTTCTAGCAAACTAGAAGAGCTAGAGCCAAAATAATGAAAATCTGTGATCACTACTAAAAATTGGATTTTCTAAGGATTTTTATATGAAAATATTTAAATGCGATTTTCTAGCAAACTAGAAGAGCTAGAGCCAAAATAATGAAAATCTGTGATCACTACTAAAAATTGGATTTTCTTAGGATTTGTATATGAAAATATTTAAATGCGATTTTCTAGCAAACTAGAAGAGCTAGAGCAAAAATAATGAAAATCTGTGATCACTACTAAAAATTGGATTTTCTTAGGATTTGTATATGAAAATATTTAAATGCGATTTTCTAGCAAACTAGAAGAGCTAGAGCAAAAATAATGAAAATCTGTGATCACTACTAAAAATTGGATTTTCTTAGGATTTTTATATGAAAATATTTAAATGCGATTTTCTAGCAAACTAGAAGAGCTAGAGCAAAAATAATGAAAATCTGTGATCACTACTAAAAATTGGATTTTCTAAGGATTTTTATATGAAAATATTTAAATGCGATTTTCTAGCAAACTAGAAGAGCTAGAGCAAAAATAATGAAAATCTGTGATCACTACTAAAAATTGGATTTTCTAAGGATTTTTATATGAAAATATTTAAATGCGATTTTCTAGCAAACTAGAAGAGCTAGAGCAAAAATAATGAAAATCTGTGATCACTACTAAAAATTGGATTTTCTAAGGATTTTTATATGAAAATATTTAAATGCGATTTTCTAGCAAACTAGAAGAGCTAGAGCCAAAATAATGAAAATCTGTGATCACTACTAAAAATTGGATTTTCTTAGGATTTTTATATGAAAATATTTAAATGCGATTTTCTAGCAAACTAGAAGAGCTAGAGCCAAAATAATGAAAATCTGTGATCACTACTAAAAATTGGATTTTCTAAGGATTTTTATATGAAAATATTTAAATGCGATTTTCTAGCAAACTAGAAGAGCTAGAGCCAAAATAATGAAAATCTGTGATCACTACTAAAAATTGGATTTTCTAAGGATTTTTATATGAAAATATTTAAATGCGATTTTCTAGCAAACTAGAAGAGCTAGAGCCAAAATAATGAAAATCTGTGATCACTACTAAAAATTGGATTTTCTAAGGATTTTTATATGAAAATATTTAAATGCGATTTTCTAGCAAACTAGAAGAGCTAGAGCCAAAATAATGAAAATCTGTGATCACTACTAAAAATTGGATTTTCTTAGGATTTTTATATGAAAATATTTAAATGCGATTTTCTAGCAAACTAGAAGAGCTAGAGCCAAAATAACGAAAATCTGTGATCACTACCAAAAATTGGATTTTCTTAGGATTTTTATATGAAAATATTTAAATGCGATTTTCTAGCAAACTAGAAGAGCTAGAGCCAAAATAATGAAAATCTGTGATCACTACCAAAAATTGGATTTTCTAAGGATTTTTATATGAAAATATTTAAATGCGATTTTCTAGCAAACTAGAAGAGCTAGAGCCAAAATAACGAAAATCTGTGATCACTACTAAAAATTGGATTTTCTAAGGATTTTTATATGAAAATATTTAAATGCGATTTTCTAGCAAACTAGAAGAGCTAGAGCCAAAATAATGAAAATCTGTGATCACTACTAAAAATTGGATTTTCTAAGG
Organism: Pollenia labialis; assembly: GCA_949318255.1. Lineage (NCBI taxonomy): Eukaryota > Metazoa > Arthropoda > Insecta > Diptera > Polleniidae > Pollenia > Pollenia labialis. Next base: position 85,923,894 of record OX439140.1, read on the forward strand.
ATTTTTATATGAAAATATTTAAATGCGATTTTCTAGCAAACTAGAAGAGCTAGAGCCAAAATAATGAAAATCTGTGATCACTACTAAAAATTGGATTTTCTAAGGATTTTTATATGAAAATATTTAAATGCGATTTTCTAGCAAACTAGAATAGCTAGAGCCAAAATAAAGAAAATCTGTGATCACTACTAAAAATTGGATTTTCTAAGGATTTTTATGTGAAAATATTTAAATGCGATTTTCTAGCAAACTAGAAGAGCTAGAGCCAAAATAATGAAAATCTGTGATCACTACTAAAAATTGGATTTTCTAAGGATTTTTATATGAAAATATTTAAATGCGATTTTCTAGCAAACTAGAAGAGCTAGAGCCAAAATAATGAAAATCTGTGATCACTACTAAAAATTGGATTTTCTTAGGATTTTTATATGAAAATATTTAAATGCGATTTTCTAGCAAACTAGAAGAGCTAGAGCCAAAATAACGAAAATCTGTGATCACTACTAAAAATTGGATTTTCTTAGGATTTTTATATGAAAATATTTAAATGCGATTTTCTAGCAAACTAGAAGAGCTAGAGCCAAAATAACGTAAATCTGTGATCACTACCAAAAATTGGATTTTCTTAGGATTTTTATATGAAAATATTTAAATGCGATTTTCTAGCAAACTAGAAGAGCTAGAGCCAAAATAATGAAAATCTGTGATCACTACCAAATATTGGATTTTCTAAGGATTTTTATATGAAAATATTTAAATGCGATTTTCTAGCAAACTAGAAGAGCTAGAGCCAAAATAATGAAAATCTGTGATCACTACTAAAAATTGGATTTTCTTAGGATTTTTATATGAAAATATTTAAATGCGATTTTCTAGCAAACTAGAAGAGCTAGAGCCAAAATAATGAAAATCTGTGATCACTACTAAAAATTGGATTTTCTAAGGATTTTTATATGAAAATATTTAAATGCGATTTTCTAGCAAACTAGAAGAGCTAGAGCCAAAATAATGAAAATCTGTGATCACTACTAAAAATTGGATTTTCTAAGGATTTTTATATGAAATATTTAAATGCGATTTTCTAGCAAACTAGAAGAGATAGAGCCAAAATAATGAAAATCTGTGATCACTACTAAAAATTGGATTTTCTAAGGATTTTTATATGAAAGTATTTAAATGCGATTTTCTAGCAAACTAGAAGAGCTAGAGCCAAAATAATGAAAATCTGTGATCACTACTAAAAATTGGATTTTCTAAGGATTTTTATATGAAAGTATTAAAATGCGATTTTCTAGCAAACTAGAAGAGCTAGAGCCAAAATAATGAAAATCTGTGATCACTACCAAAAATTGGATTTTCTAAGGATTTTTATATGAAAATATTTAAATGCGATTTTCTAGCAAACTAGAAGAGCTAGAGGCAAAATAATGAAAATCTGTGATCACTACTAAAAATTGGATTTTCTTAGGATTTTTATATGAAAATATTTAAATGCGATTTTCTAGCAAACTAGAAGAGCTAGAGCCAAAATAATGAAAATCTGTGATCACTACTAAAAATTGGATTTTCTTAGGATTTTTATATGAAAATATTTAAATGCGATTTTCTAGCAAACTAGAAGAGCTAGAGCCAAAATAATGAAAATCTGTGATCACTACTAAAAATTGGATTTTCTTAGGATTTTTATATGAAAATATTTAAAAGCGATTTTCTAGCAAACTAGAAGAGCTAGAGCCAAAATAATGAAAATCTGTGATCACTACTAAAAATTGGATTTTCTAAGGATTTTTATATGAAAATATTTAAATGCGATTTTCTAGCAAACTAGAAGAGCTAGAGCCAAAATAATGAAAATCTGTGATCACTACTAAAAATTGGATTTTCTAAGGATTTTTATATGAAAATATTTAAATGCGATTTTCTAGCAAACTAGAAGAGCTAGAGCCAAAATAACGAAAATCTGTGATCACTACTAAAAATTGGATTTTCTAAGGATTTTTATATGAAAATACTTAAATGCGATTTTCTAGCAAACTAGAAGAGCTAGAGCCAAAATAATGAAAATCTGTGATCACTACTAAAAATTGGATTTTCTAAGGATTTTTATATGAAAATATTTAAATGCGATTTTCTAGCAAACTAGAAGAGCTAGAGCCAAAATAATGAAAATCTGTGATCACTACTAAAAATTGGATTTTCTAAGGATTTTTATATGAAAATATTTAAATGCGATTTTCTAGCAAACTAGAATAGCTAGAGCCAAAATAAAGAAAATCTGTGATCACTACTAAAAATTGGATTTTCTAAGGATTTTTATGTGAAAATATTTAAATGCGATTTTCTAGCAAACTAGAAGAGCTAGAGCCAAAATAATGAAAATCTGTGATCACTACTAAAAATTGGATTTTCTAAGGATTTTTATATGAAAATATTTAAATGCGATTTTCTAGCAAACTAGAAGAGCTAGAGCCAAAATAATGAAAATCTGTGATCACTACTAAAAATTGGATTTTCTTAGGATTTTTATATGAAAATATTTAAATGCGATTTTCTAGCAAACTAGAAGAGCTAGAGCCAAAATAACGAAAATCTGTGATCACTACTAAAAATTGGATTTTCTTAGGATTTTTATATGAAAATATTTAAATGCGATTTTCTAGCAAACTAGAAGAGCTAGAGCCAAAATAACGTAAATCTGTGATCACTACCAAAAATTGGATTTTCTTAGGATTTTTATATGAAAATATTTAAATGCGATTTTCTAGCAAACTAGAAGAGCTAGAGCCAAAATAATGAAAATCTGTGATCACTACCAAATATTGGATTTTCTAAGGATTTTTATATGAAAATATTTAAATGCGATTTTCTAGCAAACTAGAAGAGCTAGAGCCAAAATAATGAAAATCTGTGATCACTACTAAAAATTGGATTTTCTTAGGATTTTTATATGAAAATATTTAAATGCGATTTTCTAGCAAACTAGAAGAGCTAGAGCCAAAATAATGAAAATCTGTGATCACTACTAAAAATTGGATTTTCTAAGGATTTTTATATGAAAATATTTAAATGCGATTTTCTAGCAAACTAGAAGAGCTAGAGCCAAAATAATGAAAATCTGTGATCACTACTAAAAATTGGATTTTCTAAGGATTTTTATATGAAAGTATTTAAATGCGATTTTCTAGCAAACTAGAAGAGATAGAGCCAAAATAATGAAAATCTGTGATCACTACTAAAAATTGGATTTTCTAAGGATTTTTATATGAAAGTATTTAAATGCGATTTTCTAGCAAACTAGAAGAGCTAGAGCCAAAATAATGAAAATCTGTGATCACTACTAAAAATTGGATTTTCTAAGGATTTTTATATGAAAGTATTAAAATGCGATTTTCTAGCAAACTAGAAGAGCTAGAGCCAAAATAATGAAAATCTGTGATCACTACCAAAAATTGGATTTTCTAAGGATTTTTATATGAAAATATTTAAATGCGATTTTCTAGCAAACTAGAAGAGCTAGAGGCAAAATAATGAAAATCTGTGATCACTACTAAAAATTGGATTTTCTTAGGATTTTTATATGAAAATATTTAAATGCGATTTTCTAGCAAACTAGAAGAGCTAGAGCCAAAATAATGAAAATCTGTGATCACTACTAAAAATTGGATTTTCTTAGGATTTTTATATGAAAATATTTAAATGCGATTTTCTAGCAAACTAGAAGAGCTAGAGCCAAAATAATGAAAATCTGTGATCACTACTAAAAATTGGATTTTCTTAGGATTTTTATATGAAAATATTTAAAAGCGATTTTCTAGCAAACTAGAAGAGCTAGAGCCAAAATAATGAAAATCTGTGATCACTACTAAAAATTGGATTTTCTAAGGATTTTTATATGAAAATATTTAAATGCGATTTTCTAGCAAACTAGAAGAGCTAGAGCCAAAATAATGAAAATCTGTGATCACTACTAAAAATTGGATTTTCTAAGGATTTTTATATGAAAATATTTAAATGCGATTTTCTAGCAAACTAGAAGAGCTAGAGCCAAAATAATGAAAATCTGTGATCACTACTAAAAATTGGATTTTCTAAGGATTTTTATATGAAAATATTTAAATGCGATTTTCTAGCAAACTAGAAGAGCTAGAGCCAAAATAATGAAAATCTGTGATCACTACTAAAAATTGGATTTTCTTAGGATTTTTATATGAAAATATTTAAATGCGATTTTCTAGCAAACTAGAAGAGCTAGAGCCAAAATAACGAAAATCTGTGATCACTACCAAAAATTGGATTTTCTTAGGATTTTTATGTGAAAATATTTAAATGCGATTTTCTAGCAAACTAGAAGAGCTAGAGCCAAAATAATGAAAATCTGTGATCACTACCAAAAATTGGATTTTCTAAGGATTTTTATATGAAAATATTTAAATGCGATTTTCTAGCAAACTAGAAGAGCTAGAGCCAAAATAACGAAAATCTGTGATCACTACTAAAAATTGGATTTTCTAAGGATTTTTATATGAAAATATTTAAATGCGATTTTCTAGCAAACTAGAAGAGCTAGAGCCAAAATAATGAAAATCTGTGATCACTACTAAAAATTGGATTTTCTAAGGATTTTTATATGAAAATATTTAAATGCGATTTTCTAGCAAACTAGAAGAGCTAGAGCCAAAATAATGAAAATCTGTGATCACTACTAAAAATTGGATTTTCTAAGGATTTTTATATGAAAATATTTAAATGCGATTTTCTAGCAAACTAGAATAGCTAGAGCCAAAATAAAGAAAATCTGTGATCACTACTAAAAATTGGATTTTCTAAGGATTTTTATGTGAAAATATTTAAATGCGATTTTCTAGCAAACTAGAAGAGCTAGAGCCAAAATAATGAAAATCTGTGATCACTACTAAAAATTGGATTTTCTAAGGATTTTTATATGAAAATATTTAAATGCGATTTTCTAGCAAACTAGAAGAGCTAGAGCCAAAATAATGAAAATCTGTGATCACTACTAAAAATTGGATTTTCTTAGGATTTTTATATGAAAATATTTAAATGCGATTTTCTAGCAAACTAGAGGAGCTAGAGCCAAAATAACGAAAATCTGTGATCACTACCAAAAATTGGATTTTCTTAGGATTTTTATATGAAAATATTTAAATGCGATTTTCTAGCAAACTAGAAGAGCTAGAGCCAAAATAATGAAAATCTGTGATCACTACCAAAAATTGGATTTTCTAAGGATTTTTATATGAAAATATTTAAATGCGATTTTCTAGCAAACTAGAAGAGCTAGAGCCAAAATAACGAAAATCTGTGATCACTACTAAAAATTGGATTTTCTTAGGATTTTTATATGAAAATATTTAAATGCGATTTTCTAGCAAACTAGAAGAGCTAGAGCCAAAATAACGTAAATCTGTGATCACTACCAAAAATTGGATTTTCTTAGGATTTTTATATGAAAATATTTAAATGCGATTTTCTAGCAAACTAGAAGAGCTAGAGCCAAAATAATGAAAATCTGTGATCACTACCAAATATTGGATTTTCTAAGGATTTTTATATGAAAATATTTAAATGCGATTTTCTAGCAAACTAGAAGAGCTAGAGCCAAAATAATGAAATCTGTGATCACTACTAAAAATTGGATTTTCTAAGGATTTTTATATGAAAATATTTAAATGCGATTTTCTAGCAAACTAGAAGAGATAGAGCCAAAATAATGAAAATCTGTGATCACTACTAAAAATTGGATTTTCTAAGGATTTTTATATGAAAGTATTTAAATGCGATTTTCTAGCAAACTAGAAGAGCTAGAGCCAAAATAATGAAAATCTGTGATCACTACTAAAAATTGGATTTTCTAAGGATTTTTATATGAAAGTATTAAAATGCGATTTTCTAGCAAACTAGAAGAGCTAGAGCCAAAATAATGAAAATCTGTGATCACTACCAAAAATTGGATTTTCTAAGGATTTTTATATGAAAATATTTAAATGCGATTTTCTAGCAAACTAGAAGAGCTAGAGGCAAAATAATGAAAATCTGTGATCACTACTAAAAATTGGATTTTCTAAGGATTTTTATATGAAAATATTTAAATGCGATTTTCTAGCAAACTAGAAGAGCTAGAGCCAAAATAATGAAAATCTGTGATCACTACTAAAAATTGGATTTTCTTAGGATTTTTATATGAAAATATTTAAATGCGATTTTCTAGCAAACTAGAAGAGCTAGAGCCAAAATAATGAAAATCTGTGATCACTACTAAAAATTGGATTTTCTAAGGATTTTTATATGAAAATATTTAAATGCGATTTTCTAGCAAACTAGAAGAGCTAGAGCCAAAATAATGAAAATCTGTGATCACTACTAAAAATTGGATTTTCTAAGGATTTTTATATTAAAATATTTAAATGCGATTTTCTAGCAAACTAGAAGAGCTAGAGCCAAAATAATGAAAATCTGTGATCACTACTAAAAATTGGATTTTCTAAGGATTTTTATATGAAAATATTTAAATGCGATTTTCTAGCAAACTAGAAGAGCTAGAGCCAAAATAATGAAAATCTGTGATCACTACTAAAAATTTGATTTTCTAAGGATTTTTATATGAAAATATTTAAATGCGATTTTCTAGCAAACTAGAAGAGCTAGAGCCAAAATATTGAAAATCTGTGATCACTACTAAAAATTGGATTTTCTAAGGATTTTTATATGAAAATATTTAAATGCGATTTTCTAGCAAACTAGAAGAGCTAGAGCCAAAATAATGAAAATCTGTGATCACTACTAAAAATTGGATTTTCTAAGGATTTTTATATGAAAATATTTAAATGCGATTTTCTAGCAAACTAGAAGAGCTAGAGCCAAAATAATGAAAATCTGTGATCACTACTAAAAATTGGATTTTCTAAGGATTTTTATATTAAAATATTTAAATGCGATTTTCTAGCAAACTAGAAGAGCTAGAGCCAAAATAATGAAAATCTGTGATCACTACTAAAAATTGGATTTTCTAAGGATTTTTATATGAAAATATTTAAATGCGATTTTCTAGCAAACTAGAAGAGCTAGAGCCAAAATAATGAAAATCTGTGATCACTACTAAAAATTGGATTTTCTAAGGATTTTTATATATGTTTTTTTTCATTATTTATTTATTGAATCTTCATATCGTAATTATGAACTCACAATAATTAATCAAATCTTAACCTAATACATACTTTATTTTATGTCCTGCCAGTGCCAGACAAAAAATTTTTTCATCACGGGTTCTGTTCACTTATATAGGTGTTTATCGCTCATCTAATTGGACAAGTGCTGCAGTGTCTCTTCTTCTTAAGCGAGTGTGGCCGCTATCATTTAAAATATTTCGAGCTAGTGGGTTCGGATGCAATTCGAGCCTTTTTAAGTATTTTACTGCATATTTCGTTATTACAGTTTTAACTAATGGAACATTGAGATCCTTGTGAATATTTGAATTTTTAACATACCAAGGGGCAGCTGTGATTATTCGAAGAAGTTTATTTTGGCGCCTTTGAATTTTATCGATATTAGAAGCCGAGGCAGTGCCCCATAACTGAATACCGTAGCACCAGATAGGCTTTAAGATAGAGTTGTAAAGTAGGAGTTTGCAGTCGAGACTAAGAACAGAGTTTCTTCCAATAAGCCAATGAATTTGTATGGCTTTTAGTTTCATTTGAGTTAATTTTGCCTCTATATGGCTTTTCCACGTCAAACGGCGATCTAAATGTATACCGAGATATTTTACATGCGAATTTTGAGGTATTATTTGATTATTGATTTTAATAGGGGGGCATGATTCCCGCCGCAAGGTGAATGTTATATGTACGCATTTTTGCTCATTGACTTTAATCCTCCATTGTTTTAACCATATTTCTAGTTGAGATATATGATCCTGTAAGTAACGAGATGCTTCATAACTGTTTTCGTGGACGCTTAAAAAAGCTGTATCGTCTGCAAATGTTGAAGTTTGTGTGTAGTTGCTCGTTGGCATGTCCGATGTATAAATTAAGTATAAAAGAGGCCCCAGAATGCTGCCCTGTGGGACTCCAGCGCCTATTGGCTGAGGTGAACTAAAGAATTTTCCTTCTTTTATAATAAATTGTCGACCGACTAAGTAGCTTTCTAGCAGCTTGTGTGTGTTTGCTGGAAAATTTTGCTTCAATTTATGTAATAAGCCTTCATGCCAGACTTTATCAAAAGCTTGAGAAACATCGATGAAGAGAGCGGAACAATATTTTCTTTCTTCAAAGGCTTTTCTTATGGCGTTTACTATACGATGGGTTTGTTCAATTGTGCTGTGTTCTCTTCTAAAGCCGAATTGGTGGTTAGGTATACATCTATTTTTACTTAAAATTGGAGTTAATTTTGACACTAACAGCCTCTCAAACAGCTTTGATATATTAGAAAGTAAGCTTATAGGCCTATATGACTCAACTTTTGTGTGATCCTTTCCTGGTTTAGGTATCATGGTGACTAAGGAAACCTTCCATTTTTGAGGATAGTATTGAAGACGTAAGATAGCATTGAAAATTAAAAGTATAATTTTCTTTGCTGTGCTGGGTAACTCCAAATGCATTTTGTTGCTGATCTTATCAAAACCAGGGGCTTTTTTGGGGCTTAATTCACAAACAGCCTTTTCGATTTCTCTTATCTCAAATCTTAGGGGAACAGCCGCTCTAGCAGGAACAGGTGGTAACTCGACCGCAGTATCGTGAGATATATTTGGGGTAAATACGTTTTTTAAGTGATTAACAAACAGATTTCCCTTTTCGCTATCATTTCTTGCCCAACTTCCGTTCAAGTTTCTTAATGGTGGCTTAGAGGCGACTGGCCTTTTTAGATTTTTAGCTGCACGCCATAATGAGTAGTCTGATTGCGGAGTTGCATCAAGTTCCTTAAGATATTTTTGCAGAGAAGCCGTTTTCTGAGTCTGTAGTAACTTTTTTAGCCTTTTTGTACACTCTTTTAATAAACTCTTTAGTTGAGGGGATCTGTGCAATTGCCATTCTCTTCGAGCTCTTCTTTTTTCAGACAGGAGACGCTCAACATCTGTGGAATAAATTTTAATATTTTTAGTTTTTTTTGGGTCATACTGGAATGTTGCACAGCTAGCTTCAGAAAACTATCAAAATTAAGAATAGCGCGATCTACGTATTCCGGTGAGCTAAGCGGAATATTTTCTGTGCAATGGGTGCTGAGATATTTTTTATATTTTAGCCAATTGATTTGTGTAGCTGGCGTCGCTAAGTAACCAGTTGGAGATACAATTCTATTGGGGTTCATTAATGTAACAATTGTTGGTGTGTGGTCGGAAGATAATTCTAAGGAAGCTTCAACATAAATCGTTTCTAAGGGGATGTTTTTAACCACACCAAAATCCTTGACATCTGGTATTTTTTGGTGATCAGTAGGCCAATATGTTGGTTGTCCGCTCGCTATCACATTCAAATCCATTTTAGAAATAGTATTAAATAGAACACGACCCTTTGGTGTTATAAGTCGGGACCCCCAGAAGGTATGTTTAGCGTTATAATCGCTAGCGGCCAGGAAACAAGGTCCTAATGATTTAAAATAATTATAATATTGGCTTTCTGATATTGAATATCTAGGTGGGGAGTATAACGATGAGATTACTACGTTTCTATTTAATTCTTCAACGCAAATGTTTGTTGCTTGAAGATAATCTTCACGATGATCACCTATGAGGTAGTGTTTGACTCTGGTTTTTAATAAAATGGCAGAACCTCCACAAGCTCTATCTCGAGGGTCCTTGGTATCATATAGTATATAGCCATTAATTTTAAACGTATTTCTTGAGGGCAAATGTGTTTCAGAAACCATCATGACATCAATTTGTTTACTTTTAAGAAAATATTCTAATTCATTTTTATGTTGGCGGATGCCGTTTGCGTTCCAAAAACAAATTTTTAAACAGTTCATGGCTTGTTAAGAACAGCTTGCAATAACATTGATTGCATTCTTAGAATTTCCTGCATCACATTGCCCATTGTGTTCGTAAAATTATTTACTGTTTGCACTAATGTTTCCATGGTTTTTTCTAAACGACTTAAATTAGAAACTGGAGTTTCGTCATTACTTGGCGAGGCCCCTTGCATTGGCACATGGTTTGATTTTAGGACGTTGGCGTAAGAGGTTCTGTTATTACCAGGCTGGGGGGCTTGAATTGCATTTGTGTTTACTTGGTTTGCAACCTGCATTTGAGGGGTATTTGTTTTCGGTCCAACCGTTTGCTTAACGATATTATATACAGGGCATCCTCTATAATTGGCAGTGTGATTGCCACCACAGTTGCTACATTTTTTTACGTTGGGGTCGGTTTTAGACTTATCGCAAGAAACTGTACCGTGTAGTTCTCAACATACTTCGCAAACAGGGGGTAAGTAGCAGTATGCCTTGGTATGGCCAAATTCTTGGCAGTTTAAGCACTGAACAGGTCCATTTTTTTTGTGCGGCTCCTCAATTGTGATTTTTCTGTATAGAATACATTTTAAACTATAAATGGGTGCGTTTCGTTTTTTTAACTTAATGTCGCCGGGCTCTAATTCTACACGAAAAAGTGGTTGAGGATTTTGTTCCATATTTCTAATATTTACCACATGTTTTATATTGAAACCTTTTTCTTCCAAGAATGTTTTAATTTCCTCTGGGTCCACGCATGAATCAATTCCCTTAATCACCACCTTTGCTGCTCTTGAGTTGGTATGTATAAAAACTTTTTTTAAGTGCCTCAATTTTGTTAATTATTTTGCGAAAATCATTTTCATGATTTACTTGAATTTTCGTTTCATTTATACTACCTCGCTTTATTGCGGCTACATAAAAAGAGTTTTCACCAATCAACGAAATTAAACTCTTTATTAGATCATTTGAGTTATGCTCCCTAAGATATATCGGGGGAGGCTTGGACGATTTTATTACGTTTGGTGCTTCAGAGGATTCATCCTCCAGAATTGCAAAGCGATTTTGGGAATATATTTTATCAAAAGATGGCACTTTTGAGGCCGAAGCAACAGCTGAAGATGTAGGGCTGCGACCCCGTTTAAGGACTGTTATATACCTGTCCATACCAACTTGGACTTGAGGCTTTTGACAACTTTTTACAGGGGGGTTTTCTATTGCATTTGTGTTTAAGTTCATGGTGAACTGTTGCATAGCAATTTCTCTCGTTGAGTTTTATTGTTGTCTCATTGTTTTTGTTCATACAAAATATTGTTTTTGTTTTTCACCGTAATTTTGTGCTTTTAATATTTTTGTTATTTTTTTTTTTTGTTCTTTACAAAATTAAAATGTTTTTGCAAGATTATGTATACATACATACATAAGTATGTATGTATGTACATATATTCACTTATATTTTTTATTTATCTTTTTTAATTTTTCGTTTTCAATTATTAAGATCACTTTTATGCTAAATAATTTATTTAAAAATCATTTATTTTGCGTTCATTCGCGGGATGTTTATTTTAAATAAAAAAAATCAAATTTAATTAATTCAAATAGTATGCGGGTTTAATAATACACGCCTGTATCACAACAAAGCACAAACTAAATTTTGAAATAAAAAAAGGTGTTAGAGATTATTAATTTAATATTTATCAAATTTTTGTTTTAAAACAAAGCATTCTAAACTTTTCCGGAGACCTGCGGTGGAAAATATTTCTCACATCTTCTGAGCCATTTTCTTAAATTTTGGGTATAACATTTTGTTCCGTCAGTAAATAAGCGGGTATACCTCTCTAGAAAAAGATCTAAGTCGCCAATTTTTGGGACACTTCTTTTCAGCATCTCAGTTTTTTGATTTATTATATTGTCTAATAATCTGCGAAGACTGTTAACTAGCGAAATAAAGTTAGAAAGAGTTCTCTTCGAAGAAACTTAAAATTTTTAGCAAAATGATTTATATGAAAATTAGAACAGCAATCTAAAAACGTACTAATAAATACAAGATTTGTCAATGGGAGAACGTTTTACGTGCAAAGCAAAACGGCTAAAGCCTAGGTGCACTAAGCGTTCAATGCGTTTACGCATCAGTCCAAAAAGTAGTTGTGTAAAATTGTATTGACAAGTTACACAGAAAAATCGTGGAATATATATACGTTTCGAATGCGTGAAGTAGGATGCGTCTTAAAAAAAGAAATGCGTGTTGTGGACCGGAATTTATTATTCTATTTGATTTTTTGTTCTGCTATATAATGTGTTATTGATCTAACTTGTTATTCAAAAAAAAGCATTGAAAATTTAATTGTTTGTTCGAAAAACTTTAAAAAAAGTATCTTCGTATCGCCGATACCGATATATCGGCATCTCCGAAGTATCGCCGATGTATCGGTATTAGGGATGCCAATCCCGAAATCCCGATCCCAGGATTTTCGGGATTTAGCGAATCCCGAATCCCGGGATTTAAATTTTTTAATCCCGGGATTTTGTCAATCCCGAAATTGTTGACCTAATTTTTTTGTTTTACCTTTTTTTATAAAAAGAAATTCAGTATGACATTCCCCATGAGAAGATAGGTAACACAATATTGATCTTTAATATTTATTTGATAAATTGTGTTAATACTGTCATTGAAAACGTAAGAAAGTAGTTACACTTTGTTATTCTTTCAAGCGTGTCCAATAATTATAAAGAAATTTTAACGTGAGAAGTGCTGAAAATAATTAAAGAAAAAAATGTTTTTGAAATGCACAAAACAATTCACTGGTGCACCAAATACAAAATTTAAACTTTACTCTTTACAGGGTTAAGATTATCAAAGTGTTTTCCGAGAGTTGACATCGAACCTACGATAATTAAAGGAGCGATTTCACAATATTAAGTAATGAATTTTAAACACTACATAATTCCTACCGCAAGTAGTGGTGGTTATAAAAATGCGTTTTTGTTAAAACAAGATTTTAATGGTTAACTAAATAAATTGATTTTTTTAGTTAATTTCGAACTCAACTTTCAATTATTTATTTTAATTCATTTAATAATATTTAAATAAAATCTTACAAATAAATCAACTTCTATGTTGCGTTGTTCAATTAGAATATTAATTATTTTTTTTTATTTAGCTTGAATGAATTGAGGTAATCGAATCAAATATAGCTTTTATGGTAATTATTTTTTTATTGAATCAAGTAACACATTGTTTAAAATCGTACGTTGTTTTTTTTATCATATATTTTATTAAATAAGTCATTAACGCGTTGACGACCACACGACGCATACATATATGCGTCATGCGGGTTTTCCCATAAACCGAGGACGCTTATATGCGTCGCAATTTGTTTTGTACTTCATGTATTATAGTTTCTATATTGGTGTACAGATTCTATTGATTTTTTTTTTTGGTTTAGGGGAAGTACCAAGCTGTTATTTTCTCTGTTTGGTTTTGTTTTTTTTGCAATTATTTAATTTTTCAGTGTTTTTTTTATATAGTTTTGAATTTTTTGTGTTATTTTTGAATGAATTGTTATTTTTTTTAGTTTATATTGAAAAGTAATATGTATGAAAATAAATAAATTGCAAAAACAATATTTCTTTTCGTTTAGTTTTATTTAGTTTACACTATTTTAGTGACGCATATGTGCGACCTGCGGTTTATACAACGAATTTCGTTCCATAAACCGGCGACGCGAATAAGCGTCATACTATCTCTGACGTCACAAACTCCACAAAACACATAAAAAAACATAAACTCTAATATTGAGTAAGAGTTAATTCATTTCGTGGAAATTTATCATCTGGTTTGTGGCCACCCCCAGCCTGATCGCTTCGGTCGTGAACGCGTTAAATAAGAAAAGTCACCATTTAAAATTTTTACAAAATTTAAGTAATATTAAACTTTAAAATAATAAATTAAATATAAAACCTTCGTTTGTAAACTTTTTTTAAAGACGTTTTTTTTAAAAAAATAACTATAAAAAGCATTTATCTCTTAATTTTCAAAAATCCGAATCCCGATATCTCGTAAAATGCCGGGATCCAGTAAAATCCCGGGATTTGATTTTTTGTAATCCCGAATCCCGAGATTTGCGAAAACCAGTCCCGATTGGCATCCCTAATCGGTATTCGCTACATCTCTAGTTTAAAGGAAAATGTAATTTTAATTTATGTAAATTTAATTTTATTTAATTTTAAATAAAATGAAACAATGAAAAGTTACAACGGAATTACGTACTACATCGATATATCAAAACTTTAAATTAATAAATATCGATACTCTTAAAAATATCGATTTGATATATATCGATATTTTTTCTATTTTCCCATCCTCAGCTGGCAATATCTGTCTCTTTTACTCTTACACTCAAGCTCAATCAAGAAGTTTCTCATATTCCCATTTATTTAATTTCCTTATCCTCATCTCTTTAGTTTCTAAAAATTTACAAGATGCGTGAACGTCTTAAAAAAATACTCCTTTAAATCATTGAAAAGAGAGAAAAAAGTGTTAGAACATTTGTAATTTTTATAAATAAATAAGATTTAAAAGCCATTAATTTATAATATTAAAAAACCTAAGCAACAAGTTGAACGCATACTTGTAAAAACAGTGATGAAAATTTTTTCATAAAAAGCAGAGGCAACGACAGCGCAGTCTCTGTTGGTTGTATCGTGTTTTTTGGAATGTGAGTTTGCTTGTGTAGTATTTAGAAATAAAAGCAAAGTCAATAAGCAAAAGTAACGTGTCTTAGATAAAAGCAAAGTAAATTAAAGAAAAAGGCTTTGTTTTGGTTTTTTTTTTTTTGGTAAATTAAAAAAAGTAAATAATTAAAGATAGTAATTTTCCAAAAAATATGGCCTGTTATTATTAAAAATGTGCAAAAATGAAATTAATTTAAAAGAAAGTTAAAATACATAAAAGAAATTAAGAAAAATAAAATTTAATAAAAGTTTAAAGAATTTTTAAGCTGTTTAAAGGAAAGTTATGCATTCTAACTAATAAGGTAAGTTTTTCAATATCTACAATAATTAAAAAGAATTAAAATGCATAAAATATTTATATTTCTTTATTATTGAAAGAAAATATTGAACTACATATTTGACGAAATGTATCTACTATGTACCTGTGTGGTTTTAAGTGTTGTAGCACTCTGACTTCAATTAATTTCCAATTTAAAAATTAATATATGTATGTAAGTATCTACTATACATATGTATGTGTGTCAGCCTAAACTACATAAAAGAAATTGAGCATAATAAAATAAGATTTAATAAAAGCTTAAAGAATTTTTAAGCAGTTTAAAGTAGGGAGGTAACGATACGCCGATACTTAAAAGGAAATATCGGCGATACCGTTAAATTATAAAATAAACCAAAATTAAACGAAAATTTCGCTTATTATACAAAATTTTAAAACCAAAAGGTTTTTAAATGAAAATCCTTTGATTAACAACATTATTTTAACTTTTTAAATCTGACTTAAAATGTTTTGTCAAAATGCCACTTAATTACAAAACACAAGTAGAGTAATTTTTTTATTTTATAAAGCGGCCCATACACTTGCAATATTATTGTAGTAGATATTCGCCATATTATTTCCATTTTGTCCTATATTATGCAATAAGTCGCACTATGTTTTCATTCATTCAATAAAATGATGAACATAACCTATAAAAATAACATAAACAGCATTGTACAATGTTGCCAACACATTTCACTTCCTTTTCGTTGTGCAATTAAAATCAAAAGTATTTTGATTGTTGCCAATATATTGTAGAATCATCGTATATCACATACACATTAGCGATGTAATTGTACAATCACGATGGGTAGTGCAAACGATGCAAATGCGTGAGAAAATACAGACATTTGCACAACACAACAACAAAATGTAAGTATTTGCAATTTGCTATATTTTACTTCGTTTACACTTAAAAAATCATGAGCAAAATAAATAGAACATATTTGCTCAGTTGCAAACAAATGCAAACAATATCATTTGACATATTAAGCGCCATATTGTTTTTAAGGAAACTTATAAACTAAAAATTCTCGTGGGTTTTAACAAAAAATATGGAATTAAATTTAAATTAATTTAAAAGAAAACATTTATTTTAATTTGCTTGTGTTTAATTGTAAACATATGCAGATTTTTACAGTTCTGCCGGAATAATTTCTTATAAAAATAGCACATTTGCACAAAAAAATAGAGGGGTATGTTCACGACCAACCATACTATGCACTGTAAATTTGCAAATTGCAAATCTGAACAATAACCATCGTGATTACCCTTATTAATAAAACGAATTGAATTTAAATTCATGGTAAAATGAACCAAAATAAAATTTATATTTTTAAATAAAAAAAAGGTGTTAGAGATTATTAATTTAATATTTATCAATGTTTTGTTTAAAAACAAAGTTTTCTAAACTTTTCCGGAGATAGACTATTTTGCGAATTAGTATGAAGCAGACCTGCGCACACTGGTTCATTTTTTGACAAGGCGGCCAAAATTATTTTTTTTATGTTCTCCGATTTTAAAATTTTTTTATTCATGTGAAAGTAAATACTAGTGAACCTCGGGAGCCAAAAAATTTCAACCCTATTTCAACTATTTCATTGAGAACAGGGTGGTCCGAAATGGACTTTCTCAATATTTGGTTATAGTTTTGAATTTCTGAGTAAATTTTTGAAGTTGAAATGCTCATAACTTTTTTGTTTTTTAAGATTTTTTGACAGAATAAGTTAGTGAATTAGTTTATTTTATTAGCTACACGTGGTTTAAAGCATTAAACCCTGCGACCTCTAGAACTATTTAATTTTTTTTTATTATTTTAATGTCAAAATTTCCCGGAAATTTCCTACTTTATAGAGCATAAGTCCTGCCCGTCAAAACGCGTCAAAAAAAAATCTATACTCCCTTGTAGTCCAGAATCTAACCTACATTTCTATACCCCATTGTACACACATCTGGATACGACCTTGCGAACTACAGCAATTTCTGTGACCCAAGGTAAGATATTCGGTTCAAAAAACAAGTCCTGCAAGGAAACTTTACTGAAATTAAAGAAGTTGAGAATTTTCGACAAATAAAGCAGTTCAGGCCACATAAATTATCTAGCACGCCAGGTTATCAATTAATTTGGAGAAGGAAAAGGTATTGCCATTGTTATGAACTTATTGTGGGTGAACGAATGCTGCAAAACGAATAGGCGACATAAATAGACTAACACGTTAGATTTCTGAGTAAGTTAAAAGGTTAAACTTTAGTAACTAGCCGCAACATAAACTACATCGTTTAATTACCTGAAAATTGGAACTTAATTTAAAAAAATGGAAGAGTAGGTAAATGGTAAAAAAAACCAGCACGCAGTTATATTTTACGTGAAAATTATTGCCGGTATGTTATCCTTTTAAAAAGTGTGAAAACAGGGGGTTTTTATGTTTCAAAGAAATACTAATAAATAAATTTGTATTTAAAAAAGGGGTTTTATGTTTCAAAGAAGTGGTAACAAAAGATCATTTAAAAAAACTTCTATGCATGCATTCATAATTTTACCTTCATTATTGTTTAAACAATGGCTTAGTTCAGTTATAAAGTTCTCGCAGATATATATTTTCAACAGAAAGATGAAAAAGATTTTGTGTTACACATAATGAATAATTCATTCTTTAAATTATGCAACGAACAAGAAATCAAAATACATCAGATAAAAATTAAAAATTTTTCATTTACATTAAGAAAACGGTACCTTAAATGTTCTAGAAACAAGAAAAAGTTTTACTTACGCAACGAAAAATTGCTAACAAATGATCTGATTTTTAAGAAGATGTCAATAACCGCTAAGGAAACTGGAAAAGTGGGTTGGCCCGCAAAACAAATTGACAATTGCAGTGAAAGATCACGAAGACGCAAGCTTGCAAATATCAATGAAGAAATTTCTCATTGTATGATAAGGGATTCATTTCCGCATCAAATTCAACCAACGCAAAATAAGAAAACAAAAGTTGCAATAATTGAAAAAATAGTGGAAGCGAGCTTAAAACGCACAAAGAGGATTTTAAAAAGTATGCCTACACCTACTGAAGAAATGAAATTTACTCCAGAAGAAGCATTTGCACTATTTTTGGATTTAAAACTGAAAAAAAAATCAGAACTGCGAAAGCGAACCAATGAAAAAATTGTGGTATCTTTCCAGCATATCGAGATTTAGTTTCTGTCAAAAAAGAGTGCTTACCTTCACAAACGGCTATTAGTGTAACTTCAAGTTCAGCAGAAGTAAAATTGCAGGCTCTTCTCGAACACACTGCAGAACGATTATTAAATACACTTGACTTGCTGACTGTTTAAAAAAACTTAAAAATTGCAGCATCACTTTATTTTCTAAATGGGGATGTGATGGAAGCTCTGGTCAGAAACAATACAAGCAATGTAATTCAGAAAACTCATCTGATGCTAACTTATTCATGGTATCTTTAGTTCCATTACGTTTAAGAAAAGTTTATATTGGCTTAGAGCCGTCAACCAGTAGAGTTACAGAAATGGATGTATGGAAAAATTAAATTCCCTCTTCAACAAAGTATTGCAGACCAATAAAGTTTGTTTACAAAAAGGAAACTAAAGATGTCATAACTGAAGAAGTTCGAAAAATAAGAGATCAAATTAAAGAACTTCAACCGGCAATATTTAAATTTGATGACCAATGCATTGAAATTAATTTTCAAATGTTCCTTACAGTGATCGATGGAAAAGTTGCACAAGCATTAACCGAAACAAAGTCTTCGTCAAGCTGTACCATATGCCAAAAGACATCAAGCCAATTATGCCAACCCCCATCACAAGACAATAGTTTCAATGAAGCATACGAATTTGGAATGTCCCCTCTTCATACCAGAATTCGTTTTATGGAGCATATTCTTAAATTGGGCTATGATTTGGAATTTGGCCCGTTAGGCGAAACAGTGAGAAAAAACAAAGAAAATGTGGATAAAAGGAAGCAAACAAAAACACAAATTCAAGAAAAATACCTTCACCTACGCCTTATAATTGATCAGCCAAAACAAGGAGAAGGAAATTCAAATGATGGAAACACTGCAAAGAGATTCTTTTCCGATCCAGAAACTGCAGCATCTATCACAGGAGTACATATTGAATTAATAAGACGATTCCAGATCATTTTACAAGTTATATCATGTAGCAGAAAGATAAATGCAAAAAAATTTGGCCAGTATGCAAATGAAACAGCAATTCTTTATAACAAAAAATACTCTTCGAGACATATGCCAACTACAGTTCATAAAATTGTATACCATACAACAAATAGTTCAACACAATATGCTACCAATTGGAGATCTATCTGAAGAAGCGCAAGAAAAAAGGAACAAAGACACAAAGAAAAATGTCCAGATGTTGTACTAATGAAGATCTTATTACTATTTTGTTGTGCACATCGGATCCATATATGTCCAGTATTCGACAAAAATGGAAATCAACCTCAATCGAATTAGAGGAAGAAGCTAAACAACTTCTGGAAAATGAAACCCAAAGCTATTTAGAAGAAATGTTTACTAATATTGTTTAATTTAAAATTGATTATAGATTATAATTTTTTTTTTGATTTAAGTATACATATATTTGTATTAATATATAATAATAAAATACACATACATCTCAAACCAAAAATAAAAGTTGAATTACCTAAAATGTTATCGATAGCCAAGAATGCTATTTGGGCATTTTTCAAATATTCCTTTTCAGTTTTATCCTTATAACAACACGTCTCGTCCCAAAAAAGCCAACCTTTGGCCCTTGTGAATATTGGGACTAAAAAATTTACAGGGGCCAAATATTGGCATTTTCTGACAGGATCTAAGTTCGACAATACAAAAATAAGTATCAGTTGTAAAATACAAGAAAAATAATGATAAATTATAAAAAAATCATATTTGAAATATTCAACTTTTACACCGAAACTCAACAAAAAAATGAAAATGCATTTTGAACTCCCCATAACTTTTGCTCCTATTAGTCGAATTTTACGTTTTATAGCGCAAATTAAAGCCTAACATCGCACCTATCGAGCAAAAAAATCGCATAAAAAAATACCGATCCAGTCAAAAGTTATGGAATTTTGACCGCCTTCTCGTAAAATTTCCCACTGTGCTGCGGTGGAAAATATTTTCTTTTCTTCTGCGCCATTTTCTTAAATTTTGGGTATAACATTTTGTTTCGTCAGTAAATAAGCGGGTATACCTCTCTAGAAAAATATTTAAGTCGCCGATTTTTGGGACACTTCTTTTCTGCATCTCAGTTTTTAGATTATTTACATTTTCTTATAATCTTCGAAGACTGTTAACTAGCGAAATAAAGTTAAAAAGTGTTCTCTTCGAAGTAATTTAAAATTTGTAGCAAAATGATTTATATGAAAATTAGAAGAGCGTTCTTAAAACGTTCTAATAAATACAAAATTTGTCAATGGGAGAACGTTTTACGTGCAAAGCAAAACGGCTAAAGCTGCTGGTCCACATGGTGCACTAAGCGTTCAATGCGTTTATGCATCAGTCCAAAAATTAGTAGTGCAAAATTGTATTGACAAGTTACACAGCAAACGCGTGGAATATATATAAGTATCGAAAGCGTGAAGTAGGACCATAGACACTTTTAGCATGCGTGGTGTGGACCGAAATTTATTATTCTGTTTGATTTTTTGCTCTGCTATATAATGTGTTATTGATCTAACTTGTTATTCAAAAAAAAAGCATTGAAAATTTAATTGCTTGTTCGAAAGAACTTTAAAAAAAGTATCTTCGTATCGCCGATACCGATATACCGGCAACTCCGAAGTATCGCCGATGTATCGGTATTCGTTACATCCCTAGTTTAAAGGAAAATTATTAAATTTTATGGGGTAAGCTTTTCAATATCTACAAAAAATAAAAAGAATTAATTTTATTTAATTTTAAATAAAATGAAACAATGAAAAGTTACAACGGAATTACGTACTACATCGATATATCAAAACTTTAAATTAATAAATATCGATACTCTTAAAAATATCGATTTGATATATATCGATATTTTTTCTATTTTCCCATCCTCAGCTGGCAATATCTGTCTCTTTTACTCTTACACTCAAGCTCAATCAAGAAGTTTCTCATATTCCCATTTATTTAATTTCCTTATCCTCATCTTTTTAGTTTCTAAAAATGTACAAGCCCAACAAACACGGAGGTTTGATTTCAAATTGAAAGTGATTTGAAATCAAACGTTTTCTCAAACGACAAACGTTTGATAATGATTTGAAAATCATTTGTAAATCATAGCGTTCTCAACAAAAAGGGGAAATTATTTTCAAATTGAAAAATGCCTTTATTTTCAACTTGCTTTCAAACGTAATTCTCAAATGTTTTTCAAATGTGGATTATAATAGAATGTGGAATATAAATAAAACTATTTAATTTTTTTAATTTAAATTTATTATTTATTTAAATAAACTTTGAGATAAACATTCGGTTCCATAGCAAAAAGATGAAATAGTGTTCTTTCCGTCTTCTAATTCTTGGAAAGACAAAATACTTGGCTCCCTTTTATTTTGAGGATTGTATCACCGCGATCGTTCAACAATCTTTCTTCACTTTCCTGTTTTATTATTTTTCTTTTTTTTCGTATTTTTAAACATTGTAATTTCTCACAAATAATTTTTATTTTTCACTAGAAATAAACTGTTCACTTTATATTAAAATTTATTTTTAATAGTAAAACACATGTAACCACAAGGAAAAATAATTTAACTTTAATCGCCATTTTTAATGCTTACATTTATTTTTCGCTTTAGTACTGCCAAGTTTATTTTTAATTTGATTTTAACTTTGACAAACATTTGACATCAAATTGAAAAAACATTTGATATCAAATGTTTATTTTCAAATCATTATCAATTTGAATTTAAATGTTAAATCAAACAATTGAAAAACGTTTGAAAATTGCGTTTGATGTCAAATGATAAAGTCATTTCATATCAAAGGTTTGACTTCGTGTTTGTTGGGAGATGCGTGAACGTCTCAAAAAAATACTCCTTTAAATCATTGAAAAGAGAGAAAAAAGTGTTAGAACATTTGTAATTTTTATAAATAAATAAGATTTAGTGGCTTTTATAATATTAAAAAACCTAGGCAAAAAGTTGAACGCATACTTGTAAAAACAGTGATGAAAATTTTTTTCATAAAAAGCAGAGGCAACGACAGCGCAGTCTCTGTTGTTTTTAAGTTGTTAAAATAGCCGCGGTTGTGGGCAGCATTGGGTGAGTTGTATCGTGTTTTATGGAATGTGAGTTTGCTTGTGTAGTCAGTGTTGCCAGAACTTTAAGAGTTACCAGCAAAAAACCATAATTTTTTATTAAAAAATCTGCGCCAATATTTAAAAATCTTCAAATTTATTGCATTTTTTATGTAGTTTATTTAGAAAACCAAAAAACAATTCATTTCAACATATACGACCATGTTCTGGAATTTGAAATATCTACACTCAAAAAATTATGTAGTTAAATTCAAACGAAAATTCATTTGAAACAACTTAAAATTCATTTAAAAAACGGATCATTTACATTTCATTTAAAACAAATGATTTTAACATTCATTTTTAATTTTTTTATTTATTAAACAGTATATTCCGTAAAATTGAATAGTTTTTACTTTTAAAAAATATATTTTAACCGAAAAAATTCAAACTACATAACAAAATAAATACGGAAAAACATTATTTTTTGGTAGTTTGTTTTTTGAAAAACAAACACAAATGTTGAAAAATAAAATTATTCGTAAAATAACTATATTTTTATTCAATTTTAACAGTACGGAAAACGAATTTAATAACCAACAATCAGTTACTGTAATAATTTTATAAGTGTATAAGTGGTCCTCGAAATATGAGGTATAAAATAGGAAATATTTTTTTTAACTTTCAACACAGCAAAGTTTTATAAATTGATTCTATTTTAGTTTCACTCCAATGCGATTTTAAGATCATGGCTGATAATATTGGGATATTTTTACATTAAAAATATCTCTCCAAACTTCTTCTCAAGCTGAGTATGGATTAACACAAATTAAAAGTTATTGCTTGAAATGTTATTTAAACTATGAAGGGTCTTATTGAAAATTTACAAGAGATGAAATATTGCAACTATTAATGATTTATATGAATGTATATGAATATATATGTACATATGCATATTATTTCGTTTAAAATCAGATAACATAAGTCCAGAGATATAAGTGTGTCGAGACAATGCGAATTTTTAATATTTAAGTAATCTTTTGTGAATAAAATTCCTATTAGTAGGATCTTTTTCCAAACGGTTCTTCTCTGAATGAGTGATATATTTTGTTTATCAATGCAAGAAGTGGAAATAGTACGAACATAAGTGACAATGTAAAGAAGTTTTCACAGAGCTTAAAAATCTGCAATTTTAAACCAAAAATCTTCAAATCTGCATTTTGAAAATTTTGGGGATAAAATCTGCAAAATGCAGATAAATCTGCACTTCTGGCATCGCTGGTTTTAGCCCTTAATCAGTGTGGCCATATCCAAAAATAATTTACAGCTAAATTGGCTTAAAAATAATGCTAAAAAATGCTTACAAAAATCATAAACTTCCAAGAGATAATGCAACAATTTAAATTGTTTTATTTTTTGTTATCTTAATTAAAAGTTTAAATTGTTTTATTTTTTTGTCATTTAAGTTAAAATACATTTATTAATGATTTAGTTTACATAATTCTTCCCTATAAACTCACATCATATCAATAGAACAAACTGATTAAAGAATAACAATATAATATTTATGAAACATAAAAAGTCATAAAACTATAAATGAAACATATTTCAGTCTTTATATACGTACAAAAAAAGTTTTCAAACAAAAGGTACCATACCATAACAAAAAATCAAAGGAACTTGACCCATAAATGCGCATTATTTAGTATTTTATTAAAATTTATATAATATGTTTAATAAAAAATTTCATTTAATAAATTAAATACGTCATCAAATGAATATTCTTCTTCCAGAAGCTGAAGAATCGATCGAGATATCATTATAATATATGTTCTTATCGCATTTTTAAATAAGATCATATATTTCTTTAAACCTATCGAACATTTTTTAGTCACACCTAATATAAAGTAGCGAATTCATAGTCTATTACGTCATTCTGTTTCGAATTTTCGTTTTTAAGATATTTATACATACCACTAGAAACCTATTTTAAATTCCGCGTTGCTAACTGGGAAAACCAAGAACTGCATAGCAAAAGAAGCAAATTCACTAAATGGATTTTTATGTTATGAATTTTTATATCCATATACATTTATCCAGAAATCCACTATTGAGTTCTAATTTAACAATTTATATGAATTTTGTTTCACCCGCTGACGTTCTAAAGTTTTAATTTCTTCTACAGTGAAATCAATCATTTCTTCTTTCGTTCGCTTAATTTGCATTTATTAGTTTTTAAACTGTTTTCTACACAAAAAAGTTAGTATTTGTTATATTATGAAAATTATTTAACAATCGTTTTCTAAGTTCACATATAAATTGAGCTACAAAAACTCGGCTGTTATTCGTATTTGATTTTCTATATCAAAAGTTATGGTATCTCCAAGTCGAATTTATTACAGGTGGTCTTAAAAGCCCTGATGGTAACGTTTTTTTAGCTTTATCATTGTTGGTTGTTAAAATTTTGTTTATTATCTTTGTTTCTTTGAAATAAAATAATTTCTGTTTATGACATTGTACAATGTTTTTACAAAAACAAATTGCAGTACCGAGATTACCTGGAATGAATTCGCCTTGGGTATCACTTTTCGATTCCAAAAAATTTTCAAAATCGTAATTGAGGGAAAAAATCGTCTTAACATGAATTTAATGGATCAAACTGATCAAATTTTAAAACAATTTGATATGAAAGGTCCTTTAAAAGATTGAACAGTTTCTATAGCAAGTGTAGGGGTTTGTATTTGCATTCAACAAAAGGGTGTGGTAGTTTTTCAAAAAAAGATTACTTGAATATTCTTAAATTAAAAAGTGCTAAAATATGCTTAATATGTAGTAGAAAAAAGCTAACTGCCAAATGGAAAATTTGCAGCTTAATCAGACAAAAAAATGTTAAATCTAGCTGCAAGAATGCCAAAATAGCCACGCTGCCACAGAATATACAGAACTGACACGAGACGGAAGATTTTGCCTTTTTTTTTTGTCTCTTTCTAAGAAAGCTGCCCTCACAACTGATTTGGGCCTTTTTCACACGTCACTTTTCACAGTTCTGTATATTCTGTGCACGCTGCCCTTAATCTTTGTTTTCTCTACATACAGTTTTTTAGTTGTCAAAAAGTTCGGCGCAAAGCAGCTCAGCCGCCGCCGCCGAATATTTTTGGTCCTTAGCCGCCGACGGAAATTTTTAATAGGCTTGCTTCTCTGCCCTGCGGCCACATGATCAAGTTGTTCTTGATAGTCTTTTACATATACTGCTTCTTAAAATTTTAATAAATTGAAAGCTGTGACGTTGGCGGCACTCAATTTGTAAGTGCACTAAGCAATTTACTTTCAAGATATCATCAAGAAAACAATTTATAAAGACAAACATGTAATCAGCTGTTAACTTGAAAGTAAAATTGCCAAACAAATGGAGAGGTAAAATTGAAAGCAATCTCGTGGTCAATTTAAAAAGTGTGAAGGCCTAACCATAATATGCATAGAATTGCTTACCCTACTGTCAAAAATTAACAAAAAGTACGGAATATGCGATTGGGTTCGCATCTTGCTTAAGCAAATCACAGTTTCATTTACCTTAGCAAAACGTTTCCTTAAGTTCAATATGGTTTGCCTCGTATAATTAACATGTATTCGCATATTTGCTTAAGCCAACTTAAGCATATTATGGTTGGGCCTTGAGTGTGTTTGTAAAAAAGTGAAAGTGTATTGCAAATTGAAAGGAATTGAATTGCAAAACTTGATTGTGTGGCCACAAAGTTAAAGAATTACTTGCCACTTTTTTAGTGATGATACTAAATTAATCGGAAGCTGTAGAATGGAATACAATGAGCTAGGAGCCATGGTAAAATAAACAGATGGCAGCACTACGCCATATGTCGATTTTTTGCTCTGGCATTGTTTGTCCAGGTTTATGCAAAAGTTTTGCTTATGTTTACAAAAAGTCCACGTTTTGTGCTGTGATTATTGTAATTTATTAAAGTTTATGATAAATGATTTTGTTATTCGTGCTTAATTCCCAATTTTTATTATTTGATAAAAAAAACACTGAAATTTATTGGTGATGGGATAAGCTATTCCTATGCGCATTTCACTGGTTGCTTAGGCCAGATCATCAGGAAACTTCATCCATAAAGATTTTAGAAAAACTAAAGATATTAAACCAAATAAAACTGTTAAGCGTATAAGTATTACAGAAACAGTTCTATATGTAACAATATCAAAGCTTAAACAAAATCATCAACAATAAACAGTGAGTTTATCTCTCCTTACATTCCCCACTACAATTGATTGAAATTCTTCCAACCAGTGATGTCAGATGAAATTTAAATAGCTCCCTACGTTTGCATAAAAAAATCCCCACATTTCCCTACAACAGCAATATGTTTCCCCTACAATTTTCCCTACCTTATATTAGGTATTAGTAAAACTCAAATATTATTACTAATTCAATATAGTAAATTTTTATTACTATAATCAAAAAACAATAACATACATTAAATAAATTTCAATTAGTTTTAGCAAAAAACTAAAAATAAAATAAAAATCTACATATGTGACGCGCAAAATAGAAAGGGACCTAAGGGTAAAACCCGGTTTTTTTGGGGGCATGAGATCGGTCTCATTCGATGCTCAGATGTTGTCCACATCAAAAAAAAAATTCATTTTTTTTACCCTTAGGTCCGTTTCTCTATGCGCTGTCACATATGTTGGTATATGTACGTATAAAAAATCAGTTGTAAAGCACTTACGATATCATGTTCTTAAAATGACTTTCTGTACAACGGAAGCTTGTACAATTTAACATTTTTGACTGTAAGTATGATCCAAGAATACATATGGAATTTTAAGCCTCGTGACTCAGTTTTTGAAGTTCTTGGACTTTGATATATATAACCAAAATGGTTTCAAATCTATCTTTGAAAGAGAATTAATTTCTTCTTCTGAAAAACTATATTCTAGGGTTAGCCATTCTTAAGTAAGAAGATTAGCATCAACATTAAACTTTTCACAACATTTTGAATATGTAAATTTTTTTATTACTACTACTTGAAAAATTTAGTCATTCTTCTGAAATACCACAGAGGATGTCTTATAAGTCAGTTAGATTATATTTTAATTTACATGCAAGGGAAAAATTCCCTACATTTTTACGAAAATAAAATATCTTTCTTTTTTTCCCTACAGTCTGATTTTTGGAGAAAAATTCCCTACAAGTAGGGAATTTTCCCTACATCTGACATCACTGCTTCCAACAATAATTGTAGTTGTAAGTAGGTTAAGAAAAAACAAAAACAACTCGCTTTATTTAAAAAGCGGGTTGCCAGTTAGTTTTTTTAGGCCGTGCACCTGCCAGCTTATTATCAAAATAATTTTCGTGGGAATACAAAATTTAATTTAAATGATTTTGTTATTCGTGCTTAATTACCAATTTTTATTATTTGATAAAAACACTGAAATTTATTGTTTTTGATAATATTAATTTAAATAAATAAGATATTGAACATAATTAAATAAAAATTTGCTAAACATTTATTTACATATTTCATCGCGTTCAGCGGCACGCTTTGATTTTTGTTTAAAGTATTTTTTGACGTAAACGGTGATTTAATTTTAATTTTTGTTGTAATGTTGTATTACACAGTACAACACATGATTTGCCAACTCAATTCTGTGAACTGTATGTGAAATTAGACCCAAAAAGAAGAATTTCTGCATCATTCGTTTTGTCTTCTTACCTGCGATTTGAAGTTAGTATCGATTTGAAGTTAGTACTATCGTATAGGGGAATTTATCACGTTTTAGGCCCTGTTGTTTGACATAGCTCGACAACCACTAGCCCAATTTAGTTGAAATAAATTTAAAAAAATTAAGAATTACAATTCCCTTAATCTGTTCATATATTGTTTTCCTATACAAGTAACACTTTCGAAGTTAAAAATGAATGTATGAAGGGAAAAAATTATTTTTTGCCTAAAAATTTAAATTTTTTTTTTTTAAAAATACATAAAAAATCCAAAATTGAAAAAAGTTTCAAGTCTAGTTATTTTTTCGCAAAGTCACATAACTTATGAGCAAAATGAGACAAAGATCATAAAAATCGATGCACGCGTTTCGCTTTTATTCGCAATTGAGTAATTGTATGAATTTCAAAAATTTGAAAAATTCGAGATATGCACAACATTATTTGGAGAAAACATTGACACCTTTTTCATGATTCTGAGAATTAAAAAAAAAAGGAATAAACAAAAGCTTATTTGATTTTTATGATTGCGGTAATAAATGTACGTGGACAATTAAACGGAAAGTGGACCTTTTTATTATTTGGGTTTTTCCGGTAGTTACCTATATGATTTTTTTACAGAAATTGCACCCACATTTAAGGGTGGTCATTTTTTGGAAAGTTTTGCACAGTTTGAAACGTACAAGTGCTGAATCAGGTATATAGCCAGCCGCCCTTAAAATATGCGCCCATTTATAAGTACCTGGCAGTAAAATATTCAAAAATACGTAGTATTTATAGGTGTGCATTGATCGATTTTTGGCATTCAGCCAGTGCCGACGAACGCGAACAGTAAAAGTGATTTTTCTCCAGTTTTTTAAAAGTGAATAACAACAAAACATAAAATATATCAATATGGAAAACAACAAGTGCCCATATTTGGATGAATATTGTTACGTTTGTGGTCATATCGTCCGAAAAATACAGAAAAAAGATCGAAAAAATTTGTTTACTGAGCAATTCAAAACCGCGTATTGTAATTATTTCGATGAAGCAGATTTAAGTGGTGCAAATTTTACGCCGAACACAGTGTGCAACAGTTGTTATACTACCCTTCTAAAATACTGTGATACTGTGTCCCTGCTAGCCGAAACCGTTTTCACCAATCCGACCGATTTGGATGATGCTGATTGGATACCCGATATTGAAAATAGTGCACCACAACCGCTACCACAAATCGAAATGGATTACATTGTGGCCAAGCTGGGACTATCACAACACGACTCCGAATGGCTGACATCATTTTTGAAGAGAAGAAAACTCACAGCAAAATGTCAGCGCAACATCATACCGACAACGCCAAGCTGGTTTGTTGGTGGAGTTCCACAATTATGCAGTTTGAAGAAAGCACCGAAGATGAAGACATTGAAATTGGTGGACACAGTGAAAGAAACACGCCCTTGAATAGTATGTGTATCTCGGATGACGATACAGACTCAGACCATGAATATGAACAACCTACGAAGAAAACAAGATCATCAGAACCACAAGCGTCAACTTCTACAAGGATGGATATTGCCAATAATTGAAAAAATGTTCTAAATTTTGTTTTTATGCATATTATAATTGCGTATTAATTGCATATTATTTTATTTTCATTAAGTTTTTATAAATAAAGTTTTTTTTTGCATGATAATTTTTTAATTTATATTTTTATTTTTATTTTAAGGGTGGTGGCTATAACTGATTTTTGAAATTCATACCTTTACTCAATTGCGAATAAAAGCGAAACGCGTGCATCGATTTTTATGATCTTTGTCTCATTTTGCTCATAGGTTATGTGACTTTGCGAAAAAATAACTAGACTTGAAACTTTTTTCCATTTTGGATTTTTTATGTATTTTAAAAAAAAAAAATTTAAATTTTTAGGCAAAAAATAATTTTTTCCCTTCATACATTCATTTTTAACTTCGAAAGTGTTACTTGTATAGGAAAACAATATATGAACAGATTAAGGGAATTGTAATTCTTAATTTTTTTAAATTTATTTCAACTAAATTGGGCTAGTGGTTGTCGAGCTATGTCAAACAACAGGGCCTAAAACGTGATAAATTCCCCTATACGATAGTACTAACTTCAAATCGATACTAACTTCAAATCGCAGGTAAGAAGACAACACGAATGATGCAGAAATTCTTCTTTTTGGGTCTAATTCAGTGATGCTCATTCAAGCAAACAATTGTTTAGAAGCCCCACCCCTTTGTTTTTAACTCTCATTAATTGAGTTGCACATGTACGGAAGCTGTGTTGATCATGTTTCAAATACAGTGTGTAAGATAAGTAATATTTAAAAAAAAATATTTTTATGCTTTTACGAAACTGTCATAAAAGCATAAATGTAGAAGATTTTAGTGAAGTTTTTTTTAGATAAATTTCTTACTTTTAATTTCCAAACATGCTCGCAGTTCACACTGAATTTTTTTAAAAGTAATATTGGTAAATTTCCAATTCTTACTGTTTTTTAAAAATTTTTAAATATTAAAATTTTCAAAGTCAATTTAATAAATAGAAAATTTAGTTTGGATTGTATTATTATAAATGTTTTACAGCCAAAACAATTTCTGTCTATTAAATTTAAATAAATTTTGTGCGTTTAGTTTTGCGTATCTCTGTAATTTAAAGTTCTCTCGAAAAACATATGCAAAAGCACGACAAATATGCAAAACATTTTTGAGCACCCCTGGTCTAATTTCACATACAGTTCACAGAATTGAGTTGGCAATCAATTAACTGAAAAATGTTGTACTGTGTTAGTTGCCAAAACGATGCCACCTGCTTATTCCATCATACTAGGAGAATCTGCTAAAGATGTTGATTATTAGCTCCATCAATTTCTTATGGGAAAATCTCCAAATCTTCGCAAATTGATGGTTGCCAAGTGTCAGATGGCTGTTGCCTCTTAATCTTCTCGTAGTTTTGATAACTCATGTTTCTATTTAAGTTGCGCCGTGTAAGTGCAGCATAAGATGTGTTTCAACAGGATGCCTCATAAAGCAAAAGCGCTTTTTCATAATCTGACCACCTGCTGCTGAAATTAACCACACTTACAATCAGCTGTCTGTATTAAACAGCCGCTAAGGTTTTTTTAGTTGTGTGTTTTTTGATTTTAGATCGATTCTATTGGTATACGTTGTTTTTCTGGAAACAATTAGAATATTCTATTCAAAGAAATAATTTAATACAATAAACATTTTGCTTATGAAACAAAAATCTAAACAAACAATATGGAAAGTGGTGATGAGGTGAGCAATATACAAAAAGTAGAAAAGAAATATGTGAAATGAACATTTTTCTTTTAGATTGAAGTGTGTCAGAATGTGGAGCCGCACGAAGTAGAGAAAACTGTAAAGTCTAAGGCGGTGGTAAAATTTTCGCAAGTACAGGTGCCGGTAAAATTTAATCGTTTGGAATGTAATACAAACTTGAACTTACCGCCCTCCAATTGGCTAACCAGTGCCGACAGTAGTTATGGTTTGCATCAAGCTTTATATCACAGTCCTGGTTTTGCAAGCTTTCGTATGGCTCATATGTTTCCTGATTGTGTGGGCGAAGTGGATGTGGTGGCAGATGCGGAAAATATTAAAAAATTGTTGAAACTTCCTTATACATCCCAGGGAGCTGTTAGCATGATAGTGCATAAAGTGGGCAATACTATATTGTTGGATGAGTTCGATATCCAAAAATACTTGTTGCGCAAGGCCGATGATGATTGGAAGTGGTTGAGGACTTTTATATTGGAACAAATGTTGGCTTACGGAGATGGAGGCCATAATTTCTGTTTAAAAGACAAATCTCGTGAAGCTATACAAAATAAGAATTTACTTTCCAAATTCTTATATTATTCTTTAAAACAGTCTGGAAATGCAGAAGTCACTGACATTAAAAAGGAAAATTCTCAGGAGCAAAAAACCTTGCCCATTAAAAACCCTGTACTACCGGAGCCTAAGATGGAGGAAAATGTACCCGATCCAAGTTCCTCGCATGTATTTCAGCGCAACGTGGTTTGGACTTTTGAAGATATTCGCATGCTGATTGGCACAGATATGCCTATTTTTGGAGGACCAAATCGCCCTTGTATTAGTTTAAGATTGCGTGACATGACCAAACCCATAAACGTTTTGACCGGAATAGACTACTGGCTAGATAATCTTATGTGCAATGTGCCTGAGGTGGTAATGTGTTACCATCTGGATGGTATAGTACAGAAATATGAAATTATAAAGACGGAAGACTTGCCATATTTGGAAAATTCGCAATTTTCGACCCAGGTGGTGCGTAATGTGGCTCAAAATATTTTAGCTTTCTTAAAAGCTAACGCAACCAAAGAGGGACATACCTATTGGCTATTTAAGGGGCGCAATGATGATGTAGTTAAATTATATGATTTAACCACTTTATGTAAAAATCAAACAAATGCCTCGGAATGTGATGAAAAACAAGAAAATCCTTTTACAGTACCAGTGGCCATGCTACTGTACACCGTAGCTCGTAATATGAAAAATCGGTCGCCGCAAATTACTGCCAAAACAGCGGGCAATATAAGGGCTTTGTTGGACAATTGTATTGAGCTCTTGCCCAAAGAGAAATATCCCCAAATTGTTACCTCCTCCCACTATATCTTGTCAGACTTACATATTCCAGCGGGTATAGATCCAAAAGATCCTAAATTTGAGTTTTCTGACAATGATTCCGATACACAATCAGTATATGAGGAGGAAGAAGACGATGAAGATGATGATGAAGATAATGCATTTTGCAATCATGAAGAATTGTTCAATTTCCAAGAATTGAGTAAAGACCAAAATGTGGCCGTACAAAATATATGTGATACTCTTAAAGAAATTCATTTCGATAATTTAAAAACAAAAACCGGAAAACACAGACCATTGCCTTTGGTGGCTTCCGTGGAGGAAAGATGTTTTACAGCTTTAGAACACATAAGCGAGGGTTTGTCTTGCTTGCAATTTTTCAATAAAAACGAAGAAAAATTCATTAAAGAAACTGAAGCCAGAGCCAAAGACGAAGAAAAACGAAAAATCATACATGAAGAACAAAATCCCAATATGGCTAAACCTTTTAAACCCATACCTTTGCCTTATGAGTCTTTAAATGCACAAAAGTCTGCGCCATCTAGCTATAACTCTGCGGTCAGTAATGACGAGTTAGTACATGAAAGCAAAACAAATAAATCTAAAGCCAAAAAATCTCAAGTTAAAGCTTTAAAACCTCTGACAACAACTATGGCACAACAACAGCCGCCTCAGCAAGAGATTGCTGTAAGTTTTAATTCTCAACTCTTTGGTTCCTGGAATATACATTTAAAGTTATTGCTCTTGGAAAAAGCTTGTCTCACTTATGCCACTTTAGCGGAATATAATTATGTTGAGCAGAAATATGGCTCAAGCTTAAGAGCCATTTACATGTCTTGCAAGTGCCAGCAAGTGGTTCTGAAATACATGACATCTCTTCTGTCGCAAAAGAGTTGTTTATTAGGACGTGCCGGTGATTGTCTATTTCAAATGACTAAAGATTGGGCAAATATTAAGAAACATATAAGGGATTTTAATGAAAACTGTGACACTGAGAAGTACATAAGGAAGGAATTGGAAAAAGAATTGGGTAAGTTTATTTTGAACGTAACCTAAAATATCACAAAGGGACTGCTTTAAGAACCTAAGTAAATATATTTACTGCCTGATAAAAATAAGTTTTAGGAATGAGTTTTAATATAAATCACAAAGGAAGCTATTCTAAACCAAACAATTTATATGAATCCGTTTGTCTTTTTGCCGTAATTATAGAAACAGATGACTGTTCAGAGCTACTTAAGCCACAGGAAAATATTGAATTTCTAATGGTCTCTAGTTGTACATGCTATGAAAATGCTTTGGAACATGTAAACAGTTCCGTAGGCGAAATTTCCCCTGATGAGGAAGCACGTCACGAGCTAATTAGACGTTTAGGTAATGTACGCAACGAGTTGGGTGTTAAGTACATGTTCTGGGCTCAAGAAGAATATACAAAATATGTTCAAGAAAACAATGCTGACACAAACTCACATGACATCAGCCAACCACAATCTAAGGATAATATTGACAACGACCTAGAAAAAAATTATACAAATGTAAAAGCCAAAAAGAGTTTAACAAAAGAAGAGCCTTTATATTTAAAATTGGCCATGAAGTCTTATGATTGTTTAATAAGAGGCATACAAGCTTTTAATGTTGTACAAGATAATGTTAATCTGGCATTTTTATTCTGTAACATGGGCAGATTTATGCGGTTTAGGGCCCACTTAATGATACCAAATGAAAAGTGAGTATTAGTTGAAATTCTAAACTCTTTTTTTTAAATATTAATATAATATTCATTAGCATTGATATCATACAACAACAAAAAATGTTTTACAATGAAGCCTTTTCATATTATGAAAAAGCCAAAGATGTTTTGGGTTCCCGTAAATCAAATGCTGAGTTATGGGACTTAGTTAATTGGGAACTATCGACTGCTTCTTTTACTTTGGCCAAACAATTGCAAGATTACAGCACTGCAGATGATGTAAGTTAAAACAAAGAATAATTTATTTATATTTAAAATTGTATATGTGCTTAAGGTTTGCCGCAATGATTTGGAAAAAGAAGTCTTAGAACTCTTACAGAAATCCTTAAAACTTTGTGATGTGGAACATCCGGGTTCTCGACAAGTTTTGTACACATATCGCTCAGGCTTAATACATAAAAGGTAAGTTTTTTTAAAAAAAAATCTTTATTTAACAACTACATTAAATAAACGTATGAATGTACAAAAATAACTTCCCAGCGGTGAATATTGAAAGGACCGCAAGTTGAAGGCCTCTATACTCCTTTCTAAAAGATTCACTTTATATGATATCCTGCCTTCAGAAGTATGACTTCCAGAAGGTTTAAACTTCTATTTGAAAGGCCTTCCAAAATATTCGGTACACATTCGCTACTCCCTACTAGGGAGTATCTCCTTCTTTAAGAAGGGAGTAAAGAAGTTTTTCCGTTTTATTTTTTTTTAGTGACCTTCCTTACTTCCTTTGGGAATAAACTCGTTATTAAAGAGAGCGTGTAAGGGCTTGCTGTGTAAAAAATAAATAAGAATGGCATGCGGCGAGGATGGCTTGTGTCAGTTAAATAAGTCCTTCTATTAGGCCTCTTACTCATTCTTGTTACCGCTGGGTTGTTAAAAAACTGAAAACACAATACCGAAATTGTTCAACAATAGTGCATTAACTCTAAATTGTTGTTTTTTAACTTTTTGAAAAAATCGGTATGTAATATTCGTATCTAACCGCTATTTTGTGTACTTTTTTGGTAATGAAAACTCTTCTTCATATGCATTATTTAATGTAAAATTTTAAATTGTTTGGCTTCCACTGAAAATTTTTCAATTTTGATTACTCAATTCACTAATAGCAGTCAATATTCATAACAAAAGATTAGACACAGATTGTACACTACGTCAAACGAGCTGCTAACTAGAATGCCGATTAAAGGCTCAGTTAGCCGGTAGTAACAGTAACGTTGCAAATCAGCTGTATGTAAAGCCATTAGAACGATTATAGTCAGCAGTAAGATATTACGTCTCAATCTGTAAGAATTAGATTGGTCTTACTTTTTTACACTAAGGTTACTGTTACTTCTGGCTAACTGAGCCTTAAGCCTAGCAGCTTTTTAGCACAGAGTTAATTCATAACGAACTTTCTCCATCTGCTAACTTTAAATAAATCAACTCTGAATTTTAATGATGCCACATTGTTTCTCAAAAATGCAACACGTTGTACATTAGTCACCGCTGGTTTTGCCATTTTTTTTGTTTTTTTAAATGTGGATAACAATTTTAAAAAGTTTTTAGAATTAAAATTAAAATAAAAAAGACTAAATTAAAAAAAAACCGGTAATTTAAAAAAAATGTTTAACATTAAACAGCCGTTTTACAAAAGTTGGCAAGCGTTTGGCGGCTCGTTAACAAGAGTTTAGCAAATCGTTAGCCAGAGCTTGGTAATAAACTTTTTCCTAACTTCATGCCAAATTTTCATTGTGAATATGGCTGTTAGTGTTCTAAAGTACTGAGTACTAAAATACTATTTAAGGCTAAATAGCACTGTCATAATACAATAAACTCAGATGACAAAAAATTGAATTTTTTTTAATTACGTGAATAAATAAATTGTTACAGAAAATAATGAATGAAGATTGTGAACAAAAAACAGAGTACTTTTTATCTTGCAAACCTATGTACATTTTTTTTTATTTTTCCCTTTGTTTTTTTTTTATTAAAAACGTTTAAATAAATTGAAAGTAAACAATCAATAAGTAAATTTCGTTCTACCAATACTATTGGCTTAAATGATGAACTTCCAAGAATTTTGATGATGAGAATGTGATTATTCTCGAAACATGTAAATTTGACCTTAGTTCGAACCCGTGTTCAGTCAAGAATAAAAATTATTGTCAATTTTTTTTTACTAATTGTATAAAAATAATCAGCCCAATTATGAATTTTTTCCCTTTTTCCCTTTTCCCATTTTTACAATTGAATTAACGTAGGAAAAATGGGAGAAGGGAGAAAATTCCCGGGGAATTTTTATTCATAATTGGGCTGAATTTAATGAAAATTTAATTTGGCCTAATTTAAAGAAATCAAAAATTTCAATTAAAAACCAACAGTTCAATAAATCAACTGTTATGTTTTTTATTGTAAAACAAAGAAAGTTAACGTTTCGGAATTATAAAAAACAACTTAATCAAAAGTTTAGCTAATTTTTGTTTTAATTAAAGGATTTTTTTTATCAATTTTGTAAAGTATAACTTACGGTGTTCATGTGACATGATTTTTTTTTGTTTTATACTAATCACGCGTGTGTGATGGTAAGTTGAAACCCAATTAAATAATAAAAACAATTAAAAAAACTGATAATTGTATAAATTAAAATATAACATAATATAAAAATAAAAATAGTTGAATAGTTGTCAACTGCGAAGTTTATTGTACTAGATTAAAGCAACAAACACACAACCTGTGTTGTCGTTTACGACAACGACAACCTTAATAAGGCTGAAGAAAAATTGATAAAGGTCTGAAATAATAAAAAACTAAGTGTAGCAGATAAAACTGAATATTATTCTTAGCTCCAGTTTATGAAAATTGATTTAAGTAAGGAACTGGTTGCTAAATTATCCTGAGTGAAACCTACGTTACACATTTTTAATGTAGTCTTGGTTGCGAAACCTTTTGGAACTGCAAATAAAAAGTATTTTCAAATATATATATTCTTTAAAATAGCATAAAGTAAATGGTACAAAGTAAACACTTAAAATTTTGGCGGGAAAATAAAGGATTAGGACTAATTTTTAACAAAATCCTACAAGAAAACCAATCTGAGCTCTTAGAAAATGATACGGAGAACATTTTAAGATGTTTAAATAGGTTTCGATTTAAACATACCACCATGAGGGTTATTTTATTTGTACGAAACTAAAGGATATAATGGATTGGAACAATGAAAAATAGATAAAAAGGATGTCCAAATTACAATATGTCAGTTGTACGTTACATTTTAATGAATACCAAATTCAGTTGGAATAAATAGACGTATTATTAAAAATTTATATTGTCTAAACCCGAGTTTAGACCCAAAGCAGCTCACTTTTTTGAAAGACATTCTTCAATGCAACTGCGTAGAATTTTCCAATGAATCTGTCCTAAAGTGTACCAATAATGATATCGATGAAAACTGTTCATCATTAAACTTGATGATACATTTATGACTAGAGATGTCCGTGGTGGATAACCTAGCCCAAGGTACTTTTACAAAAGATAGACTCGTTATCGGACAGACATAAAACCCAATTGTAAAATTCGTATTTATGAGCCAACATTTTTACATGTGTGCGTTAAGTTTTGTTTTATATGAAGACAATTTTGACAAGTCGGGTATTTTTATAGAGCAGCATGTCTACACTCCCAACTGAGTCTACCTTGTGTAAATGTACCTTGCCTAAGCCTGAACAATGCTACAGTGCTATGTAATCAAGGAGGAAGAAACCTCCACATCCTTCTGTTAAAGACTGCGGGCCATAACTCCCGGGCATTATGGAGTCCAACTTGGTAGCAGAACCAACAATATGCTACCTCGGGGAGCATTGTCGCGGCTGCGGAGGGTAAAGCTTAGTTAGGTGTGGCGTTGCCTTGACTCACAGAGGGGTGGGTAAATATATGCCCAGAAGCATGTATTTCATCGGAAAAGTTTGGTAAAATAAGAATGAAATGAATTTTTACTTACTGAGAGTTAAAAAAAAATAAAGTTAAAAAATTCGTAAACGATACAAACTAAATTTTTTGAATACAAACTAAGCCCTCTAATAAAACCGGCAAGCGTTGATTTTATGTCAAACCTTCGAATTTGTAAACAGTTTGTACGAAAACAAACTTTAGAACGCGAATTCAATACCACCCGGCTGAACAACAATTTTCATGTTAAAAAAAGCTGTAATTTATTTATGTTTATTTTGACCTCTGATTGTTTGACAATTTATCTAATTGAAAATCTCTAAAGCGTGCCCTTATCCGAGCAGAGCATAATTTCCCTGTGGATGTAGTGCGTATTGCGATAGTGGAATGGCCTGCAGCCAAATTTAGCAATGCACGTTAAAGAATTACACTCGTAGCCAAAAATCGGTAAATCAACTTTATAGATTTTTAGCGTTAGAGATGTGGCTTTAGCCAGAGAGAATGCGGCTGCTGCCCTGTTGGACTTCGGGCATGCATATGTCTTCCATCACTATGAAAGATCAATTGCTTGTCAGTGATATTTCTGTGTTATGATAGGCTCAATTGGGCGATAAGGAGTTTCGACTCTTTTTAAATCACCTGGTCTGGACGGTAACATTCCGGCCGATCTTCTGAAGAATGCGGACCTTCTAATTTCGTGGCTGTCTGCTATTTACACGGAATGTATTAGATTTTCGCACGTTCGTACCAGGTGAGCTACAGGCAGGTTGGTTTTCATGCCAAAGGAAGTAAAAACACACTAAGCCTAAGGACTAAAGACCAATCAGCCTGTCGTCATTTATTCTCAAGACCCTTTAAATGGTTATTGATAATCATCTGAGGATGTCTATTTCTAGACACTTGCTCTCTACCTCGCACCATACCTTCATCAAGGACAGGTCTATGCATACTGTGCTTCACTTACTAATTGGCTACATTGAGAAATTCCTTATATTTCGGGAATACTCGCTTGTAGCCTTTCTGGACATTCAGAGAGTTGTCAATAATGTCATTACTCCATCTTGGAATTAATAAGGGAGTTGTGCGTTGACGATATTATCTGTAGATTTATTGGAAATCTACTAGGCAACAGGAGCATTGAAACCACGATAGGCATTATCAATGTGCCAATGGGTGCCAAATACCAAGTCTTGATTTTCTTTGAGCTGTTACAGTGCCTGCATGCTAAATTTTAAGAAACCCGGTTGGTTAGTTAAGAAGATATAGGGAGAGGTATATTTTACACCTCTTGCCCTATTTCACGCTCTAAATAATAAAAAATAAAAGGCTATTGGAGGGCAGCTTTTACCCCTCTTGCCCTATTTCACACCCTAAATAATCAAAATTATAGGTTATAGTTCCTTCCAGATGTTACACCATTTGCCTGCCACTTATTAAGAAAATCGGTTGATTAGTTAAGAAGATATAGGGAGGGGGAACTTTTATCCCTCTTGCCCTTGTCACGCCTTATTTTCTATTTGCTTTCAGATGTTGCACTATTTGCCTGCTAAATGTCAAGAAAATCAGTTGATGAGTTAAAATGTAGGGAGGGGGAGATTTTACCCATATTTCACGCCCTTGGCCTTATTTTTTTCAGATGTTATAGTGTCTGCATGCCAAATTTCAAGAAAACTGGTTGATAAGTTAAGAAGATATAATAAGAGAGCGCTTTTACCCGTTTTCGCCTATTTTACGTGTTCTAGCGATATTAAATATACCTTATAACATATTCTCATACCCAACAAATACACATACAAAAAATGTTATTAAAATCGGTCAAGACGTTTCGGAGGAGTATAGATAGGTATAGAGAATACCAATTCTAATTCAATTAGGCAAATGTCCTTAAATCACAAAATTTTTAAAAATCATTAAAATTCATCAAAATTAACAAAAATGCAATTAAAAAATAATTCTCATCAAAATAATTTTCTACAAAAAAAAATCTCTAAAAATCGGACAAAATTGCA
Organism: Pollenia labialis; assembly: GCA_949318255.1. Classification (NCBI taxonomy): domain Eukaryota; kingdom Metazoa; phylum Arthropoda; class Insecta; order Diptera; family Polleniidae; genus Pollenia; species Pollenia labialis. The sequence continues at coordinate 85,964,200 of OX439140.1, forward strand.
AAATTTCCTTTTACAGAATCGCTTCTTTCCACTACAGCCAGTTGCGTAATAACTGCAGCGAAGCATCAAGTTTACCCAAAACTACACTACAATTATGCAAATATCATTATGAAAAATCGGCCAACATTTTGGATTCTCTTAAAGAGGCTGGCGACTTTTTGATAGTGCAATTAGAGCGCATTTCCTTGCAAGAGTTTTTAGCAGAAAGTAATTATTTCACAAGGAATCTCTAATATAAATAAATTATTATTTTTGTTCCTTCTTAGATTCCAGCAGCAATATGAAAAAAATCAAAAACCTTCAACAAGCATTAGAAATATGTCTAATGTGTAAATCTCTATTTGAATATGCTGTTAGCAATTTTAATTCTTCGAGTGAATTAGCAAATCCAACGGCTACGGCGACAGCAACAACAGCTGCTATTACACAAAATGCCAATAATGAAGGTGAATTTTTAAAGCATACACTTTTGTTTGAGAGCCGTTTACAGTTTGCCCAGAAAACTCTTATAAAACTATGGCTGAGTGGTGCGAAGGATACCAAACAGCGGGCTGAATTGTACAAGAAAATGTATATGGAAACCTTGAATATTAGAAAAGTAACAGGCGCTCAGCATGAACTGGATGGTGTTAAAGTAATGGCACAACAATTTGCGAATCTATTGGAGAGACTGACACAACTGCAACGTATACATACAAATAATATAACCAATAATAATAATTAAAAGCTGCTAAGCAGAATAATTTTTAATTTTTTTATTTATTTTTCTTCCCTTCCCTTTTAAGAAGAAGTATGGTGGTGTTTTTTTTTAGTTATTAATCCATTCAAATTTTCACATACATTTTTTTTACTTACCACAAGACAAAAAGTTCTATTGTAAAATTAAGTTATTTGAAATAAAATTTTTTATTTATTTAATTTTGTGTAATACATTTTTTGTTTTATTTATTCATGAACAACACATCGCAATGTTTTCTTCTAATTCATTATGGACTTTTTAATAAACCTGATTTTCGGCCACAACCACAATCATGAGCTTCATTAAGAACTTTTTCACCAGCAATTAAAATTATGTATGTTAACACTAACAACACTCTAAAGACATGGCAATGCTTGAGAATTGTTTATAAAATATTAAAAAAATAAAGATTAAATAAAAAAATTTTTAATTTATTTTTTAAACTCTTAACTTACAAAACTTTTCAAATCAAACATTTTTTTTTATTAAAATCGAGTTTATACTTTAAAGTTTTTAATGAAACTAATCATGTTATACTAATTTAATATGTTTCATACGTAACAATTAAAATTCTTATTTATGAAAAAAATAAAATTATAATTTAAACGTGCTTTAAATAAAGATTTTTAATCATTTGTAAAATAGTTACAAAATAAAACACTCAAATTTAATAAATAAAACATTTTTAAAAATCCTTAAAGTATGCTATACATTTTGTAAGACGAACTCTCTTTTCTTGGTTTTTTGTAAATTCATTAATTTAGTAATTTTTTTAATTTTTTTGTGTTTACCTTAATTATTTTAAATATGGGTCATTTATTGCTCTTGAAATAGTTTTTTTTCTAACTTTTGGGTCTGTTATTTTCCGGTTGTTTCAGCATTTATTTTTATTATTTAATTTTTTTTTGCTTTCGTTTTACTTTGTGTGTTTGCTTGAGTGTTTTGTTTATTTCAGCAATATTAACTTTATTTTGTTTTTTTTTGTTTACTATAATTGTTAATTTAATATTTAGTTAATTATCATTGTTTTTTTGTTTTATGTATATAAAAAATACCAGCTCAGCAGAAATTTTTGTTAGTCGCTGGTGGTGTTTTTCTTTTTTGTTTTTCTTAAATATGTATGTATACGAGTATGTGTAAAACAATATGCATGCAAAAGCATTTGCTAGCTTTTTATAATAATTTTGTATAATATGGTTAATTATATTTGGTATTGTTTTATAATAAACAAAAAAATTGGGGTAAGAAAGTGTTTAATTTTTGTTCTTAATAAAAACAGATACATACATACTTACTATGTTCTGCTCATTAGGTGTCAGCAGAAAAATTAGGTTTTAGAAATTAGGCTCTTATAACGGAACGGTTGTTTGTTGTTGTTTATATTTTCTGTTAAATGCTTTAATTTAGGATTTCACGAAGCTTTATCGAAACTTTTTTTTTAAGATTTATATCAATTTTAGTAATTTAATCGCAAAAAAAGAATCTCAAGTTTAAGTTTTTTTCCATTGTCTGGGGTTTAATCACCGCATTCGATATCGAGTAAACTATCTTATCGAATAACCTATCGTATTTTTCTGCATACGATAGACACTGACGTATCGAATGAAAACTCGAGAATTGTAATGTTGGGTTATAGGGCCCATACACAATACCATCATGATTGTACAATCAAGTGATTGTGCAATTAAGCTTGAAGCACACACCACACCAGCATGCTGGTACAAAATTCATTTTTTACCAAAAATTGTGTGGAAAATGTTGTAATGAATAACGATAAAATTTGTGCTGCTGTTATTATTGCTATTATCCTAAAACGAATAAGGAGTAAAAAAAAAACGTGTTCTCCCGAAAATATTTTTTCTTTGGCATTCATGTTTTAAATTTTGTATTTTTTTTATGTTTATGCCTTGACGATTTAACATTTATGAGCTTACTTTACAGCACACGATACAATCATGCTGGTGCAATCAAAAAAATATCAAACTATTTTTGATAAAGCACCATCAGCTGGTACAATCACACCACAAGCTCATACACGGCCAATTAGCTGGCACAATCACTTGATTGCACAATCATGATGGTGTTGTGTATGGGCCCGATATCGAATGCTGTTATTTCAAATTCAATACATTTCATTCGATAAGCGGTGATTAGACCCCTGTAAAATTTGTTTTTAACAGGATTCAAATTTTGGCATTAGATATTTGATGCGTTAACAGAATTCTTTGCAAAAAACTGCGAAAATCTAATGCCTTTCAACTATTTTCCTTCCAGCCATTTTAAAGATAGTTTATTTAAATAAACCAGAGACAACATTCGGCGAAAAATTTCCGATATAGAGACGTAATCGTGCATAAACAGCCAGTTGTAAAAAAAGTAGTAAGCAGGCCTTCTGGAAGCCCTTATTTCTCAGACACAGGGCGTTACTACCCCATATTATACTAATACACTGTTCACACACGATGTCCTAGCCGGCATTCTGCGTTCCCTTCTTCAGCGGGCCTGATTAGAGGCCTTCTTCAGCAGGTCTTATTGTAGGCCTTAGGATGAAGCAGCGAGTACGTAGGCCTTCCATAAGACCTTTCTTTAAAGGCAAGCGAGCATTAGTACTGGATCTTAGAAAAAGGTCTAGGAAGGTCTTACAGAAGGCCTTATAAATCAAGGCCTCAAAAAGTTTACGCTGGGAATTGTAGAGTTCCCTGTCCAAACGTAAGTGTCTGTCTGGGCTTGTGCCAAAAACTGAAAGTTTTGCCCGAATCTAGAGGGTTTATAAATCTTTGTATCCGCTGACTGAGGCAGAGGTCCACGTAGGTTTGCTAGATCGTCAAAAAGCTTGACATTCAAAAGAAAAAGCTTAATTTTTCTTGACAATAAAAAAATCAGTTCACTTACCAAAAAAAAAAAACATGTTAGAGTGCTGAATTCGACTGTGCCGAATCTTTAATTCCCTCCACCGACAGTTGGAATATTTCAGGAGTGGGATCTGTGTGATATTTTTATATTGTTTATTTATCTTTATAAAAACGGGCGGCAGCATTAAAACACAACTTTTTTACTGTCGGTAAAATATTATGATTCGTAACATCTTTAGCCAAACTTAAATGAATTTCAGAAGGGGAATTTATATTGGAGCCATGGTAAATTATGAACCAATCATCCCAAAATTTTGTACAGTGTAAAATTAGCGGTAAAATTAGTTTTAGCGTTTACAGTGAATTTCAGAAGGCTGCTTAAAATGAGATCTTAGGTAATTTAAGGGCCGTATATCACAAAATTGCATGACATTTTTTCTGGCCATATGAAGCTAAGTTGGAAGAAATTTTACCACAATATTTATATCTGCTACGGTTAAGGCGCATTTTATTAACTTACCAGAGTGGGCTTAATATGGGGCCTATAGTAAGTTATGGACCGATCATCACGAAATTTGTTAGCATAATTTCTAGTCCTTTACAACTGTGAAGTATGGAATTTTATTATGATAGCATTATTAATATGAACCGATCTTCACGAAATTTTACAGTGTGATTTGGAGTCAAATAACTTATTCAAAATCTTATATCATTCCGTTTATTATTTCCCTATTTATGTTAATTTTTGGAATAAAATAATCAATTTTTTAGGGTGGTGGTTCCACATTTTGATTCATAGCTCTGATTCTACTGAACCGATTTTGCTAGATTTCAATCCCAAACCGCTTAGAATTACTCCAAGCAATTATTACCTAGCATTACTCAAGCAGCCAGAATATATATGCTTTATGGGGTCTGAGATGAATAATAAACAAGTAAGAAAGTATAGTCGGTTAAGCCCGACCATATGACACCCTACACCACAGTATTTAAAAACACATCATGCTTATGTGTCCATATAAATATGGATTTATCTATGTTTATAAACTTCATGAAAACAGGTTTGAACGTTTTTGAGAGGCAGAAATTGCCCCCTACCTCCCCTTGTGGTCTTATTTTTGAAAAACTGTATAGCTAATGTGTCCATATATGTAGACATGGTTCTACATATGTTTTAAATTTCATTAAGATCGGTTTGATAGTTTCTGAGAGGAAGAAATTTCCCCCTATCTTCCCTCGTGGTCCTACGATTCGGCCCATTTTCAATAGGCTTGGTCCTTGTGCCAATAAGAAACAATGACTCAAATTCTATCAAATTATCTCCAAAATTGCGACCTGTACTTTGCGCACAAGGTTACATGGACAGCAAGTCGGACGGACATCGTTAGTTCGACTCAGAAAGAGATAGATCGGTATACCTTAAGGTGGTTCTAGGACCTTTATTTTAAGGCGTTACACACATCAGCACAAATGCATAATACCCTCTCCACTATTGTGGTGTGGGTATAAAAAGTTTCACACGGAATGACAAACTTAGTATATTCTCTTCACAACTAATTGTGGTGGAGGGTATAAAAGGATATACAAAATTAAAATTCGTGAATTTTGCTCCGTTGCTTTTTGTTTAAAAAGTATACACGTATACACGTATAGTATGCTTTTGAACAAAAATTTCATTGATTTTTAATTTTTTTTTAATCTTTCTTCTTATTTTTACATTCACTGGAACTGATAGCGTGAACAATTTTTCAAATGATATTCACGATTGCTTTTTCCCCTTCTAGCGGAATGAAAATTTCATGGGAACAAAAATTCCACTCGTTATTCACGATATGGGTGAATGAAAAGGCATGAAGGAGCTTAAGTAACTCAAATTTTTAGATTTTTTGAGATATGACTATGTGGCAATATATATTCGACCTTTATTATTAAAATTATAAATAAATTGTCGAGCTTGATGTTTCGTTTACTGCCCGTCGATACCAGAGATAATTATTGCGACACATATTGCAGTAAATGTCAAAATTTAATGTAGACAGCAATTTTTTGTACACATTTTTTTTGCCGGCAATTTATGTTGCACTAATTGTTAGTCCATTTTCGTTGACAATTATTGCTAACATAAAACGTCAAATATGGTTGTCATTTGAAGCAAATTGTGTGAGAAAGAAATTAAATTTGTGAAATGGCAGCAGAGAATTTAATAAACACTAAAATAAAATTACAAAAAATATTTTTATTAATATAGTTTTTTTTTCTTATTCGATTATTATTATTTGAATTTATATTAATTAGTTTAAGTTTGAGTTCTTTTTTATACAAAAATATAAATTTTACTTTAACAAAAAAAAAATTAATATTTTCATATAAAAAAAAGACCTCAAGCTTATACAAATTAATATACATTTAAAAAAATAAAGTCGAATACTAGAGAATTTGTATTAATAAATAAAATTTTTGGATGATAGCGCCATTTTTTACACCGCACCATTTTCCTTGATTTTTTTAAATTATGAGAACATAAATACGTTGGTGGCATGAAATAACCCCCCAAAATGTAACCCCCGAAAAATAATGAAATTACCCCCCAAAAGTTTGTACCGAACACAACAACAACGTTTTTGGTGGGTTATTTCTTTTTGTTTGGGGTGTTATTTCATTTTCTTAATTGGGGGATTATTTCATATGAAATAATTCCCAAAAAAATCATAATGAAATAAAGCCCCAATATATTTTTTGGGGATTATTTCATTTTTAAATTTATTACGAAAACGTTTTTGGCGCAAGGACTTTCACTTCTATGGTAAAACAAACACCGCCTTTGTTAACAAAAGCTTAGCCGTACAGCCGGCTTTCGGCCGGGCGCAACAATTTTCTCCTCTATGTTGTACCAAACACCGTCTTCGCTAGGTAAAGTTCCTAAATTTTGGCTTGCGATAGGCCTAAAGCTGCCTATGCAGAAAAGCTTTAATTAGCGAGGCCGGTATTTGTTATACCATGGAGGAGGAATTCCTTGCGCCCGGCCGAAGGCAGACTATGCAGAAGAGCTTTAATTATCGGAGCCGATGATTGGCATATCATAGAGGAGAAAATCCTTGCTCCCAGCCGATGTCTCAACCATGCTATCTATCGCATGATTCTTTTAACCAAAACTGTACTAATAATTGTATTATACATATTAGGGTCTTATTTCATTCCAGAAATTGGGATCTTATTTCATATGAAATAAGCCCCCAAAAGTTAGGGTATTATTTCATTTCTGTTTGGTGTGTTATTTAATTTCGTTGGGAGTTAATTTCATTTTCAAAATTCGGTTTATTGCATATGAAATAAAGCCCCGCACTTTGGGGCGTTATTTCATTATTTTTTGGGGGCTTATATTTTGGGGGTTTTTTCATGCCGCCAAATACGTTTTCCCATGCCCTTAACATAATCTGTGCAATACGAAATAATGCTCTGTTATTCTGCCGGCGTTATTGCTAGCAATTTTTGCAACAAAACACGCTGCGTCAAATTAGATCGGCTTAGGACTCTGAAGTTTGGTAATCAAACAAATAAAATGTTTTTGTGGTTTGCGTCTGAAAAATTAAAAATATTTATGAAAGATTATCAAAAAGTAATTTCAATTTTTGGGAATACAAAATTTAAATTTTCAAAAGATTTTGTTATTCGTGCTTAATTCGTTCTTAATTCCCAAATTTCAAGTGTTTTTATCAATAATAAATACTGGGAATTAAGCACGAATAACAAAATCTTTTGAAAATTTAAATTTTGTATTCCCAAAAAACCCAGATTTCTGGAAAACTGTTCCTTAGATTTTTTGCACGGAAAGCGATTTATATTCTTTAGTACGTCTACTTTCATAATCTATGCAGTTTTTTCCTTGACGTTACCTCTAACACCCTTAAAAATGAAATCCCAGTTTTTACTGACCAGTTTGGATGAACCCAGATTTCTGGAAAACTGTTCCTTAGTTTTTGTAATTAAACAGTTTTTTCCTTAGTGTTACCCCAAACCAGATTTCTGGATAACTAGAGGTTGTTCCTTGAAGTTTCCTCTTACCCCCAAAAAAATTAAAAACAAATTCGGTTTTATTAATGTGTACATACTTTATATTTTTATTATTTTTTTTTTTGAAATGAAGGTATTTGTTATTTTAAGTAAAAATTTTTGTTTTTAAATATAAATGCACTTCATTTAATTATTATTATACTTATATATACATATTGTATTTTTATTATTGTTTATTAATTTTTTATTCCATTTTTCCGTAATTATTTGCTTTAAATTACAATTTCTCATTTTTATTCGAACACCCTAATTCTTAAATTCCTAAATTTTGAATTCCCAAAAGCAAAACTTCCAAAAGCATTAAATTCCCATTTTTTATTCATTCCCCAAAAGCACCAATTAAATTTTGCGTTTTCGTGGATAACTATCGACGCTATCTTGGCACACGTTATTTTTTTATATTAGTTTTAAATCAGCTGATTTAAATTCAAAATAGCATACTAATTTATGAGGGGTTGTTCACAACAGTCTTATTTGTTCATGTTATTATTTTAAGACACATAACTTTGTGCACTTCTGCCAGTAAATACCTTTCAAATGGTGTATTTTTTGTTCTAGTCCCTGGGCCTTAACCGATTTATATATATGTAGGTAGTTATAAAATTATAGCAAAGACAACCAAACGACACAATATACCACTTTGTGAATTGCTTAATTTTGTTTTTATAAATGACGAAAAAGGTTAATTTTTATAAAATTTTCATTTAATTCCTATTTGTTTTCAGTTATTCAGTATCCCAATTCTTTAATTCTCTTAGCTAAAGCATACAGGGGTGTGCTGGAAATCGCAATAGTAAAACGCAAGAATTTTAAAAGTCGTTTTTAAGTAAGATTTCTGTAATAAAAGAATTTTCTGATAAATATTTAACAAATATTTCCCTATTAAACAGGATTTTAAACAAAAAATTATAGGAGTTAGGTTTAAAGTTTATTATTAAAAACAACTTCCAAATTCTTGCGTTTTGCGTTTGCGATTTCCAGCACACCCCTGTTAATCTCGATCGCTAAAATGCTGAACACATTTAAGGGCAAATACTAACCACTTAGCTTAAGTTTTATATATTCGCCGTAGCTTATTAGCTGTTAGAAGACTACTTTCGATAAATCGACTTTATAGATTTTTAGCAATGGATATTTTGCTTAAGAGAATTACAGAATTAGACGGCAGGTGTGAAGTTTAAAAACCAATTTATTTCTTCTAATTTAAATTGCTTCAATGAATTTTTTGAAAAATAAGACTTGCAATTATCGAAAAAGCGGTTACGGTGAAACGCCCTACTGTGAATGTGGGATAGAGAATAAAAATAAGAGTGAGTTATTTGTTTCAAACACTTTAAAAAGGTTTTAAACAATAAATTTGCCATTCCTGTCTGAATATGATTAAGTTAGTTTAATGAATAAAGTATAGGGTGTTCAGTCGACTAATTATTGTTCGATTAATCGAACAATTTTAGACGATTAATTGGTCGAATAATTCAATATTGCTTATTTCGATTAAAGGGTTAATCGAAGAATTTATACCGATTAATCGAAAAAAAATATACATATATTATTTCTGTTAAATATATAATTTTTTTTTAATGTTTGTTATCGTTGGAATTAAAAAAAAAACAGTCTGTTTAGTGAGCAATTTAGCTTTTATTTTTGTTACACTTTTTCAACACAATTTAATAATTTATTTCACAAAATCACGACAAAGGTATGTTAACTCAAAGATTTATATTAATATATCGGGTATGTTCTAGAAATCGAAATGAAGTAAAATTTAAATCGAACGATAATTTAAATTCAATTATTTACAAAATGACCGTAGTTTTAAGTGTTGGTTTTGCAAAAATAATAGATACTTAAAGAATGAAGAACATAAAATTAAATATTTTTATGAACTTTCATTACTGGGTCGTTTTTAAAATTTGCTCGATTTTAAAACCACGTTACGATTTTATAGCAAAAAATTTTTTATCGTAAGCGACTAATTTATTACAAAATTTATATGAAATAAAATAAAAAAACTCTCTCCTGTAAAATTTGATTTCTGGCGCTTATGTTATTTTTGCGGTTAGGGCTCGATGTATTAATGTAAATGTTCTTCAAAAACTTCACTAGTTGACCACTTGCACAGTGACCATAACATAGTACTTGAAGACGCTGCTCAACCAACAAAATCAAAGAGGCTACAAGTGGTCCAATGAATAAATATTTAAAACAAGCTACTTCGATCGATTTTCTAGAGGAAATTATTTCCAGAAGCATAGCAGAGGATGGAATGTCCGTGAAAAGTTAAAAAAATCCAAAGTTATATTAACAATTTGCAATTACAGTGACAAGTTTTGATTAAAAAACAATGTTCAAGTACTTATTTCTTCTAAAATTATCGAAAAAATCTCGTAATTTATAAAATTTCTGGATTAAGAATTATTCGATTAATCGATTAATTTTAAAATTTTATTCGTTTAATCGAATAAGTTAAAAATGCCAAATATCGATTAATCGTTTAATCGAACAAAAATAAAACCCGATTAATTGAACCCCCTAATTAAGTATGAATTTATACAAAACATTACACCATTTCCAGCGGTGTTGTGGTATTAAACGATTTTGGTAAACGACTTTGCTTAAACCGATTACAAAAAGAATATAAATAATTAAATGTTATCTTAAGCGCTAACATCGATTTTTATTTCATACGGATTCATACAAGAAAATTCCTACTAACTTTCCCATTTCTGTTTTTCGCTCTGGTTTAAATATGATATCGATTAGAATCTGGTCACAAGTAAGTCTTATTTTAAGATACACTAAAAATTTTAAAGTTTCATAATTAACCATTTATTTCATATAAAGCCTCATCTCGAAAATTATTCTGTCTTTACTGCTGCATGTTAAAATAGACTTGCTCGATTTTTTTTCTATTGAACACAAAATACTTATTTGTGGAATTTGTAAAAAGTAAGTCAAATTGCTGTGCCGAATCTTTAATACCCTTCACCAGAGTAAGAATATTTAAGAATTGCGCTGTATGTCAAAAAATTAGAAACCAAAATAAAAAAAACTGACCTCACGTATTATAGTTAGGGTTTTTTCCCGGGTTTTTCCGCCCCGGGAATTCCCGGGAATTTCAATTATTTTTTTTCCCGTTTTCCCGGGATTTTTGTTGCGGGATCCCGGGAAATAAAAGTTCCTCATAGTTCTAAAAAATAGCTATTTATACTTTGAAATTTAGTTTTCTATTCTCTAAAAATTAGCATCTGTTGATGGGTTGTCGATTGGATCAATAACAAGAAGTGAGTACGTTCGTAAAACAATGTCTACCTGACGCAATAAATCTACCAAAAGCAGAATGTGCCGTGCAACAGTTGATAATTAATAAATTTAGTGAAGTGGAGAGTTAATAAAGAACATAAATTCAAAATATGATGCAGGCAGTAAATATCGCTCCTTTATTGCAGAAAAGTCATATCTACAAAAACAAATCGAGCTTGGCAAAGGCGATTAAAGTTTTCAAAATGTACCGATTAAAAGATATATTTTGGTATAACTTCGGTTCAGTTTGAGATAAAATACCAATTTTTTGTTACGAGAAAGTATGAAGGAACACTTTGCTTAATTAACTTATAATTAAATTTTGAGATGTGACGATATGTTTATAAGGTGATAAACATAAATTTGTTTCATTTTGTGACGGCTTATATAACCGGAAAGTGCTGGGAAACAGAAATAAACAAAAACTATGGAAACTCGTGTAAGATACTACAACATACAATTTTAAAAACACAGATTACAGGTGGATCTTGTAAGAAGAAGTCCGTTTGATGCTATTTTTTGCATCAACCTTGACATACATTTGACTGATATAGACGTTGTTTATAAAAAAGAAAAGTTACTTCGGATTGTGAATTAGAAATATGCAACAACTTTAATCTTTTGCACTTTAAACTCTTTTTTCAATCTCGGTTTATGAATTAAATTGATATGCTTATGATATCTTTTTATCTTGTATCTAGAGCATAATGATACGAAATTTACATATAAAATCGTAAGGTAATAATAATTCAAGTTCCTCTTTCAACCTTTAATTAATTTTTGTAGTATTTAGGCATTTCTTTTACTTACTTTGTAAACAAGTTCCCTTACGCTTTTTAAAAAAAAAAAAATTTTTTTCATTAATTTAAAACAAATTTACTTTGTATTATTTATATGGAGCGGGATCCCGGGATCCCGAGAAATTTAAAAAAGTTTCCCGTTTTCCCGGGAATCAAAAAACTCCGGGGGAAAAAAAACTCTAATTATTTTTTTAAACGCTTGTACGCGTATTAAAGTCTATTTCAAAAGTACGCTTTTTATGGGGCCTACGGTAAATCATAGAACAATCTTTATGAAATTGTGCGATATCTAGTCCTATTAAACTATGACAAACGAAATGTTACTACATTATCTTTATTCATTACGGTTTTAGGCGTACTTAAGTGTTTTTCGCGTGTGGACATTATATGGGGCCAGTGGTTAATTATGGACCGATCTTTATTTGCCAGTGTGATTGCTAGGTATATTAAACGAAGTTGTGCAAAATTTAATGAGAAATCCATCACCAATTTTTGTTAGTTTTTGTAACAAAAGTTTCTTTTCGAAACAACGTTTACTAATCGTGGAAATTTATATTCAACAGTTCGCCAAACTTTTAGATATTTTTTTATCGTTAAATTTTCTTTAGCGATAATGCTCATTTCTAACTTAACGGGTATGCAATCAAGTACAATCCTCTTGCGACTCTTGAGACTCCATTGCATCTCAAAAACTCTCTCATTAATTCTGTTAACAAGCTGAATTTTTCTTTAAATCCGAAATCAATGACATCATTACCGTGAATGGCGATCGCAACATTGAAAATTATTTGCAGGAGAAATGGTTCCAACCAGACGGCGCAACATGCCAAACAGCACGCGAAATCATCACTTTTTTGAGCCAATTTAGTAACCGAAAAATGTAATGAAATGTACCTGTAAATAAGCCACCTCATTCGTGTGATTTAATATCTTCTGACTTGTGCAGGCACGTTAAATCTTTGTTAATATACCAGCAACGTTTGATCATTTAAAAGCCAAACCTCCAAGTACTATGGACAAAATAAGAGATGAAATTTGGGAGATGAATATTAAAGAAGTTTCAGACGGAAAAAATATGAAAAATACAAATTGTCACATAAAATACAAAATAACGTAACAAAACTTTTTACAAGTTTACCGGATAAGCAAAAAAACATTTCAATATCAATAAAAACAAGGTGTACTTGGCGTTTGAATTTCTTTAATACAGTCGGCATTTTTGATCGCAAAAATAAATCAAAAAGTCAATTTTGTGACGAAATAATTTATTATAATGGTACGAAAAATATTTGTACAACATAAAATTTTTGCTAAAAAAATTTGATGTTTTGGGGAACAAGAAAAATTTTCCTGTTCAAATGTACTTTGGACAATTATTTCAGTATGGAAGAAATGCCAATATGGATAGAACGACAATTCGATTAAAGTCTATAATACTCGATTAAATTTCAATTGGAAATAGTGTTCTATTAAGTTTAGCATATTGTTTTGTCATGGGCAAATAAAAACCTCTCCCAAAATTAAACAAAAACTTAGAAGCAACCAATTACAAAAATCACTAATTACACGTTTAGAAAGACTAACTAACTATTGTTACGTATGAATGGTAATTATTTTTTTTATGGATTTTAAGTTAAAGAAAGAAAATAAGAAGAATAAGAATTATTTCGAAACCATTAAAGTCTGGTTAAGTTTACTCACTGGAATAAAAAAAAAAGAAAAAATAGTAAACAAAAATCCATATTAATGGGATGAAAATATGGAATAAATTTAAGTATTTGTCACGTAGGAAGTAAAATGAAGAAATTAGTTTGTTAACCTTGTAATGCAAGCAATTGAATAAAGAACTATAAAAGTGACTGTTTGAACAAAAAGTCCAACATTATTGGGAATATTTCAGTAATTAACAGAAGCAATGTTGTCTAAAGTCCTTGTAAGTAATTTTGCGAAGCAAAACGATAAATGTCTTTGATCCTTATTAAGAGTTGAAATAAATGAAATTTTAACAATATTATATTTTAGATTTCCTGTGCCTTATTTGTGGCAGCCCAGGCGGGATATATTCCTTCTAACTATAAATCATCAGTTGCCGGCTATGCTGCACAATTACAACCTGCAGTTAGTGTTGGTATATTGCCCTCATATGGACACGGATATGGTGCTGCTCCCGGTTATGGTGCCATTCCATCTTATGGTGCTGCCAAAAGCTATCGCTCCGGGGTTGATGCTGAGGCTTTGGGCTTAGCAAGTTTAGTTTTTGCTCTACCCTCTCCTGGTGGTCCAAATCAAGCCATTATAAATGTTCCCCAATACTCTACCACCAGTTACACAGCACCTGCTGTTGTCGTTGCACCTGGTCATTACAGTGATGCTCTAAGTGGTTCATCTGCAGCAGCAGCTGCATCTAATGTAAAATCAGCCAGCTCTGGATATGGTCCAGTTCCCGCCTCCGTGGGCTATGCACCAGCTCTGCCTGCTCCTTACTAAACTTTCTTTACTGTGATATTGTCTATTTTAGACATCCTGCCTTAATTATTATTGGGATTATTCCAATGTAATTGGTAGGCTAAATAAAATTTTAAGCCCAACATTTGTTTTTTTGATTTTGAGTTTTCATAGGAACTGTATAACCGAGAGGTTAAATTTTGTTTTAGTTACATATACAGTCATACATACAGAGATACGTACACACATATGTACTTATATACATATTTTTAAGGCTTTCTTATCCCAAACATTTCCTGACTAAACACTTTACAAATTATAATTGCAACTGTTTGTGCTTTTTTGTGAATTTAATGAATTAATAGAATCTGGGAATTTATTCCTCCTGTTGAGTAACATTTATTATACAAATTTTTCATATTATTCGAAACTGTATTCCAAGTCAAATTACAATCCTCAAAAGCTTTTTTTATGAATCAAGTTTGTCTAATATTTTTCACATTTTAAAGTTTCTTTTTGTTATACTATATTCTTTCCAAATTCAAGAATAAATAATTTCACAAACACTAAATATAATTGACGAGTAATTATAACAAAGAAAGTCTATAAGCTACTTATTCGTTCTACTTACGAATGTTTCGTTTATATTGCGAAAATGTGTATTCAATACCTTCGAAAATTTTTACATAAATTAACAAGAGGTAATTGCAGAACCCACAAACTGTGTACATGTTGAATGTAAACCACACCTAAACGTCAAGTTTTTTTTTCGGCATTTCATTTGACATTTCTCAATTTCAGACTAACTCAATTTTAATCATGGAAAGATATACAATCGAGCAACGCGTTAAAGTTATTCAGGCATATTATGAAAATGGGCTTCTTGTAACAGATCATGTCGGCTTATTTATGTCCATCTGGCCCTTTATTTGTCTGTTTATAAATTACTTAAGTATGCAATTGTTTGCAATTTGTGATTGAAAAGCTGGAAAAATAAGTCTAGAATGGAAAGAGTTGTTAAAAGAAATGTGAACCAACCTTTCAAGTATTCTGTTTAGAGAGTATGTTTACTATAAAGAACTAATACTTTTGTTTTATTTGTGTGCTTGCAATTAAAAAAAACAGTTTTGACACGAACACTCAGGTGGAAGTTCACAAAACAAAAGGCTTGACTTCATGTACTTACGCGACAAACCCCCCAAAAATTATAAAACTGATAGCGGGGTCATAAAATTCGGCACAAATTACTTTTATATTTATGACTAAAAAATCACGTTGCAATTTTTTACCCTTCACCAGGGGTGGAAAGAGTATAAATATATAAGTTTGTCATTCCGTTTGTAATTTCTACAATATTGATGTTATACACTGTAAAGTTTATTTATATATTCTATTCTGGGTCCTTATAAGTAGCAAAGTTGGTTTAACTATACCCGTCTGTCCGTGTGTATATTGAAATTGGTTTTTATTGGGGACTAGGTAGTTAAATGTATTGTTAAGAATTATTTGTTATTGAAATTCTGCCGGACCGCTCCACAATAGTGGAAATTAAAAAAAATAATGGCCCTAGACCTAATCGACTCAGGATATTTTTTCTGAGTAGGTCTAACGATGTCCGTTCGTCCGGCTGGCTGGCTGGTTGTCTATCCATGTAAAGGAGCATGTAGGCGACATGTTTTTTTTACATTTGACTTATAAACTTTGCAAGTCACATTTAACCCTTTCGCGCCCGCTCTTGAACGCATTGCCAGAAAATTTATTTTTTATAATTTCCTTAGTGTTTAGATCTAAATTAAGGATTTTTGAAAATTTCAGACTTTTTTAATTTTCGGGTGACTAGAAATTGAAAGTTGCTTATAAGCAACTTTGGGCCGTTGAGGAAGTATTTAACATTATGAAAAATTAAAACAAACTTTTCTATTTTTTATTCATTCTTTAACCAACTCTATATGTGCTTTGATAATTTTATTACGATGGTTTTAATTAAAACGATGATTAAAATTCAAGTTGCTTATAAGCAACTTTGGTCTCGAAAGGGTTAATTGTGCATGTCTATCAAAATTGCTTTTTTACATTAGGTTTATAATATTCGGTCACAGTGCTTCTGACATTGTCTATGTTTCCTTCGCATAGTTATTGCAGAAACCAAAGCAGTTCTCGGTTTCCAAATAGCGTGCGGCCGCCACAAAAATTTTTATTTGCGCCGTAAAAGATTGGAACTGGATTGGAAATTGGAAGATACCAATTAAGGATATTATAATGAAACATTTTTTATATATCTATATGTACATAATTATTATTCAATGATAAAATTATCATACATATATCGGTATTGAAAAATATCAATACTGAACTGCCGCTACAGGTTTCTTCCCGGCATACATTTCTGACACAGCTGATGTCAGATGGTTTGTTAGAAGAAATTAGAGCACGCTCTAATTGAAATTTTGTCAGATGACTTTGCATCTGACTTTTACAGAAGCAATGTTATAAAGGTAACACACGACATGTATGTATTTTGCAGTGGGAAATTTGACAAAGTACAGGTCGCAATTTTAAAGATAATGAAAAATATGAAAGAAAATATGGCTAGAATCGGTCCATAGTTTTGTGTCCACAAACTACCCCATGAAAAATTAAGCATCCGCCGAAGCTGGTTTGTAATGGAGAACCATAAAAGTTTCGCTAAGCATGTATCTTACGGAAGACATTCTTTAATATGCTCCCTTACCATCCTGCTTTGTAGTAAGGGAATGTCGTGGCTCTTCAAATGTAATATATTCATATTTTTTTAAGAATTTTTTCACTTACCTTACTGCATCTCAGAATGTGTTATTGTGAAACGCATAAATGTGGGCTTACTTTTGCCAATTTATTATTAGTGCCTCGCAAAATAACAAAATTTTTTATTGGGTATCTTTTTATGTTCGGTTGATGTTTTACCATAACTCCTATATTAAGCGCCTTTTAAATGTTGGTATTGATATAGAATTTGGAAACGATTACTGTCATAAGAGCTACATTGTCCAGCACAAACTTTTTTATTTAAAATCTTTATTAAGTTAATTTGACTTAAAATTGATAATTTTTATATTGAAAATAAATATGATGGTGTTTTCTTTTCTACAAAAAAATGTGCCTTTTTTTTAAAAAAAAAATTCAATTTGGTGTCTTTTTCTTAAAAATTTTGCTCCCGAAAAGGGTGGCATCTTTTATTCTAAAAAACTCATGCTTTTCGGGAGCAAAATTTTTAAGAAACAGACAGCAAATTGCATTTTTTTAAAAAAAAGAGGCACATTTTTTTGTAGAAAAGAAAACACTATAAGAAAAAACTTAACAACAAATAAAAATAACTAAGCAAATTTGTTTGTATTCATATTACTACACAATTTTTTAATGAAATTAAGAAAATTTCCAAATGAAAAAATTCCAAATAAAATTAAGAATTTCAATTTTAAATTGAGAATTTTAAATTTTGAAAAATTCCAAACAAAATTAAGAATTTTGACTTGAAATTGAGAAAATTTCAAAAGAAATTGTGAAATTTTAAATTGAAATTGAGAAATTTCCAAATGAAATTGAAAAATTTTAATTTTAAATAGATAAAATTAAATTATAAAATTTGTATTTTATTCACATTCATCTGGAATTTTCTCATTTTCAATGAAAAATGGTGTAATGTAATAATTTTAGATACAAATTTTATAAATTCTATAGAAAACTCTTTAAATAGAAATTAACGATTAATAGTATGGATTCAAAATAAATAATAATACAGCAAATTTCATATAAGGAAATGTTTCTTTTTCTTTACATAATAATACATATGATTTGTTTGGTACGTCTTAAGCAGCATTATTTGTTGTTTTTATTGTGGTCTATAAACTTGTTTGGAAAAATTTTGCACTGTTGAATGAAATAGTATTGAAACAGGTGAATTTAATTGTAAACAGATTTTTTTCTCACACTGAATTTGCTTTGATGACACCAACAATTAAAAAACGCACCGAAATTTATAAAAATCGCATCACGAACCAACAAGGGAATTTTTCGCACACATAATTTAAAAACGCACCAAGTTGACAACGCTGACAATGTCATGGAGAATTTTTTTACTGGTAGGTCCAAAATTTACATTAGGTCCCATATAAACCCCCTTCCTAAAATCACTTAAAGGCAAAACCATCTAATTTGGATGTTTTTATTTAGATAATATTCAACACAAAGAACTCTTAAGCTCATAACATATTTTGTTCTGGCGTGTCCATGATTGCCCATGCGTACCAAATAGGGTCTACTCTCGAAATCTGTTTTTAAAAACCTTGGTGTAGGGTACCATATGATCGGGCTTGACTTGTTTTAAGATTCTGTAAGGTATTCAACAATTCTAATTTTTGTTAGTATATAAAAAATACAACACACAACAAAAACATTTTATTTAGTATTGCTTTTTACGAGTATTTAGATCAAGCCAGGGCAGGGAAATGGAATTTTTAACATTGTATCAATTTTTAGGACAAAATGTACGTTTCAGAACATGGCGGTATTATTTTCTTAAAACTTCTTCAAAACAACATTCATTTGTTCATTTAGGATTGATATTGTAGAATCAAGAAACGTTCGCTAATGAATGTAGAAAACAATCCATTGCAATATATTTTGAAATAGCTGGCAATTGAACTCTTTTTTATCAGGAAAACTTAAAACTACTTGCAGCAAATATTTGATTTGTTTTACATTTTCGCATTAGCTCTGCAACCCAAATAAATTTAATGTTATTTTTACGTAAACTGTAAAACTGTAATGAATTACGCTATTGTAGTAAAATTTGTCCTGTCATAGTTTCAGAGGAATAGAAATCACATTATTAAATTTGTGCAGATTGGTCTATATAAAGCCAACTCCTTAAATATTCTTACTCTTGGAGAGTATCAAAGATTCGGCACAGATGAATATAGCACAAAAACCGGGAATTGAAAAAAATTCAATTTCTCAAAAAAATGCCGGGATGGGAATCCCGCAAGAACAAACTCTAGCGAAAGGTGAAAAATTATTACTTATACAAAATTGACATTTTATAGAAGTCAAAAATGTGCATGTTTTTCATCTAAAAATACAAATTATAGAAAAATCACATTTTTGAAAAAAACTTAAATGCAACGTTTCAAAATTTATGTTATAATTATTTTTAAATAAGAAAAGAATTCGTGATAATTTTTTATGTTTTAATGCCTTAAAATATTTTCGTATAAAAAATTCAACTGGCGAAAAATATTTTTAAATATTTTGGGGTCTCAGTGCCTAGATAAAGAATTTAAAAATGAACATCACGGACAATTCGAAAGCACAGCTACCAATATTGGACTTGAAAAACTTTTTAAAATTTATATTTTTTTCTGCTTTAAGTTATTATTAATTATATTAAAAAGGTTAAATAAAACAGATGGTGAAAATTATTTTAATTTTTAAACCGCACAAAACCGATACCGTTATCAAAATCGATACCGTTTAAAATGGAATTCTAGTATTGTTACCGATTCCGAAATTCGTTTCAGTTGGGTATAAAAATAAATGAGCAAAATTATGTTTAATTTTTAAGTGTGTATACGCCACATTTGTTGTGTTTCCGCACGTTTTGTTTTTTTTTCATATAAATTACAGGACGCAGGTTCGTTAATTGATTTTTTCTTAAAAAATTTCCACTCGTTACAAAAATCCACTTTTGTTACTATTCCAAATTTATATACGTACATACATATGTACATATATATTTCCAAAACAGCATCAAATTAATTTTTTAAGCTTTTTCGCGGGGAAACCCCTAATTTTTACTGTTTGAAAAACGGCTAAAATTTTGGGTTTTTTTTATGAAGACTTAAAAAATATAAAATTCGATAG
Organism: Pollenia labialis; assembly: GCA_949318255.1. Classification (NCBI taxonomy): domain Eukaryota; kingdom Metazoa; phylum Arthropoda; class Insecta; order Diptera; family Polleniidae; genus Pollenia; species Pollenia labialis. The sequence continues at coordinate 85,984,308 of OX439140.1, forward strand.
TCGCATTTCAATATCGCTATATCGATATATAGGTATTTTAAATATCGGCGATATATATAATTCTTTTTAAATATCGATCGTGCTGGGATACTATCGATATTTATCGATAGTTCAGATTTCACTATCGATACTATGGATATTTCTGCCGACTGAATGTTTGTGCTTGCATGTTCATCTTATTTGTTTAAGGCAGTTTCTCCTGTTATTTAATACTATGCAGTTGAAAAGCACCTTGCTAAAGGAACCGAAGTAGCAGAGACTATAAGATATCTTATTGCAACTTTAGATAATGTTCTTAATTTGTTTTGATGCTCCACCCAGAGGGTAAGGTGTCTAGAGGACTTTTTCTTTAATGACCGTACACTTTTTTACAACATTACAAAAACCTTTGACCTGAAGTTTTGAGAAAAACTCATTCCATCTTATTCTACACCCTTTTAGGTACTAGAATCCACTCTTAAATCCAAACCCGTTTTTTCACACACTAGGTCCCTTTTCCCGAAAAAGGTCACATATGAAAAAAACTGGAAGCACTTCTAAAAATGCCTGGCCAGGCCCAGGTATACACTTAAGAGTAAAGCTATGTCCGTCATAAAAGAACAATTTTATTACCAAACTGATTCTAGTTTTCCTAAGCAGTTTGGGATTGAGATCCAGCACAATCGGTTCAGTTGGAAAAAAATCATGAAACAAAATGTGGAACAACCTCCCTAAATGATTTTTATTTTCGATATAAAAACTATTGTAAATTGGTGATGGAGCCCAATAAAAATATCCCTTTTTCGTGAATCACTAATAAGTTCATAATAATGCGCTACGCAATAAGACATACAATGAAGCAGTAAGGTAAGTGAACGAATTCTTAACAAATTCGTTAACTATGGAGCATATTAAAAAATCGTCACATTCCTCATTTTTTTATATGCTCTAACTAAAGCGCTATTGTGCCAAAAATGTTTTGTTTCAAAGCGGTAACTCGAGATATAAAATTCTTGTTTTCCTTATGCGAGCTAGTAAGCGAACTTTTTACATTTCTCCATTCACAGAAACATTTTTTTCATCAATTAAAGCATGAATCAAAAATAAAATCAGTTTAAATTAAAAATGCAAACAAATGAATTAAACATTTAATCAAGCGAATTTTTGAATTTGTTTACTGGTATCAATTATATGTTTCATTAACTTTATTACATTTTTTGATTAAAACTGATTTAATTTTTGATTAATGCTTTAATTGGTGAACAATTTTTTTCTGTGTTACTAACCTGGTACATAATTTACCATTGGCCCCATATACTATTGTCAACTTTTTAAATAGACTTTTATACGTCTAAAACCGCAAACGATTACATTATGTGACAAATGAAAACTTTTGACAAAAAACACGGACTGGACAGTGTAGATTCGATTGTATTACCAACCGATAGTAAAACCCTTTACTCAGTTTGGCGATTTTAGTGACCAATTGTTTTTATGGGCCTCCAAAAATTCTGAAAATCGGTGGGCCCTCAAAAAAGTGTCAATTTTTTTGGCCGACAGCTTATTCAGACTTCGTTATACCGCTTGACCATATATGGCAATAATATGGTTAAAAGTCCACCGAAAACATTTTTTAAAATGATTTGCCAAAAAATAGCTTTTTCGTACAATTTTTTACTAACAATATTCAGCAAAGTTGTAGCAACGGTAAACCTGAACAACTTTTGTGAACATATCAGTGCAATCCGAACGTGTCTAGGTATTCTAAATAGCTTTTAAAGAGCGCACCTTACAAATTGTCATTATTGTCTATTTATCCGCTAAAATTAAGATTTTTTAGTTAAAATGGTAATATTTGCTCGGTACATTTAAAATATCTTTAAGACTTTATTTTTATTAGAAAAATCACTGTACATTTATTATTTCAAAAGTTTCTAGCAGACATAAAAAAGCTATACAATTCTACACGACGCTCAACGACTGTCAGTTTTTCGATATAATTACATGTATTAACAATTTTTTTCTTTACAAATTAAATTTTCCACAAAACATCTTAAATTATTTTTACGTAATCTTTACGGTAAAAGTAATCAGTAGGGATGAGATGCACTAAAAAATCGAAAATATGCACTAAAAACTCTAAAGTATATTTAAAAAAATGTGCATGAAAAATTGAAAATTTTCAATAAAAAAGCGTTTTTTTAATTTTATTATAAAAAATAAAAAATGCAGTAAATTATTTTCTAAAGTACAATATTTTTTTAAATTTAATATAAATTACTAATGTAAACGTTTGTATGCATAAACAAATAAATACTTTTTTATATTATCAAAAGTAAATCTGTTCGGACGCAAACAACTTTTATACAACGTCAACCGAAGTTATAGGAGTATAATTAAAGAATGCCAATTCATTTAGAGAATATATATTTTCTAATTTAGATCCCATATTTGATTCCAGATCCAAAATGGTTGAAATTTGTTTTATTTTTTGAAAACATATTTTTTTTTGGCAAAACGTTTTGGATTTTTTTTATTTGTTGGGCTATTCTTCCTTCCCCATTGTTAATTTAACTTTCCGCAATATCAATTAATTTGAGCTGACTATTAAGTGAACTAAATCCCCCCAATATAGTCATTGTTTCACAAATTTTTTTTATCGTTTTAAAAATTTTTTTTTGTTTATTTGAAAATTTTTTGAAGAACTTTTTTTATAATATGTAAATTAAAAAAATATAATATCACTGAAAAATGTAAAAATATGCAACATAATGCATTTAAAACCAAAATATGCATTTTAACCAAAATATGCAACAATATGCAAAAACAAATCGATGCCATTTTAACGGAATTTTAATGATTCGGAAAGATAATTGGTCGACATCGATCTTAGACTATCGATAAAAAATATGCATTTGCATGAAAATCGCGTCCCTAGTTATCAGTTAAGGTACAGCTCTAACAAAAACTGCTTGTAATCGAAACAAAGTTTCATTCGTCTTACACCATTCAGCTCAAATGTTTCAGAACAAATGTGTTATAGTATGGACGGGGACTAGGCTTAATTGCTCAATTGAATCTATAAATCATGGTACAATTAGTAGGTCTGCGCAAAACTACAAGAATGCAAAAATAAAAAAAAACAACACGCATTATATTTGTATAAAACATGTTAAAGATGTCGAAAGCAAATACATTTGGTTGTGTAAAAAATGGTAAAGATGTTTATTTTTTTAATGAATTGCAACTTTCAAGGCATGCATTAATTAAAAAGAAACATTAATACTTTTAAGGTTCTGATCTAAAAATGTAATGTAATTTAGTTTTACTTACTGTGGGATGCTTGGGTAATAATTCAAAATTTTTTTTTTAATATTTTTTTTTAGTTTTATTAATTATGTTTTTACATTCTTTGGAATGCTTTTGTTTTCGAAAATACTTTTTACTATTAAAACACGACTTTTTAGCAGCTTTGTTTAAAATTTGAATGAAATATCCAAATGAATTTAATAAAAAAAAAAAAAAAAAATAAACTTAGAAAATTTGTATGTAATCTTATAGAATAATATACTTATTGGCATATTGTTGCATTTTTCGTATAAAGATTTAAAATTAGAAAAAAAAAATTTTCGCCAATGATGTCACGTAACATGAAATAATTGAAAATAAATTCAAAATTCATATAAAAAGAAATGGAATATTGAAAAATTTTATAGTTTGATTCTGTACACTAACAGGAGCTTAACGTACCACCAAAAACAAAAATCAATATGAACAAGAGCTTGATTGTAAGTTTTTAATTATTTTGAAAAAATGTATTTATAAATTTTAATTAAAATCTTATATTTTTACATAGTTCGCCGTTTTCGCTTTCGCTGCCGTCGTTTGCGTTACAGCCAAACCCTCTTATGGTACTGTTCCATACAACGCTCCCTTGTACAGCGCCCCACACTATGCCGCACCAGCACCCTCTTCCTCAGCTGCAGCTGCTGCTGCTGCTGCTTCATCTTCCTCTGCAGTGCCTAGTGTACCAGTCTACTTAAACTATGTTCCATCCTACGCCATTCATAGTGGCTATTCTGGTTATGCCATTCCCAGTCATAACTATGGTCCCATTTACTAAACTGTTGTTTCGTTAACTGGAATTAAAATGAAATAAAGTTACTTGTTGGAACCTGTTGAAATTATGCAATTATTATTTGTTTAATTTGTTTATATACTCCACCACTAGTGGTGAATAATGAAAAACTATAACTGCCTGTTTTTTAGAACACGAGCGCAAAAGTGACTCGTTTAACTTATATTTAAAACAAAAACAAATTTTGAATTTTTCTAAAAACCGACAAATTCCCTGTGAAACTCTGTTAATATTCATCTAAGACCCTGTAAAGAGTATATATTCAGGGTCCTTGCGTAATTCTAAGTCGATTTAACCATATCCGGTTGTTCACTCCACAGAAAATAACAATATTGGTGTCAAATTCGTTGTAGTTCTGCTAAGTAGTTTGTGATTGGAATCCAGCACAATCTGTAGAGTAAGAAAATAGTTATGTATGAGCCCAAATGTGGAGCAACCTCCCTCAAAAATTTAAATTTTTGTTACAAAAACTTACATACATAATTGGTGACAGAGTGCACAAATTTGTTTTATATGACAGGAACTCATACTACAAATTTTTTTTTAAGATTAGTCCTAAAACCGTAATAAATAGTTCTATTGTAGAACAGATTGACCTGTGCTAGTTTTACACGATTAGAAATCACGTTGCCAACTTTTCTAAGGATTGGTTTAAAATTAACCATAGGCTCCATAAAAGGCCACTCTCGAAAACCACTTTAGTACGCCTAAAACCACCGTAATGAAAAGTACCATTATAGTAAAAACTGACTTGTTATGGTTTTATACGATTATAAATTATGATGCTAAATATGGCACAGTTTCAAAATCTCCTTGGCTAATTTCTTGAATATCGGACCATTTTTAACCATAGGCCCTATATAAAGCCACTCTCGGAAAACGCTTTTAGTACGCCTTAAACAGAAATGAATCATGCTATTGCAACATAATTTGTTCTGTCATAGTTTCATAAGCTAATAAAGCACTCTGCCAAACTTCTTTAAGATCGGTCCATAATTTACCATAGGCCCCATCCATATAAAGCCTCCTATCGAAAAAGACGCCTTACATCGCAATAAATAAGGCTAATTTAGTAAAATTAAGTATGTCATAGTTACTAGGGTGTTCAGTCGATAAATTATTGTTCGATTGATCGAACAATTTTAGACGATTAATTGTTCGAATAATTTAAAATTGCTAATTTCGATTAAAGGATTAATCGAAGAATTTTTTCCGTTTAATCGAATAATAATAATAAAGTATATAGTTAAATGTATAATTTTTTTCGAAGTTTTAAGTTGGATAAACAAACGAAATGTACATGCCCGTTGGAATAAAAAAAACAGTCATGTTTAGTGAGTAATTTAGCATATATTTTTGTTACGTTTTTTCAACACAATTTAATTATCCATTTCACAAAAGAAAAAAATGACACATGTTCTTGAAATCAAAATAAAATAAAATTGAAATCGAACGATAATTAAAAAAAAAAAATTACCGTAGTTTAAACATTTTTCTCGATTTAAAATCCACTACATTTCGATTTCTAGAACACGCCCGTATTTTTTAACAAAATATTTTATGCGTTTCTCTCTTTAGAATCAGTTTGGTTTAAAAATATTGTACGAAGGGTAAATCTAATAATGCTAAATGTAACAGGTGTCCAAAAACGTATTAACGTAAATGTTTTTCAACAACTTAACTAATTTACCACTTATGCTTCATACTTGGCTTCTTAAACGCGTTTAAGCACCTCGAACGCGATTAAGCTCTAATCACATCAAAACCGACATGATTAACCATATATTGACGTGATTTGTTAATCACTTCAAATTGACATGATAACAACTAAATCACATCATTAATCACATAGAATCCTCTGAACATACCTCAAACTGAGTACAATGTAGAATCGGCCAATATGAACGTGAGCGGTTGTACCACGATTTCTGCTTATTGTTTCTATTTTTTTCTTTAAATAATTCATACGTTTTCACAATTTCATCATTAATATGTTTAAAAAATCTTCTGATAACTTTATGAAAGTATTTTTATCCATTTTTAGTTCTTTAAAGAAATATAAATTTGTTTATTGTGTTTTTTTTTCTTAATCATCTGTCATCTTAATCATCTCAAATGTAAAGTGAAAGGCTTTGATTAACTTAATCAACTTTTTGCTTGAACGCGTTTGAAAACCCAAGTGTGAACATATTATTACACAGGAAGATGCTCCACCAACAAAATCAAAGGGGGTTTCAAGTGGTCCATTGAATAAATATCTTAAACACGATACATCAATCGATTCTCTAGAGGAAATTATTTGCAGATGATGGAATGTCCGTTAAAAGTTACAAAAAAATCCAAAGTTATATTGACTCTTTTACAATCTAAGTGGACAAGGTTAATTTAAAAAAGAATGTTTATTTACTCAAGTACTAATTTTTTCTAAAATTATAGAAAAAATCTCGTAATTTATAAAATTTCTGGATTTAAAATTATTCGATTAATTTTAAAATTTTATTCGTTTAATCGAATAAGTTAAAAATGGCAAATATCGATTAATCGTTTAATCGAACAAAAATAAAACCCGACTGATTGAACGCCCTAATAATTACAAACGATTGAAAATCACCCTGCCAAATTTCGTGAGTATCCGTCCACAGGTCCCATTTAAAGCCCACTCTGGGAAATCATTTAAATACAACTAATATTATTATTGCAGTAAAATTTTGTAAAATATAGCTTTTTATTACGGAATATACCACCCTTTAATTTTTTTATAATAGGTTAATTATTTACCATAGGTCTTATATATAAATAATTTACGAAGCATTAAATTCTTAAAACTGTTTTTTACTGCACTGAAATTTTTTTGTAATTTAGGTTTTTTCAATACTAGAAATAAGTCTACTAAATTTTCTGGTGAACTATCAATAATTTACTACAGCTCCAATAGAAAATCCCCTTATAAAAATTACTTTAAAACGCCTAATTATATTTCTGAAACAAATCATGATATTTTTTTTTTTCAAATTAGGCAACGAATTATTCATAGCACTCTTTTTATTATTTTTGTCGTATAAACAGTCAGTTTTTTTCGATTCGTATCTTTTTACAGTTCTTATTACTCATTTTACTATTCATTAGTAATTAAAAACGAAATACATTGACTGCTTTCTGCTGGGTAATCAAAGTTCTACTTTTTTAACTTAACACTTGTTCTTTTATCAATAACATTCGCATTGTATTTCTTTTTTCAATGACTACACATTTTATTTATTTATGAAATATTTTAAAAAATGTTTGCGTCACAAGAAATTGACTACAATGGAACTAGAGAAAATTATAAATGGAATAACAAAGTAATATATACCCTTCTACCTTCGGCGAAGGGTACAATAAACCCAACTCAGCTGTCAAAAATATCTAACTCCATAATTGTGTTAGTAAGAAATGTTTTTACTTTGTTTTGAAACTTCCCAGCCAGCAAAATAGTCAGACGTCTTCCAGATATCTGAGAAAAACGTTGACAAAAAAGTAAGAATCTTATACGAATTTCAATATTTCAATACAAATTTCCGACCCAAAAATGTATGAAGTAGTTGACACGAATTTTTGCATACATCTCGTGGGAAATTCTTGGTGTTTCTTCCGTCATTTGTGATAGATATCTGACCGGAATCGATTGACAAAAGGCACGGAAAATTCTGATGTGTTAGCCGACATTCTTTTTGTTAGTTTAAAGAGTTATTTTGAATTAACTTTAAGAGTATAAATTAAAATTTTTTCTTTTACCAATCGAATAAAATTTAAATAATTTTTAACTTAATGACAATTGACATCTGTATAAATTCAAATAGAAATCTAATAGACATATCGGTACATAAATTTGCCCCGATATATCCATGCGAAATGGACTGGTAAGTGGCCAGACAGAAATCTGTAAGAATAAAGTCAGACATTTACAAGAAACCACGTCGGAGTGTTTTGCAGGCTAGGTTTACACGTACGAAATTTTGAGAAATAATTTTTAATTTGTTCTAGATTGTCTTGTAAAAAGCCAAGATGAACGTGAAGATATTGAATTTTAATAGAAAGATATTCTGCAGCATATATATGTATGCCTCCAATAGTTCATGAAGTACTTTAATGTACACTAAACCATTTTTAATGAAAATGTATTAACAAATTATGGTTAATTTAGCCATATTATTGTCACAGGCAATTATATTACAGCCATAGTATGTATTAATGTCTCGGAATATGTAAGGATTAAATATGACACCAATAACACTGTGCTCTAATTTCACACTTTTTTGACAAGCGCGGCATCTGACGGGTGACCATTTTGAGTACGCTCCAGTGGTGCTAACCGCTTTTTAAGCTTAGATTTTGTTTTTGGGATATACCGCGTAGCAAAAAAAAAAACGGTTGAATTTATTGAATAAGATACAAGAATTTGAAATTCTGCAATAAGTAAGGCAAACTTTGTTTTAATCTGGGCAGTCGTTCAATAAATATAAAATCTTTTTTGCAAAAAAAAAAATTTTTTTTGAATAACTTTGAAATTTTTGTTTATAATAATACAACTTTAGAATAATAAAACAACACAAATATTTAAATTTTCAATGTGATTTATTTGAATGGAATAAACTTTGTTTTTTAAAAAATTGGAATATAGCACGAATAACAAAATCTTTTGAAATTTAAATTTTGTATTCCCAAAAATTGAAATTACTTTTTGATAATAAACAGGCAGGTGCACGGCCTAAAAAACACTTAATTGACAACATCTTTTGTAAGTTGTTGGTGTTTTTTATTTTGTTTTTCTTAACCTACTTACAACTACAATTAATGTTGAGAGAATTTCAACTAATTGTAGCGGGGAATGCAAGATGAGATGAACGCACTGTTTATTGTTGATGTTGTTTTGTTTCAACTTTGATATTATTACAAGTAGAACTGTTGCTATAAGTCTTATACGTTTAACATTTTTATTTGGTTTAATATCTTTAGTTTTTCTAAAATCTTTATAGATGAAGTTTCCTGATGATCTGGCCTAAGCAACCAGTGAAATGCGCATAGGAATAGCTTATCCCATCAACAATAAATTTCGAGTGTTTTTATCAATAATAAAAACTGGGAATTTAGCACGAATAACAAAATCTTTTGAAATTTAAATTTTGTATTCCCAAAAATTGAAATTACTTTTTGATAAAATTAAGAAATATCAAAGAAGTTGAGTGAAGCGAACAAAGGAAACACACAAAAATAAGACATTTCTATGAAGCGAAGTCCGAATCCACTAATCAGTTTTTTGTACAATTTAAATAATGAAGGCAACCAAAAGATATTGACGAAGAATGAAGATACGTAGGTAAATAATTAATCGTGTTGTCACTACGGTACGAATAACGAAACGAACCGAAAAAGATCCGTATAATCGACCTCAAAACGATCCGTATAATCGAGCTCAAAACGATTTTTATCACAATGATTTCCACAATTATCATCAAAATAAATAAATTGCAGCAAGAAAAATATCACAAGTACTGTAGAAAATTACAATGCCAAAATGACACCTGTCAGATTGCGCAAAGTCTTAGTCAACGTATGACAAAATCTATCGTATTTTGGCTGAGAACTTTGTATTTTTTCATTTTGAAAGGCATTAAGGAATAATTTCACACAAAATTTCATACAAAAAGTCGATTTTGGATTTTTCCAATTTTCCGACTTTTCCGGAGGGATTTTTCAAAAATCTTCAGTAAATACCTTCTCCTCGAAAAACGAACAACTGACAATAGGAAATGACTGTCATATCTTTTTATTATGATAATATTGGTATGGTTCAATTACATATGGAACAAAATATCGGCCAAATGACCTCCATCCGATGGTCCAAATTTTCGTTGACGCTGAGTCATAATTGAGGTTCTATGCCGTTGTGTGGCAAGTGGTACTCTCGTATTGAAACCACATATCGTCCACATCCATATCTTCCAATTGGAGCCATAAAAAGTTCGTTATAATCTCACGATAGCAAACACGATTCGCAGTAACTGCCTGAATAGCCGCATTTTGGAAAAAAAAACGGCCCGATGATGCCGCCAGCCCATAAACCGCACCAATCAGTCAATCATTGTGGGTTCATTGGTTTTTCGACAATCACTCTTGGATTATCGTTCGCCCAAATACGGCAATTCTGCCTATTAACGAATCCACTGAGGTGCAAATGTGCCTCATCACTGAAGATGATTTTCTTCGAAGTGCACGATATGCATTTTGATTTGAACGGCCATTTTCATAATAAGCCTGAATCATTTTAACGCGTTGCTCGACTATGTATCTTTCCATGATTCAAATTGAGTTAATCTAAAATTGAGAAATGTCAAACGAAATGCAGAAACAAATTTGACGTTTAAGAATGATTCTCATTCAACATCGGCCCGTTATAATGAACATGTTTGGGCATTTCATGTTAATCCAACAAAATATCTGAAACAAATTTTTGCTGTTAACTGGTGAACAAATAATAATTTTGAAATTTCATAGTCATCAGAGCAAAGCAAAAAAAATTAATTTTGCTTACATCAGGCGTATTGCGAGTGGCCTAAATTGTTAAAATATTATCAATTTTCTTTTAAATGAATTCCTAAAATGTATGTAGTTTTTAATAAAATTGCAAATTTATTCTTGTGTATTGTTGACGTGTTGTTTATGTTGTTTTATTATTTTGGCTTGAGGTCTTATATAAATAATAAATGAAATTCAAAAACTTATAATTTTATTTTTATTTATTTATTTTTATATTTTTCCAATATTTCGGTCAAAATCTCTGATATTTAAATAAATAAACAATAAAATTTTAAAAAACCGGACAAATTTAACACTTCACTAACAAAGTAAATATCCCCCTGATGATGGTCAGAGATTTTGACCGAAATATTGGAAAAATATAAAAATAAATAAATAAAAATAAAATTATAAGTTTTTGAATTTCATTTATTATTTATATAAGACCTCAAGCCAAAATAATAAAACAACAAAATTGCAAATTGTTAGCAAATATCTTGAACAAATTTAGCATTTTCTAAAAAAATTCTTAGCATTTTCTGGCCTTGTCTAATGCAAGATTAAGCTGTTAACAATTTTAAGATCTGGTCAGTTCCTTGGAGTTGACTTAATGTCTTTAGTTAAAGTATACAATCTCAAACCGTGTAGAATAAGTTGGCTTTATTTGTAGCCTTAATCTACTTTAGTGAACATTTGGGCTGCACATGAGATACTTTGTGAGTATTAAAACAAATTAAATCATGAAGAAAATTGAACTCATTACAAAATAAAACAGTTTAATGTATTCTTTTAAAGTAAAATGGAAGTATGTATTATGTATTAAAACTTATATTTTAAAAAGCTTCTAAAATTAATTAATGACGTCTGACTATCGATACCTTATTTTACTGCAAACCTATCGTTGTGCCGAAGTTATCTTGCCGTATATCAAACATTTTTTTTTTTTGGGAAAGCGAATCTTAAGGTTCAAATTTTCATACACAAAAATGTAGGTGAAAAAAGTCATCTAATATTTTTTTGGTAGATATTAAGGGTCCTCATGATGTCGCTTAAAATTGCCATTTGTGCAAATGCGCAAACTTACGAGTCTTGTTTCATGAAGCCCCTTTTTTTACTTTTGTGTAATTTTAAACAATTAATGTCAGTTTGTAAGAAACGTCAATACAAAAATAAATTAAAAATTAAAATTCAAAAATATAAAAATTTGTGTTTAAATTTGTGATTAATATGTATGAGAAATTTGCTTTTAAAAATGCTCAAAGAAAGCCAAAAGACCAATTTACTGAAATTATTGCTAAAATTAATTGTTTGTGATTTATAGACACTTGGATTTTTCATTGAAAACGACGTTAAAATCATTAAAAGATCTGTTTGTATACATAAATGCACAATTGAACAGCGCAAGTTTACGAGACAAAATTGTTGGGCAAATTTACCAAGTTTGTGTAAATGATTTCTCATACAATTTTTGACAGTTCATTTACGAGGGCGTAAAAATGCACAGTTTGCGCAGATTACGAGACTTATAAACGATATCATGAGGACCCTTATTGTGTTTGAAGTTCTTTATTGATTTATGTTAAAATATCCAAAGTCATGGAACAAAATTTTTAAGTTATAGCCACTGTCACGTCCGAAATTTTTTTTCCATTTTGTCGTAAACGGCAAGTTTTGCGAAATATTTTTAAATTTGTGGGATATAAGTCAAAATAAGGTATTAAAAAACTACATTCACGTGTTTCACCAATATTGAAAATAAAATTTTAATAATTTTCGAACGATATACTTACGTATAAGCAAATATAGTTACGTATAGTTATAGTTCTTATATTTTATTATCGAATTTTCTTATGTGTGAATAATTTAAAATTTTATTATTACTTAAGGGTGGTCCAACCATAATGCACGATGTTAATTGTGAGTCACACCGTAACGCCAAATTTTTGTCCAACTTAATTTGAGATTTCTTTGTATCAGTGTCAAATTCAGGTACAGCATTGAACAGCGCGTTAAGATTGTTGAACCCTTTCAGCAAAATGGGCGTTCAAATCAAAAATAGATTTCGTGCAAATATTGATTTATTTTGCCAGCTTAATCGATCAAATGTGTCCACAATTGGGAGAATTGTGCGCAAATTTCAGCAAACCGGCTCTGTAGGAAATGTGAAAACGCCTGTGCATGTATGTTTGGTGCGGTTTATGGACAGGCGTCATCATCGGGCCGTACTTCTTCGAAAATTAGGTATGCGAAGCAGTTACTGTGAATGGTGTTCGCTATCACGGGCTAATAACGGATTTCTTTCTGCCAGAAGTTGAGGATATGGACCTGGACGATAAGTAGTTCCAACAGAATGTGTCACACTGCTAACGTAACAATGACTCTTTTGCGCGAGAAATTCAATGGCCATGTTAATTTGCCGTCACGATAATGTGATTTGACAACGTTGGCCTTCTGCAGCCCGAGAAAAATATGTTTACATACCAACCAAACTATTTTTATAGAAAATTTTAAACATGTTATGTTTAATATAACCATATTATTGTTAGCTGTAACCATATTATCGTTAAATTAGGCCTCCATAAAGAGGCCCCAACCATATTATTGTTGCCTCCAAACATGTTATGATCAATAATAACTAAAATTTGTTAAACACTTACAATAGCATGGTTGGTTTTCAACCATAGTATGTTGCTCTTGAAAAAGAGGAAAATAAAATTGAAAATTTAAAAACAAATTGTTATAATAGTTACCCATTATATTTTTAGAGGCAACCATAATATGGTTGTGGGTTCTTGATGGAGGACTAATTAAACCATAATAAGGTTACCACTGAAAAAAATAGTTTGGTTGGAGGTGATCATATTCAAACATGTTTTTTCTCTACGCGTGTCTTTGGTAATATTTAAAATAAAAAGTGTTCGTCAATAAGCCAAGAATAATTCAAGAGCTAAAGGATTAGTTAATTAGGCACATTAGGGACATTGAACCTCAATTATGTCTCTGAGCCATTGAAAATATGGACCATCGGACAGAGGTGTGCTACCGAAGCCGTGGCAAGCATTAGCCTGATATTTTGTCTCACACATAATTGTGAAAAATTAACCTTTAATTGCTTAATAATAAAATTAATTTAAGCAATATAGCAATAATTCCGTCAGCATAAATAACCGTTGTGTACTACATCCGAAAAAACTCTTTACATAAAAATCGAAAAATTTAAAAATAACAGTAATATTGATAAGGTAGTAGTCTCTTGTTTGTAACTGTCTAATATACTGTGTCCACATACAACAAAATAACGCAAGATTTTTTTAATTGAAAGTTTTTATACGCTTTTTGTCGTATATCCACAACTATGCTACATACGATATTATAACGCACTAAATTTTTCGCAAAAGAAAAGAGATAGAAACATGTGGATTGCGCAGATCGATAGATCTGTTAAATTTACCAAAGCAAAAAGTCTTATCTATTTTTTTTTTGGATTTTGTGATGTACGACAAGATAACTCCGGTACGACGATATGCTGCCGACGAAACCAATGTTCGCATTCAACATTTCTGGGTGGTATCGTAAATAAATATATTTTTTATATATTTATTATAGTTGGTATGTACCATTATCACTAAAATAACATCGGTGGCAGATAATTTTAATTTGTTAGATCATCTTGCTTTGCAATTACTTTGTTACTATTATATATTTAACATCGTTTATCCCAAAGATATATCTCAAACCTTTGAATTCCTAATGCAATATTTTTTTAGATTTTATTCTTCGCGAATGAGAGGCAAAATACTTAATATTAGGGATGCCAATCCCGAAATCCCGATCCCGAAAAGCCCGGGATTTTCGGGATTTTGTCAATCCCGAAATTGTTAACTTAATTTTTTTGTTTAACCTTTTTTTATAAAAAGAAATTCATTATGACATTCCCCATGAGAGGATAGGGAACAAAATATTGATCTTTAATATTTATTTGATTAATTCTGTTAATACTGTCATTGAAAACGTTAGAAAATTGTTACACTTTGTTATTATTTTCAAGCTTGTCCAATAATTATAAAGAACTTTTAACGTGAGAAGTGCTGAAAATAATTAAACAAGAAAATTTATTAAAGAAAAAAATGTGTTTGAAATGCACAAAACAATTCACTGGTGCACCAAATACAAAATTTAAACTTAACTCTTACAGGGTTAAGATTATTAAAGTGTTTTCCGAGAGTTGACATCGAACCTACGGTAATTAATGGAGCGATTTCACAATATTATGTAATGTAATTTATACACTACATAATTCCTACCGCAAGTAGTGGTGGTTATAAAAATGCGTTTTTGTTTGATTTTTTTTAGTTAATTTCGAATTCAAATTTCAATTATTTATTTTAATTCATTTAATAAAATTGTAATAGAATCTTACAAATAAATCAACTTCTTTGTTGCGTTGTTCAATTAGAATATTTTTTTTTTTATTAAGCTTGAATGAACTGAGGTAATTGAATCAAATATAGCTTTTATGGTAATTATTTTTATTATTGAAATCAAGTAACACATTGTTTAAAATCGTACGTTCTTTTTTTATCATATATTTTATTAAATTAGTCATTAAATAAGAAAAGTCACAATTTAACGTTTTTACAAATTTAAGTAATATTTAACTTTAAAATAATAATTTATTATAAAACCTTCGTTTGTAAACTTCTTTTAAATACGTTTTTTTTAAATAAATATCTATAAAAAGCATTTATCTCTTAATTTTCAAAAATCCCGAATCCCGAAAAATCCCGGAATCCCGGGATTTGATTTTTTGTAATCCCGAATCCCGGGATTTGCGAAAACCAGTCCCGATTGGCATCCCTACTTCATATAAATAATTTAAGAAAAATTAATTCTTAAACACACAAGCTTGATAAAATTGTCTAGAAACTGTAATAAGAATTTTATTAATTTTTTAGTGAATAAGAGCAAACTTTGTTCACTTGATTTGAATTAAATATTTTATGTTTATTTTAATATCTGTTTTTTAAGCTGACAATATTAACCAATTAATAATTTTAAAATACAAATTACCCACTCATAAAAATAGGATAACAGTTTCTTTTTCATAAATATTTTAAAAGAAAAGTATAATAAAAAACTTAAAATTTTTTTAATAAGTTTTTACTAAAAAATCTTAAAAAGCTTTTATTCAGGTTTAAATGAACAGGCAGTATTAAAATAAACTGCACTGACAACTAATTTAAGTTTAATTTTCTTATTCCTTTTTATAAATATGTATTATTAAAGGCAAATATAATACAATTTAGGAGTTAGTGATGCAGAATTGTTCGCTTTGTTTTTCTTTATGTTGTGTATACAATTCATCTTTATATCTTTTATACTTTCCCCATTTGAAGGGAATGTATCGTTATTTTTCTAAGTGATTAGAGCAAATTAAAAACTTTAAACGCGATTATCTCGAAATTGATTTTTTTGACTTATGCCGGTCTTGCGGCAAATAAGCGATATGTATTTTTATTAAGGGAACATGATTAAAATCAAACGTTTCTATGCGTAAAAAGGGGGAAAACTACACACAATGTGCTTAAAAAAATTTTTGTTCAATGTTAAACATATTTTGTCCAAAAATCAACAAAATGTTTAAAAAAAGGAGTTGTGTAATTTTAGAACGATAATATTCGGTAAAGTGTTGCCTACTAATATTGACCTAATTTGCAACAAAATTGGTTTAGATTGTTGCTACATATATGCTATATGACAATATTTAATTTATTTTATCTCAAAAATATATGCAAGTTTTAGTCTAATACAATAAACTAAAACAAATATGTGTCAAAAGACCTTTGGCAGAACCCCCTAAAGTTTTAAACAAATTTTTGCACAACTTGCTTTTTGCATTGTTCAAGTTTTGATGAACAGGGCAAATATAATGTAAAATTTACCAAGTGCAAAGAGTTCAGCTGTATTAAGATTAATAGCAAACTATCAAACATTTTAAAAAGATTTATCGATAAAAAATTAAGTTATGTCATAGAAAATTTTAAATTGTTCAACTTAAAATTGACATTTCAAGCTTGAAATATTAAAAGCGTTGCTGAATTAGCGATTTATAGGCAAATTACGCTTTTTGTTTGTTTAGTTTTAATGTTGCTCATAAACAAAAAGTTGACAACATTTAATAAAATAAACAAAATCATAGCAAAATAAAAACGGGGAAAAATTTTTGTTTATTTTTTTTATAGTTTGCTCTTTCCAACAATATCTGTTTCTTTCTATCAATACCATATCAATTCAATATGAAAAAAATGTAGTGCCATAAGGGCTATAGTGAATGTATGTATGTTGTCGTGTAGTCTTTATGTAGGGTGTTCAAATAAGTTTCAACTAAATATGAACATTCTTATTCATAACAATATTTCTGTTTAATAAAACAAATTTTTTTTTTAATTTAAAATTAATTTCATACACCTTCTATAAGTCTTAACTATTTTTTATGAATAAGGCCGGAAGAATTATAAACTCCGTTATGTGTGTAATTGAGTTTTTGAAAAATATTTTTTGTTTTACATTTTATATATGACCAAAACTAGGTGACCATATGATATTTTTAAGTATTTAAACATTAATATTATAAAAAAAACTTGTAATTTGAGAATAAAAAAAAAATTAACATACATATGAAAACGATTTCTTATAAACTAATCAAATAATGTCATTAAGTTGCATTTATTACACTTGCTTCTTTTGTTATGCTTTGATAAAAAAAATGCAAGGTTTTCCCCATTTTTCGAAAAATTTCACACTTTTTACTTTTATTTAAGATTTTTTGTAAGGAATAATAAAAATTAAAGGAAAAAAAAGAAATAGCATTTGCTAATAAACATTAGGGTGCCTATTATGAACTAAATTCGATTTTCGACAGCAGTCGAATTAATTGATCGAACAAATTTTCAATTGGTATTATGGCGCACATTCGATAAAAATTTACCCTACATTTTGGTGTTAAGAAAATGATAGAAAAAAATGACCGATTGTGACCGAACACTTGATTTCGGTCATTTCTTTCTATCATTTTCTTAATACCAAAATGAAAAATGTGACTACTCGCTGAGTCGTTTCTTGTAGGGCTATTGTGATTTTGTTAATTCACAGTTGTACATTTTCGATCAGCTGTCACTTAAAATAAAAAAATTTTTGTTTACAAATTTAAATAATAAAATTAAAGTTTAACGTGACCACGGAGGAATTATGGGTGTTTTCAAATAATTTAGCTTTAGTGGGGTTTCATCCCAATTTTTTACATGCTGAACTTTGCTGAAAATCATTTGGTCAAAAAAAATTTTGTTCAATAAGGAAAATGAGCGTTTCCAATTGCGGTTTACGACGTTGGACTTGAATAAAATGAACAAAACTGATAAAGAATATGATATTTGGCATAGGAACACAAAAAAAATTACAGATAGTTACATTTTCAACAAGTTTTTTACATGTATTTGCACCGTCGAAAGCAAATTTGTTTTCGTTGTTTCGATGCACAACGACAGTGCTGCCAACTTATAATACCAACTCTACAAGAAATGAATGAGCGAGTAGCCACATTTTTAATTTTGGTGTTAAGAAAATGATAGAAAGAAATTACCGAATGTGACCGTAAACTTGATTTAGGTCATTTCTTTTTATTATTTTCTTAACACCAAAATGAAAAATGTGACTACTCGCTCATTCATTTCTTGTAGGGAAGTTAACATTCGATTATCGATGTTCGATAGCTAGCGAAAATCATTTATGGAATGTAACTCATACTAGGGGCCTAGATCAGGAGTATTTTTTCCTAATGTTCGCTTGAAAATGTATATTGTTCTGTATTTTTATTAATTGTAAAGCAAAGTGTTTGTAAAATAGCTAATCAGTACTGGAATTAAGAAAAAATTCCCAACAAAAATTAATATTCGATTATATGAAATGTAGGCATACCTACTTGATTCAATCAAACACAACAATATAGTTATAAATTATTTATTTATTTATTTAAAAAGAGTTTTCGTTTATTCTTGTAGATAAATACCAAACGCAGCTTGCTTTTAGGTTTCGGAGGCTATAGTATAAAATTTGTTGCATCTTTTTATTTTTTATTGCTTTAAAACTTTTTATATATCAAAAATTGTATGGATTCTACATATTAAGTTTTTTCCTTTCCTTGCAAACTTAAAAAAATCGAGTTACGTATTTTTTATATTTAGCCATCGATATGCAAATCAGTATATAAACCAGTGTTCGAAAATACACAGAACATTATATATTAGTAAAGTTTAAATTAGTTAAAGTTAAACAGCCCAATTGTGAATAAAAATTCGCCGGGAGTTTTCTTCCTTCTCCCATTTTTCCTATGTAAATTCAATTGTAAAAATGGGAAAAGATTCCCGGTGAATTTGTATTCATAATTGGGCTGTTAAACTTTTACTTATTTATACTGTAAATTTTCTCTATCTTTATTTTTGCAAGTATAATTTTCATTTTGCATTTTTTCATTAAAATCGATTTAAGTTCATTTGCTAATTTATTATTAAAAACTATATTTTGTCGAAAATTTATCATAATGCTGATTTACACTCTGAAAGTTTTAGCCATCAAGTCTTGAGCTTTTAGGAGAGAAGGAAAAATAGAATCCAATTTCTTTCCCTCTCAACCCTCAAAACTTGACACCTAAGCTTCAACGGCTTTTAAATACTTTAATTGTAAACTTTTTTGGCTGCTGTATTTCGAAAGATTATTTGAATTGTTATAATTGTTATAAAATTTTAATATCGTTTTCAATATTTTTAAGATTTTATTTTACGTGATATAAAAAACCACTTTTGTAAAGAATATGAAATATTTTAAAAATTGAAAAAATTATACAAAAAATAAGTCTTACCGACACTTATCAGTTTATATAAAGGGTGATCCAACCAAAACGCACGATGTTTATTGTAAATAAAACAAAAAGTTTTCAAAGAATTGACAATTATGTGTAAAACAAAATATCGGCCAAATGCTCGCCACGGCTTCGGTGGCATACTTCTATCCGATGGTCCACATTTTCAATGACTCTGATACATAATTGAGGTTCAATGTCGTTAATGTGCCGGATTATCTAATCCATTAACTCTTGAATTGTTCTTGGCTTATTGACGTTCACTTTTTCTTTTGAATATCTTCAAAGAAAGAAGTCCAACGGTGTCAAATCACTTGATCGTGGCGGCCAAATAACATCGGCACGACGTGAGATAACTCGGCCATTAAAATTCGTTGGATGTGTGTTAAGTGGCACCATCCTGTTGGAACCACATATCGTCCAGGTCCATATCCTCAATTTCTGGCCACAAGCAGTCTGCTATCATGTCGCGATAGCGAACACCATTCACGGTAACTGCTTGACCGGCCTAATTTTTTCGAAGAAGTTTCGACGACTCTGCCAGCACCAAGCAGTTACTAAAATGCAACGACTTTTCAACAATCACTCGTGGATTCTCATTTGCCCAAATGCGGTAATTCTGCTTGTTAACGAATCCACTAAGGTTGAAGTGTGCCACGAAATGCATTCTGACTTGAACGTCCAGTTTCATAAAAGGCTTCAACAATCTTAACGCGCTACACAATTGTGGTCCTCTCTATGGTTGAATTTGCCCAACAGTAAAACAAAGTAATAAAGTTAAGCAAAAAACTTGACGTTAAGGTGTGGCTCAAAATGAACACAGTGCATTTAGGTTGGACCACACTTTACAAAGTCTAAAGGTGCGTCCTTAAATAACAAAATTAAGTACACTTAAAATCGATATAAAAGGTAACATAAGATTTTGTAAGGTTTTGACAAAATTTACAATATATTTGTCTGTTATAGAACTTTTTTGAATTTTGCCATCGATTTGGTAGTGGATATTTTATAAAAAGTACCAAAAGTACGAATTTTTTCACTGCCTTTATTGTAAAGAAAATTGGTTTAATTTTAAGCAAAATTATTGTGAAATAAACGTGTTCACAAAATGTACCCAAAAGTACGAATTTTTACCCTGTTGTTAAGACTTTTTCCTAAGCTTTCCCATAGCAATTACGATAAAAGCCGCAGAATGAAGTATCTGATTTGGCCCAGTTGTTTTTAAGTTTTAAGCAGTCGAACAACCCACGATTCATTTTTATATATACATATATGTATAAAGATAAAAAATAAGTACATAGTTATAAATTAGTTGTCAACATTTTAAGTAAAAAATAGTTATAATAATAAAAACTTTTTTTTTTTTTAAAAGGGTTAATCGAGTTTTTCAAACCGTATTCCGACCCGGTTGTTTTTGAAAAAGCTAATTTTCGAATCACTCAAAACCGGGTTTTTGGAAAATGTCGGTTGTTTGAATACTCTAATCAAATTAACAATTGTTTTAACACAATTATAAACCCTGGCTTAATTTACTTATTTCTCATTTATTTAAATATTTTGCTGCACTGAGTAGTCGAAAACATGTTTAATGTAATTGCTTTTTTTTTCTCAACAAACTGAATTTTCAAACAAATGAATTGTGTTAAAAAAAAAAAAATAGTAACTCTAGCTATAAAAAAAGTAAATTTTATTAAAATTTGCTTTTAAATATTTAGGCACGTTTTAAAATGGCCGATACTGTGTCTGCACAAAGATAAATGTTTCTAAACAAAATATAAAAATAAGTTATAAATTTAATTTAATGTTTGTATTTAATTTCACTTGGATTTTGTAAAAAAAAAAATTAATTGAGAATGGTCTACGTTAATTTACGCATAAAGTTAAAAAGAACAAAGAAAAATAAATAAATACTTCGACACTTTTCTGTTATGTTGTGTAAAAAACGAACAAAGTTTTTAATGGTTTGTGAAAAAGCAGACTGAATGCTATTGAATCTTAATAAAAACGAATTAAATTATTCGCAAATTTAAATATGTTTATTTAATATAGTAAATCACTTTTAATTTTTAAAGTAAAATAAAAATTGTTATTAAAACTTTTCGAAATAAATTAAAATATTTTAGTTTTTTGTACGATTGTAGATGGGGAAGATATTACACATTTGTTATGAAGTTTGCAAGTCATAAAAATATTAATACAACACCCACCTTTTAATATACCGATTGAAACAGAATGACTTTCTAAGTTTAATTATTCAGTATAAAATTGTTTTATTACAACCGTTATCAAGTAACCAAACTTCTTGATTCACAAATGTTTAACATGTAATTAATCTGGGTGTGTGTGAAAAGCTAACAAAGTACTCATGAAAGTAAAGTTTTGACACTGTTGAGGTGAATACAATTTTAACTAGTCCTGGGTGCTAGTATAAATTTTGACATTTGTGTAGAAATTCTCGACAATTGCTACTAGGGATGCCAACGCGACCAGATTTTTTGAAAACCGGGATTCGGGATTTTTAATTCAAAAAGAGGATTTCGGGATTTCATATATAATAGCGAATTTTCAAAATTCATATAATTATAATTTAATGTTTATGTATAAATACCAAAACAAATTAATTCATTACAAAATAAAATGTTTAATGTATTTTTTTAAAAGAATATGGAAGAATTATGCATTAAAACTTATTTTTAAAAAGCTTCGAAAATAAATTAATTACGTCCGATAATCGATACCTTATTTTATTGCAAACATATGCTGCCGACGAATCAATGTTCGCATTCTACACCTCTGGGAGGTATCGTAAATATTTAGCTACATGTATGTTTTATGACAATATTTAATTTATTTTGTCTCAAACGCATGTATATGCAAGTATAAATCTAATAAAATAAACTTGAAAAAATATGTGTCAAAAGAAAGTTTTTAACACCTTTTTGCACAACTTGATTTTTGCGTGCGCAGTTCTATTATCATTCACTTAGAAAAAATACCACACCAAACTTTATCTTCTGATGTTGTTTTCTGTGGTACAAAATGCATTGCGTGGAACATTTATTCACTTGCGACTTCTTTTTGTACCAGTTAAAAATTAAATTCATTGCCAGTATGATTTAATACTAAATTGTTGAAGTTATTTGTAACAGGATGACTCAAGCTTATTTAAATATAGTTGTATTTGATAAAAAAAATTAGCACATTTTTACTAAACCCAAAATCTCGGGATTTTTATGTAAAAATCCCGGAATTCGAAACTTACATTTTTAAAATAATCCCGGGATTTCGGGATTGGCATCCCTAATTGCTACCGTTTCACACACACACCCTCAATACATAAAACAAATAAAAAACAAAAGTCGGTCAAGCTCGACAAATTGGAAACCTACTCTACAAAATTTACAAAAACTTTTAGAATGTTCAACTTCTTTTGGGACCCATAGACCCTGCAAAAATAAAATTATGCCCCGATATACTTTTAGTCATCATTCTACATTTTAAATTTGATGTATTTAACAGAATAGGGGAATTTTCCTTCTCTTTAGTTCTTTTTATACCCTTCACCGAAGGTAAAAGGGTATACATAATTTGTCATTCCGTTTGTTATTTCTACAATATTGATCTTAGACCCTAAAAAGTGTATATATTCTGGATCCTTATGAGAAGGGAAGTTCAAATCCGGTTGTCCGTCTGTCCGTCCGTTCGTCTGTCTGTTGAAATGGGGTTTCCAAAGCCCCCAGATATGATTGGTTCGTATATCTTTCTGTCAGGTATTCTTATTATAATTTTGCTATTGAATTTCAGCCAAATCGGTCCATAACTGGCTGAAATATGAGTAAAAACCATGACTACCTTAATTTTTTTTCCAAAAATCCCTCGTTGTTGTTGTATTTTTATTACTTTTTTCTGTATATCTGGGAACCGCCAAGAGCCGATGTTTCCAAAATAGGTACACACATTTAGGTTATTATGTATATGTAAAATTTTTTTTAGTTTTTGTCTAGCTGCTCTTTATTCGGCTCGCACAATGGTGAAGGGTATACAAGATTCGGCACAGCCGAATATAACACTCTTACTTGTTTAATATGAAATTATTACATTGAAAAGATACAACTGCTATTAAGTGAGCGCTTTTACTAAAGGAAAAAAGCGCTAAGCTTATTCAATTTTATACGCGTTGTTTGAAATGTGTTTTGGATTATTTATATTTCAAAAATATTCCACTATGAAGAATTGAAGTCCAAAAATAAGAGATGAAATAATTTTTAG
Organism: Pollenia labialis; assembly: GCA_949318255.1. NCBI lineage: Eukaryota > Metazoa > Arthropoda > Insecta > Diptera > Polleniidae > Pollenia > Pollenia labialis. The sequence continues at coordinate 86,008,163 of OX439140.1, forward strand.
ACCTAAAACAATTTAAATAAAATTTCTTTTTCTATAAAATTTAACGTTAAATCAAGTGAATTAAACGTTTAATCAAAATTTAACGTTTAATTGAAACTTATAATTTGTTTACTGATTCTTTAATAAATATCACAAACTTTTTAATTGAAATTAATTGTTTTATTATTTTTTAAAGCATATTTTGAATTTTTTTAAAGCATGTTTTATGCGCAAGTTTTCCATGAAATTCAGCGCCCTAGTTATAAGCATTTGTTAATGCTTAATTGTTTTGTGTTCTTATTTTTTGTTACAGGGTTTATTATATATATTTAAAATGTTTTTTTTTATTGAAGTGCCGATAATGCCGAGTTTTTTTTAAATATGCCGATTTCTTATCAAAATCATCTGGCACCTCTGTGTGGGCGCTATTGGCCAAAATTATTTTTTGAGATAGCAAAAAGAAGTTATTTGTATATATATATATATATAGCGATTGCGTTTATTCCATTTAGTATTCTACTAAGCTTATTGAATGTAAAAGTAAATTGGTAATTTCTTGAGCATTTTGGCTGAACTGTAACAGCATATTTTTCCGTACTTTATGTAGTATATACCCATTTCAATCAACACACGACCATACGGACATAGTTAAATCATATATACTTTTGATAAGGATAAACAATATACATACTATATACTTTATAGGGTATTCTCATTCTAGAAATTACAAATGAAATGAAAAACTTATAAATGCCACCTGTGGTAAAGAGCATACAAATCTAATTTTTTTTAGAATTTTTTATTTACAAAACAGTTGAAATAATTTCCAACATATAAGGTATTATTTTATTTACATATAGTCAGCTCATTATTGGGTTGGCGCATATGCCAAAAAGTAATTTAAAGAAATACGACAGCAAAAGTAAACATTATGGATGCCAATTGGGACTGGTTTTCAGAAAATCGGGATTCGGGGTTTTTAAAATTTAGAAGATTGCTGCTTCTTACAGATATTTAAAAAAAAAATTAAAAGCGGTTTACAAACAAAAGTTTTATAAATAATTTCTTATTTTAAAGTTTTAAATTTGTAAAAATTGAAAATTGTTGTTTTTGTCTTATTTAAGAATTAATTTAATTAAAAATATGATAAAAAAAAACTATGTACTATTTCAAACAATGTATTAATTGATTAATTCACAAATTAATTACTATAAAATCTATATTTTATTCAATTACCTCATTTGATTCAAACTAAATAAAAAAAATAACTTATATTGTTTAGAGAAAACTAGTAATTAATTTGTTTGTAAGGTTCTATTAAAATTTTTATAAAATTAATTAAAATTTGAATTCGAAATTTCGTAACAAAATCAATCTATTTAGTAAACCAAAATAATCTTATTTACCAAAAACACATTTTTATGCCCACCACCACTATTGGAATTATGTAGTGTAAAAAATATATTACCCAATTTCGTGAAATCGCTCCATAAATTACCGTAGGTCCTATGCCCACTCTCGAAAAAAATTTAATAATTCTAGCCCTGTAAAGAGTAAAGTTTAAATTTTGAAATTGGTGCACCAGTGGAATGTTTGGGCATTTCAAAAAACATTTTTTCTCTAATTATTTTCACCACTTCTCATTTGTTTATAATTGTTTGACACGCTTAAAAAGCGTATTAACAGAATTAATCAAATAAATATTTAAGATCAATATTGTGTTTCCTATTCCCCCAAGTTGGAATGCCATGATGAATTTCTTTTTATAAAAAAAGGTAAAACAACAAAATCCCTGGAAAAAAATTTAAATCCCGGGATTTCGGGATTGGCATCCCTAGTTTACATGATGTTTTCTGAAAATATAACCGATAGATTTTTTTTGTATTTTCACCACTGCTTGCGGCATATGTTTTGAAGAAAAATATAAATTTTTGTGAACGTTCATGAACGAACTTACAAGTTAGAAGTATTCTAAATATATTATCAAAGTAGATTTTTGTGCTGCATATGCATACTAACTGCTGACATTTTATTTGGTTTTAACTACTTTTTTTGTTACGGCATTTTATTTTGCTTTTTTTTTCTTTTACACTTTTTTGTATGAAGAATTTACTATTTGCCAAACAGTGGCGTGTAGTGCAAAACAATGCTTAATAAAGTTTAAAATAGTGATATGAAACCATAAAAAATTTCGTGAAACAGGTTTTGCATTCAAAAAGGGGGTATAAAAAAATATTCCATACCTTACTCAATTTTTATAAAAATGGTCCATATGCCCATATGTTAGAAAATATAAAAAACAATTTTGATAAACGATAAAAAATTTATTGCTTTTAAAATTATAACAACGATGCCAAATTGAATCGCTGTTCGTTATATAAAAAATAAACAATTAAATAAACCACTGTCACAATTTTGATAGAAGTTTTTTTTAAGAAATCTAACGGAAACTCGTTGTAATTTGCTGTTCGATTTAACAGAATACCTACGATTTTTTGCATTTTCTCTTGTAGAATTCCGCTTATTTTGATGAGAAAAATCATCAAATTTTTTATAACAAGGGCAAAAAAGTTAAAATTATTAATTTTTTATAAGAACATACTACTTATTATGGAAACAAAATGAAATTGTATTTTTTAATTTTGTTTTAAGTTATAGGTATTTTCCATAATTTTTTTTTCTAAAAATACTTTTTAAATCTATTAAATTTCTAATGAATAAGAACGTAAAAAGTCCATCTAAATAAAGAAGTTTCATTAAAAGTAATTTAATTCCGAAATTAAAGATATACAAATTTTGGAAAAGAAAATTTTAGTGTGGGAGCTATGAAGCTCATACATCATATGAAATCTTAAGGGTTCTCTATTTAATATTATATTTTTTCTTACCGTTGTTATATTAAAGGCATTTTGAGAAAATTGCATTTTCCTAAATATATTCCTAATGGAATAGTTATTAAATTAATGTTGGTACACCTTTTAAAAGATATTCTAAAGCACTTATGTAGGGATATACTTTGTTTAAAAATTATCATAAACATGGAATGTTCAATTTTCAAACTTAAAGCTTTATAAGTTCCATTAGTTTTACTTTTTGGTACTAAATACACGAACTTTTTTTCTTTAATACATATATGAAACTTTATAAACATTACGTAATTTCTTTTTACAAATATTTTTTTTTCATAAATATTTTCAAATTTAACAACCGCTAATCTAAGATGCTTTTTTAATATTCTGTATGCCCAGAAATAATGATTCATTTTTGTGTATGCTAGACAATGGGTATAAAAGTGTGCAAAAACCAATAAACAACAAGCTGATAAAAATCTCATTGTTTTAAAAATTGACTGTCAAAAAATTATGTATGCTGAACAAACTTAAAGTTAAAAATCACATTTTTAGAAATTGGATTTGGTGCGATAGGGTTTTCTGCTTAAATGACCAGCAAACACGATTTTAATCACTTATAAGTTATTGGCTATCAGGTGGCGATAGGTACATTATTGTATAGTATTGGTTCATTTATAAACTGTCTATTATATTATTTCCATAACAGGTTTCGGCCGAGCCAGTTTGGCAAAAAGTACCTCTGCTTATTAAAGTACTTAGGAAGAGCCGGTCTAAGCGGATTCATTTTAAAGGTTTGCTAAAGGAGCATATAGACGACATGTTTTTGTCATCTGACATGTCAAATTTTCAAGTCACATGTAATTGTGCATGTCTGTCAAAATCGCTGTTTTACATAAGCTTTATAATATTCGGTCACAAACGTACATGTAATTTGCTTCTGACATTGTCTCTGTTTTTTCGCATTGTTATTGCAGAAACCAAAGTAGTGCTCGGTTTTAAAACAGCTTGCTGCCGCCATGAAATTTTTTGTTTGCGCCGTAAAATAGTTTAGCCATCTTAACATTTTTTTCTTTTAATTCAAAGATACCAATTTAGGATTTTATTATAATACGGTTTTTATATATATATTCACATAAATTCTATTCAATGGTAAGATGATCAAACATATCTCGGTATTGTAAAAAATTAACTTCAGCCGGCTAATGATTCCGTCAATAGTGGACGCCGCTGCCGGTTTCTTCCCGGCATAGATTTCTGATGTCAGATGGTTTGTCAGAAGAAAATAGAGCACGCTCTAATTGAAATTTTGTCAGATGACTTTGCGTCTGACTTTTACAGAAGCAAAGTTAAAAAGGTAACACACGACATGTATGTATTTTGCAGTGGAAAATTTGACATGTCAGATGACAAATACATGTCGTGTACGGTCGCCTTAATAACACAATGAAATAAATCCAAACGAAAATATTACATAAATTTCTGCAAATTTGAAATTATTTCGTAATTAATTTTGGAGTTTTTTTAAATGTGTCTTCTGGAAGCTTTTCATTTCGGAATTATTTAACGATACGTCTGATTATAGCTTACATACTACTATCAATCGCGAATATCGCTTTCACTGCCATAAAACTTTAAAATAACTAGCCAGTGTACTTAACTACCCCCCTCCCCCTCTTTGGCATTAAATCCAAACAGGTAAACTATTTTCGAAAAACGATTTCGTTGATTGATAAGAACAGACTTCTTTAGTCTAGCTCACTTTTTGATAGATGTTGTGTATTGGCCAACAAGGTATTTGTACTAAATTTAAATACTTCCCAGCAAAAACTTTACTTACCTGGCAAGTTGGCAAGTAATGTTGGAGAAAATAAACACTACTTATTTTTCGGCTGAATAACTACTTTTTTTTGTTCGAGGTGTCCACAGAATTCAGTACTTACAATATACTTACTAGAAGTCAAAAAGAATCTAGTTATTATTTAACTACGAGTAAGTTGAATTGTAAGTACTTACAATATACTTACTAAAAGCCAAAAAATCACTAGTTAAAAGACAAGTAGTTATTGAACTCGTTACCAGTATGTAGATATTCAGTACAACACAACTTATAAGTAGTTATAGAGCTGATTATTTGCAAGCAAATATTCAGTAGTGAAAATTATAGAATTAATAAGTAGTTGCTGAGGTGATTACTAGTAAGTACTTATTGAAGTTTTCAGAATAATGACAATTGTAATGACAGCTACTTACCAGGTACCATATAAAATAACTACCACCTATTACCAAAATTCAAAAAGTTTTTCCTGGGTTTGTATAGCACAGTTATTGATATGTATTTTGTATTGATAACTAAGCCATTTAACCAAATTTGAAAACTTTTACTGTTACCGTTCTCCAGATATACAGAATTTAGTATTTATCTTGTCTAGGAGGTGCCCCGCCCACTTTGCATACCACTGAAAATATCAGAAAAATGGCTTCAGTAGCTTAGAAGTATATAATAGTAAGTTGATCCAGGGCTGACACGTGGTCCAATTAGAAGGTATGCGCAAAACTACAACAATGCAATAAAAGAAAAAAACACACGAATATTGTTTGTTTAAAAAATGATAAAGATGTCATAAACAATTGCATGATAAAAAGCACAACTCTGCAAAAAAATCAGCAGGCGTTTGCGCAGACCTACTAATTAATTAATGAACTGACTATTGGTGTCATATCGGCTCGACAACGAAAATTACTTGAATTCCATATATGAGTATGTACATCTTTATATCTAAATAAAATTAAAGACAAATAAAAACAAAACCCCTTGTATAGTTGTATCGATTGTATGTTCTATAAAAAACAATTATGCACTATGTATTTTAATAACGGGTCCGCCATCTAAGGTTTTTCTTCAACTACTGCTTATTTCGTGAATGGTAACAATTAGCTTATGTCTGATTTGACAGATAATTAGTTTTATCCTTCCGCTGAACGAATATGGTTGAGACGAATTTTGCATAAAGACCTTGGTATGCCGCCATACAAAGTCCAATTGGTTCAGGAGTTGAAGCCAACTGACCATCCAATGCGTTTTCGCTTCGCTAAGTGGGCGACTTACAGAAGATGCCGATTTTGCCAAAAAAAATCATCTTTTCAGATGAAGCTCATTTTGATCTTGGCGGGTATGTAAACAAGCAAAATTGTCGCATTTGGGGCGCAGAAAACCCGCACGCATACATTGAAAAGCCGTTGCACCGAAAACGAGTCACTGTTTGGTGCGGATTTTGGTCCAGAGGCATAATTGGGCCATTTTTCTTTGAAAATTAGCAAGGAGTGGGCGTTACAGTCAATGGCGATCGTTATCGGGCCATGTTGAACGAATTTTTGTTCACAAAAATTGAAGAGGAGGATATTGGCCGAAGCTACACTCGATGTTTTGCGCCCTGTTTTTGAAGATCGCATTATCAGCCGCAGAGCTGATGTCGTTTGGCCTCCTCGGAGCTGCGATTTGACACCGTTGGACTATTATTGGTGGGGTGCCGTCAAAGATAAGTGTTACGCCGACAAGCCAGAGACAATTGACGCTTTAAAGGACAATATTCGTGAAGCCATTGGTGAAATACAGCTGCACACAATCGATAATGGGCTTAAAAATTGGACCGATCGTGTAGGCTACTGCATGGCCAGCCGAGGCAGCCATTGAAATGAAATTATTTTCCATTATTAACCGGAAGGATTGTACTTTCAAATAAAAAAAGAAATTTGAGAAAATATTCAGTAGTTTTTTTATAGCATTTTCAAAAAAAATGTTATTTGGCGGACCCTTGACAACATACAACCGATTACGGCAAATATATAAATCTTAATCTCATAACAAAATATAGTTAGGGGTAGTTACCAAAAATTCTTTACTCTCGACAAAATTTATACTAACAAGTGTTGTAGGGTATCATTAGGTTGGGTTGCCAGACTGCACTTTCTAACTTGTTGATAGCAAGGGGTTTTCATGAGTTTTTTTTCTTCAACATTAATTTATGTAAATATGTATTAGATAATTTTTCTATTCCCGCCAACATTTAACTTTAGTTATCAGATATTTTGCAAATCATGCTTTAAAACTGTTTAAAATAATCGTTTAACTCTGGTGTTTATTTACTTATTTGTAAGACTTATCTCTAAAAAATTAGTTTTAATTCTTTAAATGCGAACAGAAATCTTAAAAAAAAATTGTTTGTTCAAATTTACACAGAGTCGGGCATTTTATAAAAAAAAGGAAAATAAATCTGAAATTTCTCAACGGAAATTCTTATTTTTCTTTAGAAATATTTTATTTTATGTCAGAAATTAAGAAACTTGGTATCTACTTAAAAGTTTAACCATTTCTAAAATCGACAAAAAAAAATGTTTACCCATAAACTTTAGCGTTTGTATCTCACGAGATACATATGGGTCATTATTTGTGAAGCGGACAACACAATAAAAAAATTTTGTTGGAATTCCTTTATATTTAGCATAACTATAGTTCTAGTAGATATAAATAAGTGTGCGAAATATTTTTTTTATTATTATAATGATTATTTGTCGAGTCCGGGTTGGTAAAGTGTTGCCGTTTTTACAAAAATGTTTTATTTATTATTTTTTTAATTAAAAAAAAAATAATCAAACAAAAAAAAAACAAGTGATTCTTATATAAAACCGAGCATAATAAAAGTTTTACAATATAATTAGGCTTATATCGGTAATACGAAAATAAAAAAATTGGGTAGAAATTAAAAAAATTTAAGTTTAAAATCGTTCTTACCTGTCTTACGGAAAAAAATTTAAGTGTTTAAAGAAATTTTCATAACTTTTAAACTAATAGAGGCCCCATAACACAACTTTTACAATATTATTCGGACACTATAAGCTAATTTCGGTTAAAAACACATTAGGACTAACTTAGAAACATTTTGATTTAAATTGGTGATTTCCGGTTTTGGAGATGAAAAAATTTTTTTTTTCAAATGTTTTTTTTTTTTTTGAAAGACCAATCAATCGATTTTCTATAAGAATCACTTAAATTTTTTTTTTGTAAACAAATAACGACAACACCTAACACCCCGTAACTCGACAAATAAACATCATAGAAAACATGTTCGCACACTTATTTATATCTACTAGAACTATAGTTATGCCAAATACAAAGGAATTCCAACAACATTTTGTTATTGGGTTGGCCGCTACACAAATAATGCCCCATATTTGAAATTTAAAATTTTATTTCATGGATTTTCTTAGAGAAACAAAGTTTTCGCAAAATTTAAAAAAATGTAATGGTATCGAGCTAGTTTATCAGCGCCGGGGTTACGGGTTCGATTCCCGCCAGAGACTCTGGTTTCTGTCCTGCAGACAAGCGAGCTTCGCGGGAATAGCTTAGGAAATTAAAAAAAAAAGTATATCAGCTCGTTGTCCGTAGTGTACAAACTGTGGCTTACATATTTTTGTGAACACGGCCGTTAGTTTTTAACAATTCTTTCAAGATTTTTTTTTACGATTTCCCTATTTCCTATATTCTTAACACCCGGCCAAAATACTAGCAGGCATATATCCCTTTATCTCTTTTGATATGTTGAAATTTATTGCGTAAAAGAGTGATTTTTTATATCTCTTATGTACAGATATGCACGATGTGGCACTATCTCTTTGTTTGGCTATATATCTGTCTGGCTACATATGTTGGAGCACACTTAAGATCCTCAAGGGATTTAATTTGCAATTTTTGTTTAATATAGAATATGCAATCGATATTATAGATTAATTGTTCTAGTAGATATTTTAATTTTTCACCTTGCTCCCATATAAATGTCCTAACGGATTCTTCTATAATCAAGCTTTGGTAACATTCAACACTAAAGGTTTCATTCTTAATAAAACCAGGGATATGGTTCTGGCAATCGTGGTCGAATACTTTTTCGATTCGAAAGCAATTTTATTTCAAATTCTTTCAGTCAAAACTGAATAAATCGAAATTATTTTTTCAGTGTTGTAATTTATTTATTCGAGTTTTCACAACACTAACCAAATAATTTTGATTCGTTCCATATCGACTTAAAAATTAGTAATAAAATTGTTTTCTTATCGAAACAGTATTCGATCGCGACTGCCAGAATTGGTATTACAGAATATTCTGAATTAAGTTAAGTTACTGCCTTTCGATTTATTTTCACGTTGGCTTAAACACTGAGTGGACACAATATGTGTGTGGACACCAAGAAGCAGATGGTTATAAATGTACCTATACGCCTAGATAGCAAATAAACCCCTTGCTTAGGTCGTAGTTCTATCTAACCTCCACTGCAAAACAGCTTCTGCTGAATAGCAACATCCGCTAGCAGGTCGAATTTCTCTGTGTGTTACGTGCTAAAGTCTAATAGGTAATTTTAACGATTTCTCTCCTCACGGGATCCACGGGGATCCCTAAAGGGTCCGTCCTTACCAATAACCAGTTCAGAGCCTTGTTAACATCGTGGTTCTACTGTTTCTCGTCAATCGGACTTTGATCAACTGCGATAATTGAAGATTGCTAATGTAAAGTCTAAGACAAGTTTAAGTTAATGGTTGCTCCTGTATTTCTCGAGAGCGCAACGCAAAAAATGCGTGCTTCTCAACAATTAACAACAGAATTGTTGAATAATTTTATTCAAAAAATTGTTTTTGCAAGAATTTTTTTAGCAGTAAATCGCCATATTTTAGTAAAAGTTTGCGGGAAACAACCGGCAAATATACCTTTCAAAAAAACTGTTTCACTGATAGAAAAGGGAGTCTTCTGAATCGAGTTGTGACTATGAACGACAATTAATTCAAAATGCATAATCATAATAATAAACAACGGTTGAACAAGCAAAAAAGCTTAAGCGACCAAAACACATATGTACATATTTACAAATTTTGTATAAAGGTTGTCGCTTAAGCTAAAATTGTTTTGGTATAAGATCTTAACAGTACCTTTTGTGACCATGACATTTTAGGAGATGAGCCAAGATAAGCTATTTTTGCGGTAATGGCTCGATATGTACATAACATATTCCGGACCTCTTTCTACCTTTCTGTGTAGAGGTTTTTGCAAAGATTAATCCATTTTGCTCCGTCTCGTGCCGCTGTTTTGGCTGTTTTAGGCTCGATTATTTATTCCACTGCTTCTCATACCTGCTGCTTTTGCCGCAACCAGCCATTTGAGTTTGTTAAGACTTTGTAAACATTTTAAATTGATAACCCCTTGGTACCCAATAGATTAAAGAAGCTGCAAAAATAAGAAAAAAATGAGAAAAAAAAACAAATCGAAAATCGCTCCAGCTGCATGTAAGTGTATGAAAATTTAATATAATTCTTCATACCAGCGAAGATCACGTCTCGAAAGTGGTAAGAAAAAATCATTTATATAAAAAGAAGTGCATGCTAAAACCTCATTTATTAGTGTCAATTCTTGCAAATACGTTAAAACAACTAGAGTAATTTTATTTTTCAACATCAATCACATCATGAACAAATTCATTGTAAGTAAATATGAAATAGAGAAAAAGTGTGAAGAAAATATACAAGAATTTGTAGTTGCACTTTTATAAGGAAGAAATGGCTATCATTTATTTCCGCTTTAGATTCAAGAAGAAAAATAAAAACGTAAAAGTGGTTAGAGATAAAATTTGTTGGCCGGAAGTGGGTTATTGGAAAATAGTTTATGGTCTATATTACAGTGTTCGTTTTGTGTGTTTTATTGAATTAATGTTTGTGTTTTCTTTTTTACAGTCCTTTATTTTTGTAGTCTGTGCTTTAGTGGTAGCGTCGGTTAGCTGTGGCAAATATGGCGCTGCTCCCGCCAGTGTTTATAATGCAAATTCTTATGCTTTAGGCCCAGAGCCTTTATCTTATGCTGCTCCATCTCCAGCTTATCCCTCAGCTTCCTATTCATCTGCCGCCTACCCATCACCTTCTTATCCAGCACATTCATACCCAACACCCTCATATCCATCTCCTTCTTACCCAGCACGTGCTTATGCTTCTAAACTTAAGTACTCCGTACAACCTGCCTACTCTCAAGAATTGTATCCCGGCCAAAATAACTACAAAAGCTATCACTCTGCTCCCGTTTACAGCCAAGTAGCTTTACCTATTGTACCCTCCGATCCCGTTGCTAAATTGTACGTTCCTCCCCAACACTCTTATGCCCCTGCCTCCAGTTATGGTGCTATCTATTAAGTGATTCTGCGCTCGTAGATGCCTCAAATAACAGGAAAATGTTTTGTTAACGTGATAATGTTGGTTTGACGTGGTAAATGTCTAGACTTAAAAATGTCTTTGTCAAAAAAATTTTTATATGCGGCACCAGTATCTTTTTTTTTAAATGTGTAAATAATTTTGGTTAAAAACTTTTTGATAATTATCTTAACGTTGTTTTAAAACGTTGCAAAATTTTTAAAAATTATGTTTGTTAAAAATTAATTTATGTGTAATTTTTGTTTAAAGAATGTTCAAAAATTTTTTTTATTTAACTATATTGTTAAAAGCAGAGTAAAAAACGAAAAAGCATTTATCATGCATTTTAGTGAATAATAAAAAAAAAACAAAATAAAAAAATTTAAAATATTTTTCTTTTCTTCTTATTCTGTCAGCATTCTGTTAAAATTTGTGTTATTAAGTTTTTGCTTTATTGCATTTTTATTTGATTATTTTAATATTTTTTTTATTTCAATAGTTGCTACTCTTTATATTTGGTTGGGTTTTTTTTAACTTCCACATATTTTTTTTTTGCTGATAATTCACAAATACAAAAATTATATTTCTGGTTTTCATTGAAAATCAGTGCTGGTGCTCTGGTTTTTTCTTTTCTTTCTTTCTTACATTTAATTTCAAGCCAAGTTGTTTCATTATGAAAGTAAAAGAAGAAATGATAAAAGCCATAATTGAATTGGCTGTTAATACTCGTAAAATGTATTGAAATTGGAGATAGTTTTATAAGTGAATTTATCTCAATTTGATAAGAGTTATGCGAGTAATGAAACTATTTATCAAGTTTTTTTCATTTTACTGAAAAGAAATATTTGCTATCTTATAAATTTTCTAATGGAAAAATAATAAGTTTCTTAGGAAAAGTAAAAGAATGTTTTGTAAGGGGCGTAAAACTTTAAAATGCGATACTGTTGGCAAGTTTTGAGCGTTCGAAGATTTGTATAATATAAATTTATTCAAAGTATTGACCATCGTTATCTATCACCATTTCCTATCATTCTTGAACCATCTGGATTTCGTGGTAAAAGAATTGTTAATTTATTTTTGCCCGTCAATTTCGGATACACTGCTTCAAAGAGAAACAAATGGTGGTCGAACGGGACAAAGTCTAGACTATAAGGCTGCTAAGGCTAGACGTATTTTCTTAGTAGTATTGCAAATGGTGTTCGAACGGGACAAAGAATAGACTATAAGTCTGCTGAGGCTAGATGTATTTTCTCTGTAGTGCTGCAAATGGTGGTCGAACGGCACAAAGACACAACCCATTTATTGCAAATATCGCACTGAGCTACATAAATTAAGGCAATCGTTTATTTATGTTAAAACTTCTCATTTTTAAACAGTTCGTGCGAAACAAACCTAAAGAACGTAAATTCAATACCACCCGGCTGGAATTTAACGGTTCACTAGGTAAGTATTGTCAATATAATTTTCATGTTGATAAAACGCGTGACGTTATTATTTAGGAATTTCAGTTGGTTAAACAACCAAAATTGTGACATATTAATTTCTGCTGTTAATAACAAATTTATAAATCTGTTGAGCATGTCAATAGGACAAGTATGAAAGTATTATACATCACGAATGTTAAGATTGACTTAAATAAACGATTATAAAGATATGTTGATTGATTTAAATAAACGATTGCAAAGATAAATTGATTGATTTTAATATTTTATTATAACTAGCTTTTAAAAATCGCCGAACCGAGGAAGTTTTTGTGGTAAGTTCAAATTAGTGTCCTTTACAAATTGTAACTTGCAAGGATTGTTTATATCGAAAAACGATCTACTACGGACCTGCTACCCCAACATGCAGGCGTTGAAGTTTAATTTTTACACAGAAAATTTTTTTCCTAAATTGTTCAACAATTAAAGCATTTATCAAAAATAAAATCAATATTAATTAACTATTTAATCAAGTACATTTAACGTTTCATCAATTGAATTAAATGTTTAATTGTTCCTATTAACTTGTTTACTGGTGCAAATTTTATTAATTTTATAATTAAAGTTATTTCTGTCGAATTTTATTTCGGTTACAACATTATTGTAAGATAAAAGGGATTAATAGTAATTTTAGATAGTGGAATCTATATGGGAATAATCGTTAAACGGTGATTTTTAAAACCAATAATATCCGGAAAAATTGTCGACTTTTTTCAATAAAACCAGTGATCAAAAATAAAATCAGTTTTAATAAAAAATTCAATCAACAACATTACTGCAGAAAATATGGTTAATATCAAAAAGTTTTAATTTTGTTGCAATTAATTTTTTTTACTGGTGCAAATTTAATTAATTTTAAGTATTACAACTTTTTTAACTGAAATCAATTTTTTTCTGTTTAATTAAAAATAAATTTTGTCATTGTCAAACAAATTATCATTGATTGTTTTTCTTATAGAGGGTGGACCAACCATAAAGGTAAAAGTACATAACACGCGTAAGTGTGCGCGCACTCTGTAGACTTCTGTCAAAAAAAGTGTTACATGTTCTGCAATTTCAGTAGAACACAATTAGTGCTTTTATTTACAACTATTACACTTTTATCATTAATGTACTTCATGAGCGATTTTTTAAACTATTTGAGCGGTTTCTGCACGCTTTTACGTTTTGGAAACAAATATTGACATCACTAATGGCTTAGAAAAATTAAAACGATTATAATATAAATAGACTTTTTTGATTTTAATGTGTAAATATTTTTATAAAAACAAAGAAATAGTACCAAAGTTGCAAAACAGGGCAGTATTAACACCTTAAGTAAAAGTAAAGGCAAAATATGTAATATATTTGGCATGTTTCTTTATCAACATATTCACAAAAGAACTTGAAAATTTTTCCCACAGTTGTATTTTTTTGTGCAAACGAACACAAACATGTAGAACATGTAACATTAATGCAACATATTTCTCAGAAAAGAAATCGCCATAAGTTATAAAATTTGGTAATAATAATTTCATCTCAATTCGTTTGATAAATCTATAAATCGAAATAATGATATATTTAATAAATTCATAAAAAATAGTACTACTGCACAGCTAATATAAAGATGAAAATGAAAGCTACAACAAGAATATTGTAAGCACTCATAACCTGTTTTAAATCTAGTAGGATTTTAGCACAGATTAAGATCAAATCTTCAAAACTGTAATCAGGCCAGTTCTTACTTATGGGTGTGGACACTGAAAGAAGCAGACGCAGACTCTGAATATTGCTGAGGGAAAATTCCTTAGGCGGATACTGGGACGAGTGAAAATAACAACAAATTTGTATAGTTAGGATAAGAATAAATGATGAACTCAAGGCAGCACTAAATAGTAATATGATCACAGAGACTAAGATAGGCTGATCCTGTTGTACTTATGGATACAAAAGGCAGAAGAGAGAGAAATATAGTTTGGAAGGAAAAGCTTGAACTTTTGCTGTTACGCTAAGTGTTCAAAAACAAGTTTCGCCAATTTTTAATCCTCATAAATATCTATTTCGGCTGCCGCGATAGGCTAGTTGGCCATGAGACAGTCTATCAGTAAAGGGTTGCAGATTTAATTGTGCCAGATACTCTGGTGTGTTCCGCTTCACCATTCATAATATTTACATTACTATTATTATATTTTGTATTTAGTTTATATAACGTACAAAATATCTTATTATAAATATGTTTAACGAATCAGCAAATTATAAGTCAATTCTAATGTGTCAGTTCTAATATGTTAATTCAAGTCATAGTTAAATATAAGCGAATCAAATTAAGAAATTTTACATTAATTAGTATTGTGGTAATTTTGTTGAACTATTAATGGTTTTTAATCCATATTTTCAATATTATTAATCAGGCTTTATCAAATTTAATTTTCATTAAATTATTTTTATGAAGAAAGAAATTTTACAACATGAAAATTAATTAAAATTATTATTGGTAATCATTCATTCTTGACTGACCTGAGATTCGAATCCAGGCGGCTGGTTACCCTGACACGTTTCGATCGCTACCACTCGATCTCCCCAGAGGGAATTGCCGTCTGACACTCGCAGCCATCGTTGACTGCTGACGTCAAGGTAAACCCTTTGGAAGATCGAAATTTGTTTTTTTGGATGAATATCAATTTTTAATTGATTTCTCATGTTTTTCCTTTACCTCGTACCTTTTGTCAATAATTCTGCTAAGTTTTTAATTTAATACCCTATTTCAAAACATTATCGTACTGACAATTGTTGAAAGTCTCTAGTTATGTACGTGGTAATTTAAATGAATCATATTGTATCATATTGATAAACTTAGTGACAATTTCACCAATTGTATTTAAAAATCAATTTTTATTTTTCATGTGAAAACAAAATCATATGAAAATCTATATTTAAATATGCATTGATATTTAAATGCAGTTAGTAAAATTGGCCCTTAGTGTCATACTAAAACTTGTTGCAAAACCTTTATATGATACACTGTCACATCAGCCATTTATCACCATCCCAAAATGGCTTTTCTAAATCACAATTACGAATTGTTTAGAACACACAAATTTGTTAAGCGAAGGATTTTCAGCAGAAAGAAATGTGCAAGCTTTTGAACTACCTACTTAGTTACTCTTAAGGTTGATAAAGTCAGTACAATACATATTTTCATATTTTATTTAAATTATATATGTGTATAATATAACATTTAGTTTAAAAAAAATTGGTTTTATTTATTCAAAAGTTTGTTGGGTCTGGCTAGACTCCTGAGTTACGAATGTGAAAATAAAAACATGTGTAAGACGGAGGGTTCAATTGAGAACTTGATGGAGCAAATAGTTTGTGTGTTTAACAAAAAAATAATTAAAAACAGCACGAAAGAAAGTTAAAAATACGGCATCTTCTATACAAAATATATATGGGTCTGGCCAGACCACATGTGTTACGAATGTGATGTGTGCAGTAAAATATTCGAATAAGTTTCCTTCTATATCCTTTCCAGGTTATATTTTTTCAGCTTTTTATAGTAAACTAAATTTTAGAAGGGTACCTGCAATTTCAAGTCTACCTGTGTTTCAAATATACTAAAATAACATTTAAAATCGAAAAAGGTCTGGCCAGACTCATGAGTAAGATGAAGGGTTAATAATTTTTCGTATAACATTTTTTGAATTTTTAAAAATTTGTATTAAAATTGTTTTCAAGTAAACTAAAAACGTATGTAGAAATTGTCAAAAACCAAATTTTTTACATCAATCGAAAATAAACATTGTATACTGTGTTCAGCGTATTAGAAATGTTTGTGTTTTAAACACCTTAAAAAAATAAACGTTTCTTCTCTATTTGTGATCAATGTACACAATAAAAATACTATACTAATCTAACTTAACATAAAGATGTAAACATTTCATTGCATTCTATTTTTTGTACCACAAACTTCTTTTCATTAGTTTCAGTTGTGCTCGGCAAAAATGTTTTTATAAATCAAAATACATATGTGTTCTTAACTAAAAAACAAAAATATAAATAATCATTCCATTGTTTTTCAAATATATTGAAAAAAATTAAATGATTCGTACCTAACAACTAAATTTTTGTTTGTTTAAATAAATAAGTACGGTTTAATCAAAAGTAGAACTTTGTCTTGTACTTGAAGAATGCCAATCCATTTTGAAAAAATTTATTTTCAGATCCCAATTTGATTCAAGATCAGATCAAAAATATTTGAAACTTATTTTATTTTTTGAAATCCTTAATTTTTGCAAAACGTTTTGGCGCTTCTTTCAATTCAATTCAAAACTTTTTTTGTAACATGGAAATTAAAAAAAAATTGCTCAAAAATCAAAATAATTTTCGTGGGAATACAAAATTTAATTTTAAATGATTTTGCTATTCGTGCTTAATTTGCCAATTTTTATTTTTGATAAATAATCAAAAATGCCAATATATGCATTTGAAACCTAAATATACAAAAATATGCATTTTCATCAAAATATGCAACAACATGCAAAATCAAATCGATGCAATTTAAACGCAAATTAAATTAGATAATTGGTCGACATCGTTCTTAGACTTCCGAGAAAAAAACTTGCATTTGCATAGAAATCGCATCCCAAATAATTACACTGTGCTAGTTCTAAAATGTAACAAGCGGGTCACCCAGCGGGTAGACCTAAGTCGAGTACGCTGAACTTAGTAGGGCTAACCGTTTTTTTGTGTGGTAGGAGGTATAAGGACGTTTAGCGGAATACCAATTGCAAAAGAACTTTACTTTTTAACGGTGTTTTGCTTTAAAAAAAATTATGCCTTCAAAGCGTTTAATATTTTTACCATTTTACACGTACTTTAACAAAGTTGTACTTTTTTCTCTATTTCAATGGAACAAAATAATAGTATGTATATTAATTTGTGAAATATTGAATACTAAGTTTATATTCACAAGCAATATTCACCACGGTTGAGCGATTTAATGTTCTGTGGATGCCAATAAGTGTTAACAGGACTTATTTTAAATAGTAAATGTTACCTGGTCTAAAAAATTTTGCGTAATAATTTTTTAAAAAAATTGAAACAATTTGTTTTTGAATTACGTTTTCACATTAAAAAACTTATTGTACTCACATACAAGAAAAAATTAAATAAGCAAAATACTCGCTTAAACAATTATTATGTATATCACCATCAAATATAAGAACATATTTACCATTTAGATGTGCAACTAGGGTTTTTTCCCGAGATTTCCCGTCCCGGGAATTCCCGGGAATTTCAATTATTTTTTTTCCCGTTTTCCCGGGATTTTTGTTGCGGGATCCCGGGAAATAAAAGTTCCTCATAGTTCTAGAAAAAAGCTATTTAAACTTTGAAATTTAGTTTTCTATTCTCTAAAAATGAGCATCTGTTGATGGGTTGTCGATTGGATCAATAACAAGAATTGAGTACGTTCGTAAAACAATGTCTACCTGACGCAATAAATCTACCAAAAGCAGAATGTGCCGTGCAACAGTTGATAATTAATAAATTTAGTGAAGTGGAGAGTTAATAAAGAACATAAATTCAAAATATGATGCAGGCAGTAAATATCGCTCCTTTATTGCAGCAAAGTCATATCTACAAAAAAATCGAGATTGACAAAATGCGATTAAAGTTTTCAAAATGTACCGATTAAAAGATATATTTTGCTATAACTTCGGTTCAGTTTGAGATAAAATACCGAATTATTGTTACGAGAAAGTATGAAGGAACACTTTGCTTAATTAAATTAAAATTAAAAATTTTTTTGGAGGTATGACGATATGTTTATAAGGCGATAAACATAAATTTGTTTCAGTTTGTGACGGCTTATATAACCGGGAATTACTGGGAAACCGAAATAAAAAAAAACTATGGAAACTCGTGTAAGATACTAAAACATACAATATTAAAAACACAGGTGGATCTTGTAAGATGAAGTCCGTTTGATGCTATTTTTTGCATCAAGCTTGACATACATTTGATTGATAAAGACGTTGTTTATAAAAAAGAAAAGTTACTTCGGATTGTGAATTAGAAATATGCAACAACTTTAATCTTTTGCACTTTAAACTCTTTTTTCAATCTCGGTTTATGAATTAAATTGATATGCTTATGATATCTTTTTATCTTGTATCTAGAGCATAATGATACGAAATTTACATATAAAATCGTAAGGTAATAATAATTCAAGTTCCCCTTTCAACCTTTAATTAATTTTTGGAGTATTTAGGCATTTCTTTTACTTACTTTGTAAACAAGTTCCCTTACGCTTTTTTAAAAAAAAGTTTTTTTCATTGAATTAAAACAAATTTACAATATATTATTTATATGGAGCGGGATCCCGGGATTCCGGGAAATTAAAAAAAATTTCTCGTTTTCCCGGGAATCAAAAAACTCCGGAAAAAAACTCTATGTGCAACATATTTAGAAAGAAAAAAAAGCTTTTTACAGTTTTACATATATTTTTAGAATGCAACGAAAACCCGCGCGAATAGGAGCATATATGGGACATTTTTGTTAGAAAGGAAGAAATCATGAGAATATCTCTTGGACTTGTTACTCGATTAAACGTGTTTTTAACCTGTTTCACTATCAACTCTAAAAAAAACAAGCCAATATTATGTTCACACTTGGGTTTTAAAACACGTTTAAGCACCTTGAACGCGATTTAGTTCTAATTAAGTCAAAATCGAGATGATTAACCTGATGTTGAAGTGATTTGTTAATTATGAACTTCAAATTGACAAGATTACAACTTATTTTGACATTTGAAGTGATTGTTAAGTATAACTGAACTTGGTAAAATTGACCGTTGTTCTATAAACTCCAAAAAAATGGTTGGGTTTATTTTTGTTTAAAAAAATCTGAGAATATTAAATTAATAAAAAAAAGAAGTTTCATATAAAGTTCTGTTTGTAAAACAAAATTAAAAAGTTTTACAAATGTAGGATAAAAGTGTTAAAAAAATTTAGTTATTTTATATATGTGACCTTCTTCGAGAAAAGAGGCATAGTGTGTCAAAAAACGGGTTTGGAATTAAGAGGGGATTCTGGTACAAAAAGGGTGTGGAATAATAATAATGCGTTTTTCTCAAAATTTAATTTTCACACACTACGTCCATTTTCTCGGAGAAGGTCACATAAATAAAAAAATAAAATTTTAAAATATGTATTTTCATTTGTTTTTGTCTTTCCCAGGTGTGGTTAATTCACGCAGTATTAATATCCTGATATAGGGAAATACTATTGGGGGATTTAAACGGTAGTCATATGTCTTAAAAAAATAACACGAAAAAATATTACTGCTGTGCGCAACACTCATAATTTAGATTTCTTCGTTGTATTAATGTTAAAACAAAACAGCACAGAAAGTCTTATTATTTTAGAACGTTCTTGTTTAGAATACAACAACAATTTCCCTTAACTATATATTGTAAAATATTAGGATACTATTACAATATATTAGGATTTTTCTATATACATATATATTTTTTTTTTGAGATTAAACCAAAAAATCAGTACAAAAAACAGTACGTTTGGCACCGCTACATACAAGTGAATTTTAATGTATGTACGTACATTTTTTGATATTCTAATAATAAAATTGTAAGAATATTTTTTGGGTTTTAGTACAATTATGATCAAAAAAGTAAAATTTTTAACTGATATTTTAACTATATAGTTGAAAAAATATTTTCTTAAAACGTTTGCCCCTCATCTCCACCCCTTTGGGGGGCTACCATAGAAATATGAGGGTTAATGAAATTCTCAAACTTTTACAGTATAATAAGGCCACTTTAGGTTAATTTGGAAAAAGATAGAAAAAGGTAACCGAGTTCGAACAATTTTTACTTAGGTTGGCCATTTTCAGTTTTGCAGATGAAATGAAAAGATTAACCAATTTTCTATAAGAAGATTCAATAATTAATTCTTTTGTTCTTTTGTTTCTATTTCGAAACGACACTTAATCTGTAATATAAAATAATTGAAAATTCAGTTACAACCCGGTCTACTTATTTTTCATTTATTTTTAACGAAAAGTTCTTTTAATTTTTATTGTCAAAAATTAAACCCCATGTTCCGTAAAAACAAATAATTTTTAAGTTATTTTATATAAATTAACTATCAAAAAATTAACTGAATATTCCGAAAAAACAAAGAAATATTAAGTTGTTTTATTCAATTCAGTTATTTTCATTAACTCCACAAAAGACCCAAATTTCTAAAATACACCAGACAGAGACCTGTCCACTTGTTTTTCTAATAATAGAGAGAATATTTACTTACCCTGTTACATTCGCTTGTTTTACTTTTGTTGTACTGACCTCGTTTGTTTACAGAAGAACTCACAATCATAAGGTACCAGCAGCATGACCGAAATGGTTTCGTAATTATCTTACTTTAAAAATTGGATGTTTTTAACTAAATCAATTAAACAAATAGAAAATGGGAATTTGTTATACAAAACAAGCACATCGTTTTTTAAAGATAAGTAAAAACTAATTTTGGTAGTTAAATTACATTAAATAACTGAATATTCCTTTGTTTTTACGGAATTTGAAGTTAATTTTTTGACAGTTAATTTATATAAAATAACTGCATATTTCTTTGTTTTTTACGGATTATTCAGTTAATTTTTTGATAGATCATAACTGTTATAATCAGTTAAAAATAAATTTGCTTGGAATTGTAAATATAAATTTATTTAGGGAGATCGATTATTCGACTTTTTCATATCCCGGTTTTCGAATATTTCGAATAGTTGCTATTTAAAAACCCCGGTTTTCGGTTAAGCATTTTAAAAATAACCGGTTAACCGGTTTAAGTTTGAATACATAAAATACAAAAATATATTTATTATTATCAATACATGGATTTTAGATTTAACGATTAAACCAAAAAAAGGCCAGTACATTGATCAAACTTAAGCTTTATTTTTAACAAATTTTAATTTATTTACTAAACTTAATTCCTAAGATGACATTTTTGTAATGTAATTAAGAAATTGTTAAAAAATGTTTGCTCTAGCCAAACGTTTTGCAAAAGCAAACAATTCTTTAAGAAAACTAGTGGTTACGTGTAGGACGTCAAATATTTAATAGGTGTGAAGATAGCTCTAGAATTTTTGAGAAACTTTGGTTTTAAAAAATTAAATGAATTAAATAAGTTTTGTATGAAATATCTGTCATTTCGTCGATCACAATTTAAAACCTTCCATTACATTGTTTGATACCTTCAATTTTGTTTTAAGTTCTTTGTGTTCTCATAAATAAAACTGAAGAATTTTTCCATATCGTTGATTCCGCCGGTATGTTGTAGTTTTAAGCATGAAGATATGCAAGAACCATGACTCAAAAAAAACAAGATTGCGTACTCAGCCGTACAAAAAAAATTCTACTGCGCATCTACGTCATCATAGACTAAATATGAGTGTTTGTTGTAAAAAATGTAAGACACACACAAATGCACATACACAAATTCTATTTCTTAGTCACACACAAAAATAACGGACCTGTGCAATGCGCAATCTTGTTTCTTTGATACATGTGCTAGAACTACTTAAGAGTGTTTAGTGCCTTAACGGGCATTCCGTCCTCCGCAACACAACAGGCTAATATTTCACCCAATAATTTTTTATTTTTGGCAGCATATTTAAGTAAAGTATTTTTTGCAGTCTCTCAAGAACTACTTTGAACAGAGTCAAGTTTTGCTTGGAGTATATTTATCTCAAGCTTGTGGACTAATTAAACGTGATTAATAAGTCGTGACGTTGAAGAAAGTTTACAACTTATCATTTTAGGGCCCTTTAGCACCTTTGTTTTTTAAATCAGTTCGAAATATAACCAGAGATGACATCTTTACAAAAAAATATATATAATATTTTAAATACTGGCAAATCGCTAATTACTTTTTAAGCTGAGTATTTGGAATTGTTTTTGCTTTTTGTTAAAAGAACACACGCCTACACAAGCGATTTGTATTTACATTGCTCATAATATCTTTTGACATTTGTTTTGACATTCTTCATAAAAAGTTCAAGTTTGCCAAATATTCAATTAGAAAACTATTTTTTCTGCAACTTCAACGATTTCGAACGCTAACGTTTATAGAAATTTATATGAAAACAATTTTTAAAACTGATTGTTTTTTATATACATTTTCTATGCCAACATTAACGTTCGAAATCGTTGAACCGACAGTTAAATTTCGGGTGCATTTATAACAAAAGTAGGGGAAACGTATATAAATTACACATTACTAAAATAACCGGTTTATTTTAACAATATAACCGGTTTATTCGATATTCGAAAAATAAAAATTTTTAAATATCCGACTTGGGCAAATCTAAAATAACCGATTTAAACCGTTCGATCTTCCTAATATCTACTAGATCTATAGTTATGCTTAATACAAAAAAATTTCCGGAATTTTTTTTTTTTGGTATGTCCGTTTCACGAACATTGCCCCGTATTTACGCGCATGTGTATGTTATTTTTTTTAACTGGTTTAACGTTTGTTAAATTATCAATTAATATTTTGCTCTTAGTATTTCGAATTTTTCTTTAACGTCTTCTATGATAATCAACTCTTAAAATTCCTCGGTTATCGCCCACCATACGAACATTAAAGTCTTTTTTAGTTTCTTTGGTAATTTTTAAATAAATCACTATAAAAAACAAAACATCCAAAATTGTTTAGAAGCAGTTTTTTTTGTTTGGAAAAACTTAATCCGATGTAATTTCTTTTAGTTCTTGTTAAAAAATGTCGATATAAGAAAACGCATATGAAGGAAAAGGACCCATCGATATATTTTTATTTTGTAATTGAAACAGATTGAAACTAAAGCAGTTCGTTTCGTAAAATCGACTGCCAACCTGCATAATATGCAAATTTATATAAAATTTATTAAAAAGAATTTTTTTGGAAAAACTTAAGTGAGTGAAAATGAAGTTTTGAGAAAAACGCATTTCATCTTATTCTACACCCTTTTGGGTACCAGAATCCACTCTTAAGTCCAAATCCGTTTCTTGACACACGAAGTCAATTTTCTCGGAGAAGGTCACATATGCAAAAGCCAATTTTTTAAACAAATATCATGAACAAATTAGCCTGTCTATAGCTTTGGTTCGACTGATTCTTGACTAAGGATCAGTAGTATGGGATCCACAGTACCTTGTATCTTCAAACAAAGTTAAGTCAGTTCAAATTAAATTTAAATTATTCTGTCTTTGTGGCCTGGGGTGGGACCCTCACACACATTTACCGTTTTATGAAAACTGCCTAGCACTTATTAAAAAGCCGGCGGCAAATGGTTATTGCTCGTATTCCGGATGAAGCTAACGTTTAACAGGTAAAAATAATGGAAATTAGAAAATCATTCAGACATGAGGAAGAACTTTTCAGACTGGTGGTATATCTGACATTCCCTTAATTGGGGTCCATGCGCAAAATAAATAGCTAAAGGGCAACCAATAAAACGCAGCCTATTTAGAATAGAAAAAGCTCTATGCAACTTCTAAACTACTCTCGAAAAGACATCAATTGATTGATATTTGTGTTAACGGGCGAGTAGAAACGCTAGCACCATCGGTCTCACGTTGAATAAATTATTGTCGCAGGTTTAAAGCGCTTGGAACTGAGGCGACAATGTATAATTTCTTATGTTTTTATTTGGGAATCAGCTTCTACGGGATCTGTAAGGGTTTTCGAGGTTTAAACTCAAAAATATGTTAAACAATCTCATCCCAACGGACTAGTTCTTGATAAATCAACATTAAAGACACAACTGTATTATGCATAAGCTGGTTTTGGCAACTGTGCGAATACGGAAACACATTTAATTTTATTAAGTTTTGATTTGCATTTAAACATTTTAGAGGTATTACGTTAATTTCTGACAGTAGTTTACGCTTACTTAACTATATTATTGTTGGGCCTTTACACAACATCAAGCCTGATCTGGGATTCTAAAGGCCCAACTTTAATATGCTTAAGTTGGTCTAAGCAACTGTGCGAGCACATGTATAAAATATACATTTCAAACTAAATTGTACTTAAGGAAACTTTTTGTCAAGTTATATGAATCTGCCATGTGCTTAAGAAAAATGCGAAACTGATTGCAATTTCCATACGGAATCAAATGTTTTTTGAATTTCTTTTTGTGTTTTGAATGCATTTCAGTTAATTTTCGAAAAAAGCTTATGCAAATTATAGTTGGTCTTTAGTCAAAATAATTTTCGTGGGAATACAAAATTTAATTTAAAAGATTTTGTTATTCGTGCTTAATTCCCAATTTTTATTATTTGATAAAAACACTGAAATTTATTGTTGATGGGATAAGCTATTCCTATGCGCATTTTACGAGTGGTGTGGTCCTTTCAAAACAATGTAACTCTACTTTATTGCTTGCTTAGTTTTTGGCATGCTCCCACTGTAACCAACCAACTGAAATCTGGTGCAACATTTTGTAATCGTAAGTCCATAATGAAACAATAAATTTCGAAAATCAAAAATTCGTTCGTACTTGGATATGTTTTATTCCCAACAATGCATTTTTATACCCACACCACTCAAATATTGGCCCAAGATTTCAAGTATACCTACCGATCGGCTTAGAATCACTTTTTGAGTCGAATTAACGGCTTCCGGGTGGCTGGCCATGTAAACTTTGTGAGCAACGCACACGTCCAAAATTTTGGAGATAATGTGATGAAATTTTGTTCTTAGGTTCCAGTTGCCAAAAATCCCAAAAGCCTTTTGAAAATAGGGCGAATCGGTCCATAATTTCATCCATCCCCATACAAGATTCTTTCCGGAATAAAATCTTTGGGCCCATAAACCTGCTTGTTATGGTGGTATTTAAATTAAATTTGATCCAAATTTATTTTATTGCAATCAAAATCATTTTACAAAATTTTATTGGAATCGGTCTTTAAGTGACCATAGCTCCCATACAAATACTACTTCCGAAAACAGATTTTAATGCCATAACTTCCTTATAAATGTTGGCATTAACACACAAATTGGCGATAACAATTTTATCGTTAACTCCTATGTCCTGACATGGTAGGTCCTAAAATTAACCAAAGTTCCCATGTAAGCTCCCATCCTAAAATTTTATAGAACTGAAGATACATATCTAAATAATATTCGGCACAAAGAACTTTTACTTGAATCTTAACCTCATAACAAAGTGTTGCGAATCGCATTGAAATAAAGTTGAGGTTATATTTTCCAACATTTGCCTAAAATCAGAATATTTGACTGAATATTTCATTATGCCCAAGTTTTTATCTAGACGTTGACATTTTTGGTTACAGTTTTTGACAAAAAAAAAAAAAAAAATTGTAATTGACAGACATAATAAAAAACATAAATTTAGGTCATAAAATTTTCTAAATTTCTGCTTTAAAATTTTTGGGAATTAAAAAAATATTTTTATCGGGGTATTCCGGGGAATTTTTTTCCTGAACAGGAACCCTATTTGATAATGTCTATGAAAATAGTTTGTAAATATGGGTCCATTATTTTCTATATTTTCTATATTAAATCTACCCCATTTAATTCACTTTTAATGTTTTAAGCCAACTTTTTACTGTTTTTCATTTAAAACAAACCTTCAGATTTTTTTAATGTATTAACTCAGATACAAAAACTATACTTTCTACTCATTAAAAATATTTTAAGCAAAGAAAGTACTAGACATTATGGTTTTTTACATTCACTACGTTTTTTTTAACCTTGAATATTTTACTAAATGAAATAGAAAAAAAGAAAATGAATAAAAATTATCTGCGAAAAGCCTTAAAACTCATAAGTCCAAGCGTCGAATATCGTCTCTTTAAATTCATAAAGTGTAAAAAAACGTAAACCAACAGTCACACAATCAATTAAGTCATGCTATTTTTTTTGGTTTTGGTTTAATTGGATTCAAGTGGCTTTTGGGTGACTTGTTGCAGAAGTAAAAAAAAGTAATAAAAATAATAAAAAAAAATTAAAACAAAATAAAAATAAACAAATTTCAGTGGATTTTCTTCATGATGACACATATTGCGTCTCAATAGTTCACATTTCAAATGACAATTCAAGATTTAGTCACGTAACCTTGGTAAATGCATCAAGAGTAAATGCTATAAAGAATTTACTATAAAAATGTTTTATTAGCATAGAGGGAATATTAGTTTCAGATTTAGGTTTCCCAAAGACACACAAGAGGAATTATTCCATTTTTAAATACACAATGTGCAAACAAAATTTACTATTGGCAATTTTCGGTTTGGTGTGTTTAAGCAGATGCGCCTGGGCTGGTTATGCCATTCCTCAAGCTCCTGCATATCCATCCGTCTATGCTGCACCTGTATATTCTATCCCAGATACAGCTGAAGCTGCCGCCTCTGCCATTACAGATATTGCTGCTGCTAAAGCTTCAGCGGCTAAAATCAATCATATCAATAGGGCCGCGTTAGACCATTATGGTCATCAAATTGGTGTACCCCTATTGGTTAAAAATTACGGACCCTTAACCAGCTTGTATTCGGCTTTGGCTCCCAAACGCAGTTTTGTGGGAACTATTGACGCAGGTGTGTGATTGTAATTTTAAATTTTTTTTGTTAAGGTTTTAATGGTTTTTTGTTTTTAATATTCTGCGTTTTTAGGTTTCTATAAGGACCATTATGGAAAAATTAAGTTCAGCGATGAATTAGCCATCGGTGCTATTGCGGTTTAAGTTTTTCTGACTGTTGGTTGTAACAACAGTGTGCAAAAATGTGTTAAAAGCGTTAAGAACCTTAATAGCAAATTAGCTAGTGCAATTTAGTATGTAAATAAAAGTTGAACTACAGCAAGATATTTGCTTTTTGTTACAAAAAAAAACCTTAATCGTTTCAATTAAATTTACTCTTCTTATATGCAGGAAATTTTACGTCCTCAAAAAAGAATAACTTTATAACTTATAAATTGTAGAATTGTAGAAGTAGAGAATCAAGGTCTTTCGACTATTGAATTTGAATCTTCATAATTAAACCAATATAAAATACATATACATATAAAAAAGAGCTGAAATGCAATATAATAAACCGAACTAGAACGAAACTGGAACTGAACAAAAAGTGAATTAAAACTGAACTAGAACTAAACTAGAGCTGACGTAGAACAAGAACCAAGAAGTAAAAGTCGGCAAATCCATAGACCAGAGACAAAACCAAAGTAATAATAAAAATTTTGAAAAAGAATACAAATCGGTCAAACAAAAAAATTATTTATGAAGAAAAAAAAAAAAATTATCGATATTCGTGCAACTGGGCAGTTAATTAATGAGCAAAAATAAATTTACAAAAAATCACAAGTATCGACGGTATTATAAAGAACTACACACAGAAAAAATATCAATGTTAAATTAACATTGCGTAATGTTGATTAAAAATCATAGTAAATTTCTGCAAAACTATGGAATTTATTTCAAATTTCATTGTTTCATATTAATTCTAAATGAAAAATGTTAAAATAACATTGTTCAATCGTGAATCCATAAAATCCTGTTGTAATTGTTTATATAGAACAAATAACAACACTTTAAAGAGAAAAACATTAATTTGCTTATTTTCATGCTTAAATTATTTATAAACAGAAAAAATCCCGTATTCTTTTTTTTTAATTATTTAGTTAAATAGTACATCAAATTTTTAAAGTAGAATGATGACGAAAACAATAGTATTATAAAGAACTACACACAGAAAAAATATCAATGTTAAATTAACATTGCGTAATGTTGATTAAAAATCATAGTAAATTTCTGCAAAACTATGGACTTTATTTCAAATTTCATTGTTTCATATTAATTCTAAATGAAAAATGTTAAAATAACATTGTTCAATCTTGAATCCATAAAATCCTGTTTTAATTGTTTGTATAGAACAAATAACAACACTATAAAGAGAAAAGCATAAATTTGTTTATTTTCATGTTTAAAATTTTTTATAAACAGAAGAAATCCAGTATTCTTTTTTTTTAATTATTTAGTTAAATAGTACATCAAATTTTCAAAGTAGAATGATGACGAAAACAATAGTATTATAAAGAACTACACACAGAAAAAATATCAATGTTAAATTAACATTGCGTAATGTTGATTAAAAATCATAGTAAATTTCTGCAAAACTATGGACTTTATTTCAAATTTCATTGTTTCATATTAATTCTAAATGAAAAATGTTAAAATAACATTGTTCAATCTTGAATCCATAAAATCCTGTTATAATTGTTTGTATAGAACAAATAACAACACTATAAAGAGAATAACATAAATTTGCTTATTTTCATGCTAAAAATTATTTATAAGCAGAAAAAATCCCGTATTTTTTTTTTAATTATTTAGTTAAGCAGTACATCAAATTTTCAAAGTAGAATGATGACGAAAACAATATCGGGCAATTCTGCTGTTGCCTTTAAATTGTGAGTGCTTCATCGAACAAAGGGAAAAACAAAAAAGTGAAACATGTGTTACAGGAAAATAAATTAATATGATATCTCTCTCTCTAGTTGTACGGGTGTCGCTGAAGCTTCTTCTCACTATTATTTCAAGCTCAAACCAACTCGATTCTACATCTTTAACAATATGAATGTCATTTTGCTCTAAATTTACTGGAATTTTAAGTTAACTTGTATTATAGTCATTTTAAAAGAAATTCACAAGTTATTGTAAAATCATGTTAAAATAACATGAAGTAACTATGTAGCAAAATCGTAATTATACATTGATTTTTTCTGTGTGTAGAGTTTCTTTTTATCCGAATTTTTTTGGATACCCAGTAAAGCGGGAAATAAAAATCATTTTCCTGGGATTCCCGCCCAACATATTTTATTAATTTATTCACTTAATTCTCCAATGAAACTTATATTTCTTACTGAGTAGTACACACAGAAAAAAATCAAGTTAAAAACGTAGAAAACAAGGTTGATTTAAAATTTTTCGGTGGTGATTTTGCTTCATACGTTTTTCATGTTAATTCAACCTGATTTTACAATAACTTGTGAACAACATTTTTTTCTTTTAAAATAAAGTTAAAGCAAAATGTCATTATATTGAAATAACAATCCGAATCACGTTGAATGAAAGTTATTTCAAGTTGAAACAACGTGAATTTCATTGTACAGGGTCCGCCAAATAACTTTTTTTTTTGAAAATGCTATAAAAAAACTACTGAATATTTTCTCAAATTTCTTTTTTTATTTGAAAGTACAATCCTTCCGGTTAATAATGGAAAATAATTTCATTTCAATGGCTGCCTCGGCTGGCCATGCAGTAGCCTACACGATCGGTCCAATTTTTAAGCCCATTATCGATTGTGTGCAGCTGTATTTCACCAATGGCTTCACGAATATTGTCTTTTAAAGCGTCAATAATCTCTGGCTTGTCGACGTTACACTTATCTTTGACGGCACCCCACAAATAAAAGTCCAACGGTGTCCAATCGCAGCTCCGAGGTGGCCAAACGACATCAGGTCTGCGGCAGATAATGCGATCTTCAAAAACAGGGCCAAAAACATCGAGTGTCGGCTGTGTGGCACGTAGCGCCGTCCTGTTAAAACCAAATGTTGCCAAAATCCTCCTCTTCAATTTTTGTGAACAACATGGCCCGATAACGATCGCCATTGACCACTCCTTGACAATTTTCGAAGAAAATGGCCCAATTATGCCTCTGGACTAAAATCCGCACCAAACAGTGACTCGTTTTGGGTGCAACGGCTTTTCAATATATGCGTGCGGGATTTCTGCGCCCCAAATGCGACGATTTTGCTTGTTTACATATCTGCCAAGATCAAAATGAGCTTCATCTGAAAAGATGATTTTTTTTTGGCAAAATCGGCTTCTTCTGTTTGTCGAACGCAGGCTCACTTAGCGAAGCGAAAACGCATATTTCCCAGCGTTGTTAAAACGTATACACAACCATATTCGTTCAGCGGAAGGATAAAACTAATTATCTGTCAAATCAGACATGAGCTAAGTGTTACCATTTACGAAATAAGCACTAGTGGAAAAAAACGCTAGATGGCGGACCCGTTAGAATCAAATTGGTTGAGGGTGTTTATAACAGTGAGAAACAGCATCAGAGACTTTATGTGCATTTATTTAAGAATAATTCAATACACTTACCCCAGTAACACATGTTTCACTTATTTTGTATTCTCCTTTGTCAACAGAAGCATCAGCAGAAACCGATATGGGTTTCGTCATCATTCTACTTTGAAAACTTGATGTACTATTTAACTTAATAATTTTAATTAAAAGAATGCGGGAATTGTTTTCTTTTAAAACATATTTTAAAAATGAAAATAAAAAAATTAACTTACTTAACTATGTATGCATGTTAATTTAACAAGATAAACTTTTGATTTTTATATAAAACAGGTTTTTTAATGGATTCAATATTGAATCCATATTTATTTATATATTAATATTTTTTTTATTTATTTTAACAGTGAATAATATTAAATAAGCGTGATTTAAGATTATTTTAATATTTTTCATTTAAAATTAATATGAAATAATGATAAATTTTAATTTTGCAAAAATTTACTATGATTCTCAATCAACATTTTTCCATGTTCATTTTTCATTGGTATTTTTTTCTGTGTGTATGCTTTAAATAATTTAATATATAATCTTGTATTAAAAGGGGAACTCGACTGACGACAATATAGTCGTAAGTTCTTTTTCACATTAATTATAAAATTATAGTACTTAGATATTGTATTTTTTGTATTTTTTAAAAAATAAAGAACAAGTAACTAACTAACTAATAGGGGAAAGGGAACTAGCACCAAACTTGTCGCGTGACAGTTATCAAGTGGAAGGGACCGGCTATAGTTCAAGTTCACTTTATATGAAGGGGACTTGTCACTTTAACACGGCGATGTCCTAGGTGGGGGTTAATTGGCACCTTTTGCCACTTTGTCCCAGGTCTTTGAAATAACCTAAATGGACACATTTAGTTTTTTATTTTAATAATGTCTGTCGCAGTTATTGTCCTGTGTGAACCGAATGAACCATGTAAATATGATCCCCTTCATATTAAGTAATATAACCAAAGGGAATCAGCATCTGCCCCCACAAAATCCAGTCACATGACTTCTTTTGTGTTAATTTCCTTTCCTCTGGAGTAATTACACTTTAAACACATTATCACCAGTTAGGTGACATGTCTTCTTTTCGTTTGTTTTTATTTTAATATTGTGTTTAAAGGTCTTGGGATAAGTATCTTAAGAGTTATTGATACAAATTTTCAACAGGGATATAACAACAACGAACCAATTTAAGATTAAAGTTATTGACACTTAAGACGTTAATTTTGATGCCAATAATATCACACATTGGTAAATTCAGAATTCATTCTGCGGATATGATCACAATTGGCATAATTAGGCTGAAATTATTAAGTCTTAGGGGAATATTATTTCTGGAAGGGGGAAAGGAACGGAAAGTTCTACATTATGTAGTAGAAACTCTGATCAATTTCACCGTTTGACAAATTCAGCATGAAGGAGAAATTAAATTTTCTATATTTAATAACTAGGGATGCGATTTCAAATCAAATGCATATTTTTTGTTGATTAAGCTTGCGTTTAAATGGCAGCGATTTGTTTTTGCATATTTTGCTGAAAATGTATATTTTTGCATTTTTAGGTTTTAAATGAATATTTTGATATTTTTGAGTGATTTTTTTTTAATTCCATTTTATAAAAAAAAGTTCTTAAAAAAATTTTTAAATACACAAAAGAAACCAGGGCTGTGGAGTCGGAGTTGAAGGGTCGGAGTTGATGTTTTTGTGCCGGAGTCGGAGTCGTAGTCGTAGTACCCACAAAAACTCGCTACTCCGACTCCAAAGTTTTTCGGCATAAAAACTTTAAAAAAAGTTCAAAAATAAAAATTATCTTCTTAAAAAACATTTAACATTTAAATAAATGGTTTATGAATACTGCTCTTATGTGCTGTTTTCAAATGACAGGCGATGGACTGAGTGCTTTTCATATACAGGGGTGTGCTGGAAATCGCAAACGTAAAATGCAAGAATTTTAAAAGTCGTTTTTAAATAAGATTTTTGTAATAAAAGAATTTTATGACAAATATTTAACAAATATTTTCCTATTAAACAGGATTTTAAACCAAAAATTATAAGAATTAGGTTTAAAGTTTATTAAAAACAACTTCCAAATTCTTGCGTTTTGCGTTTGCGATTTCCAGCACACCCCTGATAAATTTTGCTACATAATCAATCGCCTGTCATTTCGAAACAGCACATTAATGTTTGCGTACGGTAATTGCTTCTCAAAAACTCTAATTTTTAGAAGGCCGTACGGTAATGAAAAAATAAAAGTTAACATCACTGCGTCTCATATACATTTAGCATCAAGATTATAGTAGGAGTCGGAGTAGGAGTCGGAGTCGCATTTAAAAAATTTCAGCATTTGGAGTCGGAGTTAGTACTTTTTCGGACGACTCCACATCCCTTAAAGAAATTTCAAAAAATTTTTTTAAAATAAATAAAAAAATTATTATTGAGCTTTGCTTGAAATACAAGATTTTCAAGGTTTCGACGAAAGATTCTTCCTATGCCGCTCCTTATATGGTTAAAGCACTAAGAACTGTTGAAAGTTACTTGCTGGCGCATATGTTATACCGCGTTGGAGAGGAAATTAGAAGCCAATTCGGTTATATTGTAATTTTTAATTGATTCCCCTTTCACCGCAGCCAGTCGAAGATACTTCAGAATTATATTAAGAAAAACTTGTTGATGCCGATGATTATTCATTTAAAAAAAGTAAAATAAATTATAAATTGAAATACATCAGAAGTCAATTAGCATTTATATTTTCCAATTATGGATATATTGGTGAAATAATAACTAATAAGGAGGGATTTGGTTCACTTCATACTCAAGTAAAATTAATTGATTTTGAAAAAAGTAAAACTAACAATGTAGAAGGAAGAATAAATAGGCCGACAAAAAAAAATACAAAACATTTTTGCAAAAAAATTAAGTATTTCAAAAAATTTCCCGGATATTAATTAATTCCAGGGAAAGTGGGAATTGAAAACAATTCAAAATCCCGGGATAATGGACAGAAATAGATCTGAAGCTAAAATTTTACAAAAAACAAGTCTTTGAAAATAAACCGAACATTATTAAGCGTACAGTACACGCACCCAGAAACGATATCTATTATTTTAGTGTCTCTTCATTAGTTCACAACACTTATTACCGTTCATGACTATTTTCTTTATTTATGTAGTACTCTGTTTTTCGTTATAAAAGAGAACTATTGTATTGATTATGTAGACATTCAGTCATGTCACAGAGTACAATGTCGTTCAGAAACGGAATGGGAGTTTTCTGCATCTGAATGGCCAAAAAACTATCCAAATACACTTTTTATCAATAAAAAAATATTTTTTCTGCGATTCCAAACGGAATTGCACTCTGTGACATGCGAAAACCCGGACGCTATGTTATGTTCTCATCTTTTTGCTGAGTTAGATTAGTGCGGTATTTTTATTATGTGCTAAGATAACGAACAGAGAAACGTTTTTTATGGTATTTTCTACAGAGACACTTTTGGCGTTTGTGTTTTCCATATTTCTACCGTAACGAACACTAAAGAACATTACTTTAATGTTTATTTTCGAACACTGACAAGGACAATACTAGAACTAATCTAAAAATCAAGTTGAATTGAACTTAAACTAAGTTAGAACTGACGAAATTTGCCTTTGCCATTAGATTTATTTTTGTCTTTGTACTCCACTTGCCACCCACAATACTATCTATTGTACTGCACTTCTCTTCTAAAAACTACCCTAATCCATTTTTGCAAAGGTCTTTCATTAACGGAAATTGTATTTGTGATTTTATCTTACATTCTTCCTTTTTGCAAAAATTTTATTTCTTTTTTTCTTTTCCTTTTTTCCCTTTATGCTTCGTATCACTTTCCCATAAAGATTCAGATAGGAAAATAATGTTTTTTGAAAATAAAGAAAGGCAGACATTCGTTTTGTCTTGTCTGTGTTTAAATTCCCATGAGATTTTAGAACAATTTAATTTAATGAAATTTTTCTTTTTTAAATGTAATGGAGCAAAATATATTTAAAAAAAAACAAGTTTGAGTGCTTTATTTGGCTGTGCCGAATCTTTGATACCCTCCACCGACAGTTAAAGCATTTCAGGAATTAGGTCTAAGAGTGGGCTAAATATGGGGTCTTTGGTTAGTTATAGACCGATTTTCACGATAACAAAGATTTAAAATCTTATGAAATTCTGATACACTAAATGTTACTAAAAAAGGATTCGTTACTGTTTAAAGCTGAATGTACACGACATGTTTTTGTCATCTGACATGTAAATTTTTTAAGTCACATGTAATTTTGCATGTGTGTCAAAATTGCTGGTTTACATAAGGTTTATAATATTCGGTCACAAACGTACACAGTGTCTTTTTTTTTAGTAATTGCAGAAACCAAAGTAGTTCTCGATTTGAATATAACATTTTTATTTGCGCCGTAAGAGAGTTCAGCCATCTTAAAATCTTTTTCTTTAAATTCGAACATTCCTTTTATTCCAATGACACCCTACACTATAATATTTAAACAAATTTTTTTTTTTTGAGAGTGTACCCTATTTGGGACCCATGGCAAATCAAGATCGCCAGAATAGAATTATGCTATGAGGTTAAGAATTATATAAAAGTAAGCCGAATATTATTTAGTTATCTCCATCTATATGAGATTTGTGTGCCCCTAGCCGATTTAATTTTTGACCTACCCGCACAACATTTTATCATGATATAGTACCTATCGCAAAAGTCATTGTCGCCAAATAGTATGTAAATTCCAACATTTCTAAGGAAGTTATGACATTAAAAGGTATTTTCGGGAGTAGCACTTGTGTGGGAGCTATGGTCAAATATGGATCGATTCCAAAAAAAATTTGTAAGACGATTTTGATTGTAATAAAATAAGATTTGACCACATTTAAACTTAATACTAACATAATAAGATGATGCATTTTAGTACTTACAATATCGTACGTGACGAGCTTTAAAAGCTTATAAAATTTTGATTATACCAATTTAACAAAAAATTCCGATCAATATTTTTTTGCAGCAAATATCTTGCTTTGAACTTTTATTTTGAAACACCTAAGACTGGCCAAAGAGAAATGACAAAGACAATTTGTTGTTTTTGCACCACGTACGTGACATTAGAATAGCATCCAAAACAAACCAAATAATATACCGCTAATCGAACTATATACTTGGTCTTTCCTCATGGATCTTGTTCATTGTTGTTGTAACACTAATTTTAAAGCATAATTCCAGGGTTGCCAGTATCTGTATTTAATCGGGAGAAAATTAAAATTGTTAATTTCAGTTACTAAAAATAAATCAAAGAGAAAGTCAGTTTTTACTATTATTTTTTGCTTTTTAAAAATAAGCTATAAGTACGTCTGCATAGTAAAATTTGGGTGTTTTATTTCTTTTTACCATATTGGAAAAAAGTTTCAAGCGTTTTAATTTTTTGAGTCATGGTTGACATTCTCATGGAAATGCCCATATGTATACTTTATAGGGTCTGAAATGAATATTGAAAAAGTTTCACACGGAATGACAAAACCTTATTCACCACTAGTGGTGGAGGTAGGGTTGCCAGAAACCAAAGTTCAAATAACTGGACAATGTAAAAAATTCACCTTGATTTTGAAAAAGTAACTGGACAATTTAAAAATACATATGTGACAGTTTCAGTTAAAAGCGACCGGACGTATGGATCAAACAAATCGATGTTTACTTTTTCGGTGGTTCATAAAATAATGCAGCAAACCGCAGTTTTCTAACTTCATTAGTTTTGCCATAAGCAAGCTTTAAAATACACCTTTCATAAGAAAAAAAGAAAACTTGTTAACTTAAAAATCGTTTTTCTCCAAAACTCATTTTTGCCCATAGGTCACTTTTAACTGAAACTGTCACATATTTAATTTTTTACCACCAGCATAATTCAAAATATCACTTGAGGTTAAGCAAAATTACCCGGTTTAAATGAAAATACATCTGAAATAAAATTGAAATAATATTTAATAAAAAAGACATTTACAAAGAAGCAAAAACACAATAAACTCGTTGAAAGAATAATTCAAGCTGTTAAGATTCTTATTGTTATTAAAAATAAATTAACAGATATCGAGCCCTAATAGCAAAAATTATGTAACCTAAAACATTTTAGATTTTTTGAAAATCGATCATTTCTGATCATTTGCATCATCTCTAAAAATCTCATATCTCGGGGAAGTACCGTTACGAAATAAGAGCAAAAGCAATTTCATACTAAACCCTAGATTTGAAGCAAAAATATTTAAAAAAAACCTTCTCCTGAAAAATTTTATTTTTGTCGGTTACATAATTTTTGCTATAAGGGCTCGATATAACATTAAAGAATTAAAACTTAAAATAAAACTCCTAAAATAATGAGTTTAACTTCCACATTTGCTTTCATATTTCTAGGAAAGGTTCAAAACGCTCATTGCCATCAGCCATTTTCATCGATTTTCGCAACATATAGGCGACTTCATGTTTTAAATGAAGCAGTTTATTTTTTCACAAAGCAAGGCGATTTAGAGAAAATAAACTGTCAATTAGACTTCAAGACCGTGCGATATGTCACCTCTTGATTGTTTTCCGTAGGGCTGTGAAGTCATTGGTTTATGCTGATAAACTAGCAACAATTGCCGTCTTGGAGGCCAACATTGTTCATTTTATTCGTTACATGCAGCCAGCAATGCTCGAAAAAGAGGAACAAAATTGGACGTCTGCAATGCATTACCATTCGTTTGAAACTTTTATCATTTAAAAAAGGACATCATTTTCCTTTCTTGTGAGTATAGATTACTTTAAATATTTTAAGTACTTTCTCAAAAACTCCAGCTAATTGGTATGTCAAAAACAAACGATTTCAATTATTCTATATAGATTTTGCACTTTATTTATATACTATCTTTACCCGGTGCGCTTTGCTACCTCCATCGAAATAAAATTAGTAAAATGTTCCTAAAACAGAGTTCGTGTATTGATAACAAAGCATCTTGTACTAAATTTAAGTGCTTCTGCAGTAACCGTTCTACTAATTTATAATGGGGGTAGTGCACACATTTTGCAGTTTCAACTCACACTTATGGCGATTTCTTTTCTGAGAAATATGTTGCATAAATGTTACATGCTCTATCTCTTTTGTGTAGAGCATGTAACATTTATGCAACATATTTCTCAGAAAAGAAATCGCCATTAGTGGCAGTGCAAAAATATTGCAATCATTTTATTGATGTTGAGTGATGAATTGAAAATTTGCAGCCTCACTCAACATGAGTGATAGTAAAGTTAAAAAAATTTTGCACTAAAAAAAAATGGTTTGATTTAAAAAAAAAAAATCATCAGTTTATTGCAACTTTTTTTCCTTCACTCATTTGAAGGCAACTAAAAAAGTTGCACTTAATTTAAAATCAAAAACTTGTTTTTTTTATGATTAAAGCCAATAATTTTACCGTTATAGAATTAAAAAACCATGCACATCAAAGTTAAATTTTTCAAATTTTAGTGAGACAATATTTGTTTGCAGTCAATGTTTAGTGCACTACCCCCAACTATGCTACTTATATACAGAAATTTCAAGTGTATTCGTATGCGAGGTGCGCTGCCAACTTTTCACATTGAACTTTCTTTTTGGAAGATGCTGTATATTATTATCTAAGCTATTTGTACATAATTGGAGTACTTTCAATAGTTCTCCAAATATGTAGAAATCTCCATTGTCATTGTATGGGAGGTGTCACGCCCACTTGTCCAATCCAGCCCAATTTTTGGCAGATGTCGTGTATATTGCTAACCAAATTATTGGTTTCATATTCAAAAAATCTTACCACAGAGATAAGGTTGTTTATATTGTCATTGAATGAGTGGTACCACGCCCACTTGAAAATTAAAAATATAAATAGCCAATATTCACCGTCAGTAAATTACTTTGAAAATTTCAAGAAATTCGGTTCATTAGTTTAGGAGTCTTTAGGGAACAAACCAACATACGCTTTTTCATTTACATATATGTATATTATTTATTGCACCGTCTGCATTTGGCCCCTTAATTTATTTTTAAATGGTGTAGCTTACCACAAGAGCGGGTCTAACAAAGCTTGAAGACTTTTGTCTTTAGGTATGTGGTATTTAATATTTTCGTTCTATAGGGGTCTACCCCACCCATTTTAATTTAAGAATTTATTGTTTACTATAATAGTGGCTTTAACCACGATTGAAGGCTTTATCTATAATTGTTTTTCAGTTATGCCATATTTATTATATGCATCTTATAGGGTGTATTGATACATACATATAATCATATTCATAAAAAGTTCTTATTTTAAGCTTATAGTATGTAATAACCATTAAATGCTTTTTGTCTTATAAACCTCTTATAAAAATTTGTATTCATAAACGCACATAACATACATTAACATATGGTAGAATGCGGAAGTTGCTAAAAAACGCAAAGAAAGCAGGAAACTCTTTAATGTGGCAAAACGTAATGGTGTTTGGAACAAGTACAAGTCCTCAATAAATGGATTCAAAAATCTTATCAGGAAGGCCAAGAGACAGTCATGGAAATGCTGCAACGACGTGGAAAACTCCTCGGAGACAAGTCGGCTACGTTAGATTTTATCCTCTTAACCAGCTATTCGATCGTATATACGAAAGATGGATGGATCCTGGACCACAAACAGTCCAGACACCCTTGGGGTCCTGATGAATACACACTTCCCGGGTTGCACTGATGATGTGCCTAGGGAGGGAGCATTTAGTGACTTTCGGGATATCTCTAATATTCCGATAGCTCGTGTAGAATGGGCAGTCAAAAGCTTCCATCCATTTAAATCTCCAGGCCCGAATGGCGTTATCCCAGCGGACCTACAAAAGAACCGGGGAATATTGATGCCATGGCTCTTGGCAATATTTAGAGCCTGCCTGAGTCACTCACATGTCCCATCAACTTAGACAACATATAAGATCGCCTTCATTCCCAAGACCGGGAAGACATATCACCCTATGGCTAAAGACTTTAGACCAATTAGTCTATCCTCCTTTCTACTGAAAACACTGGAGAGGATTTTGGATATTCATATTAGATCATCCTTGTCACTGGCTCAGCACGCCTACAGGAAGGGAAGGTCCACCAGGCGCGGATTCAGCGGGGTGGGGGGGGGGGGAAATAAGGAAATTCCCCCCCCTAAATTATAAAAATATGTTTGGTTTATCTCGATAATACAAGAATTCCCAATA
The DNA here is from genome assembly GCA_949318255.1 of Pollenia labialis. NCBI lineage: Eukaryota > Metazoa > Arthropoda > Insecta > Diptera > Polleniidae > Pollenia > Pollenia labialis. The sequence goes on from OX439140.1 coordinate 86,048,081, forward strand.
ATAATATTTTTTTATATGCACAAAATTTTAGGAAATCGAAGCAAGGTTTTTTTTTTGTTTTTTTTTTTATTGAATCTAACGAAATTTTCAATAAGTATCCAAATCTTAATTCAAGTAGTTATTTATTAGATATTTCCAATGAAACATCTAGTTTACGGTATTCAATTATTATTCTACATTCAATCCCAGCAGGTGCCATCTATATCCAAAGAATAAACGTTTTACTTGAAAATGCGTGCGGTTGAATTATTAATAAGCCTTAGTATATGCAATATTTATGTATATATGTATGTGTTATATGAATCAAAATTCTATTCGAAAATTTTTGACGAAAACACAGATTTGTCGGGAAAACCCCAGATTTCCTTATCTTAAAGATATTTCAACATACAACAAAAAGTTGTTAAGAAAGCATTTATTGACATTGTTGTAAACGAATTTGAAGAGGCTTCAAAGGATATTGATAATGACAAATTTTAGTCTTGATCTAAAAAATTGTGTACGAAATGGAACAGATGGGTGTCCTCTGATATCAGCAGTAAATGGGGCTGTAATAAAATTCTGGACAAATGCAAAACAATCGCCTTGCTATTCTCATAAATCAAACAACAAAGTGCCATTAATACAATAAATTGTATCATTTGTTAAAGAAACGACAAATTTTTTTAAATATAATCATCCCAAGCGAAACGCAGTTTTAGCAAAGTATTTCGGAGCCAAACTCTATACATTATGCGAGACAAGATGGTTGGACTGTCACGACTCAATTTTACACTTTGCAACAAGTGGAAATCATAAAGTAGAAGCTTTGGAAAAAATATCTAAGTGGAAAGGTAGAGATACTTCATCAAAAGCCTTATATTAAGGAACTCACTTAGTACTTTTGAATTCATTTACGGAATTAACATGTTAAGTGTGATACTTATTGTATCACAGCCGCTTAGTATCAGTTTACAAAAGCACGATATAGATCTTCAAAAAGGATCAAGCCTAATCAAAACTTAAAGCATGTGCCTTGAAGAGAAAAGAAATAAAGCCGAATAACTATTTAAAGCGATTTTTGAAAAAGTTAAAGTTATCTGCGTTCAAATCGAGGTTCCAATCACATTTAAAATGTTGAAGATTACTACCGAGTTGTAGGTTACATTCCTCTTATTGAATTTATTTTAGAAGATCTCAAAACACGTTTCCCAATAGATATCCTAAATGTATTGAACAGCATTGAAAGTACTTTTTACGTCCGATTTTTGCATTATTCAGTTAGCACTTCGAATAGATTCTGCCTCATATTCGCTGAGCTTATTTAAACATTTTTTTCTAAAAAATTTTTCTAAAAATTGCTTTTTAAAAAAATAATTGAAGAAATGGCAAAAATGGCATATGCCATAAAAAAAAACTTGCCCTACTCGTCAGTAATGGTACGAGAGAGAGGTCATTTCCTACCCGTCGTCTAATAAAAACATGGGTCTGATCAACAATGACAGAAGAAAGACTGTACTATCTAAATTTGCTTCACAAGGAAACCATAAATTGCTTATTTAAAAAAATTAATTTATATTGAACTGATCTTATATTTCATTTAACCTTATTGTTGAGTATTTTTTTAATATGATATACACATATTAATTTTAATAAACTTTTAACAACAAATTTTTTACGTTTTTGTATCAAAAAAAATTCCCCCCCCTAAGACTCAAGCTGGATCCGCGCCTGAGGTCCACTGAAACTGCGCTTCACTCATTGGTGGGCCACATAGAACTACAAGGAATTTGCTTTAGTTGCATTCCTCGATATTGAGGGCGCTTTCAACAACGTAAGACCTGAATCGGTTATTACCGCTATGGGACATTTGGAAATCGAACCAGAGATCATTCAATTTGTCAGCAGTATCTTGCACTTAAGGCGTATCGAATCTAACTTGGGCTCCTCGAACATTTCCAAGGTTTCGACTAGGGGCACCCCGCAAGGTGGTGCACTGTAAACTTTACTTTGGAATCTGAATATAAGTACCCTACACAGGGCCATGGAAAGGACGTGCTGCAGAACGGTTGCATATGCGGATGACGTTGCAGTTGTGGCTATGGGTAAAGATCCCAGACTATTGTCTGAACTAATGGAGTCCGCATTGGACGTCCTAACAAAATGGTGCCAGGAGTGTGGACTGCAACTGCATTATATTGCTGCAAAAGAGCCATTGGCCTAAACTGAGGAATAAACGAGGGGAATGTATACTGGTTTTACGAATGTGTCATTAAACCCATTCTATTCTACGGGGCAGCTGTTTGGTGACCGGCGCTCAAGGTGAATGGTCATCAAATAAGGTTTGAACGTACAATGAGAATGTTGACGATAGCGGTAACAGATGCCATTAAAACAACCCCCTCTAAGGCATTGTTTACGATTTTAAACTGGTTACCAGCAGACATTTTTGGCGAAAAGTCTAGCTGCGAACGCGGTAAGACAAAGGGCCACCGGAGCATGGAGGGATTACAATATCGGACATGCCAATATTTTGAACGAAATTAATTGGCACATGTATGTTGATTATGCCACACCCGAGCCAATCTATGATCCTGGCTTTACGGCCGGCAAGCATTTTGGATAAAAAACAAAATTGTAAAATGTATTTTACATGTCCATATTAATAAATAAAACATTTTTTTCCTTATTTTTCAACATATGTATTTCAAAAAATAATATCATGAAATGTAAACACTTATCAAAATGTCATTTTATTTTTGGTTAAAAGAAGGAAAAATCCAGCAATAAATTTTCTTACTTAATGCATAGTTTATTAAAAGTTTAATAGACTATTTTCCGTTTATGAATACAACTTTATCCTAAAATGGTTTAATTAATCATAAATAAATTTTTTATATTTAAGAAAGGTTTACAAAACAAATTTTACATGCAAATTTGCCTTAATAAAGGTTTGTTAAATTTAATAATCATTTACAAATACGGGGGTTAGTGTATAGCACTGGTTCACACATTTTTAACTTTTTGCCATAACCTCAAAAATGATATTTTTTCTAAGATAAATCGGGGCTGTTGATCACGTATATGGCATTAATTTATTTTTCGAGATATACGCGAAAATCGTGTTTTTCTGTAGTTGTTTTAGGTACAGTAGAATCTCACAAAATCGAACCGTCACAAATTCGAACCGTCCAGAAATTAGAACTGGCCATTTCAATGTATTGGACGCCCTGAAATTAGAGCCTGTGGTTGTAATTTCTGGAAGTTTTTTGTTTTTATTTCTACTAGGAATCTTTTTTTTTTTGATTTTGATCTTAATAGGCGAAAACCCAAATTAAACGCTCTAAAATTAGAACAGGGGGTTCTGATTTTTGGAAGTTTTTTTATTTTTGTGTTTCCACTACAAATTATTATTTTTCGCTAATTAAAGTAAAAATAAAAGGGGGAATCACCGAGTTATTGCTGGTGTGTAAAATTCGGTCATATGCGTATGAAATTTGATATGCTTGTACAAATTTGGGTCACTGAAGGTCAAGGTAAAGTGTTCATACGTGTGAAAGATAAAAAAATGTCAAACAAACGTAAAAAAATCCTTATTAGTCCAGTAAACACATTTCTTACCTTTTTGACGTCCGAAACGATATCGTTGTATCCAGTTTTAATAAATCAAAATAACAAACAAGTACATATTACTGATTTTATGTGAAAGACCAATTAAGTTCCTAGTAATTAAAAAACTTTTTAAACGTTTTTCTATGAATTAAATATGTTCAATTAATTAAATGTTATTAAATAAAAACTGTTTCGAGTTCAAATAAAGCTTACACAACTAGTTTCATTATAATTTTATAATTTTCTGTAAAAAAAAATGTCCAGAAATTCGAACTTTTCAGAAATTTGAACTGCCCAGTGCACAAAGTGGTTCTAATTTGTTAGATTCTACTGTATTTCGAAAAATCTCGGGAACTCTTCAACTGAATTTTACAAGATTTAATATTTTGCATAGATATCTCTTTTCTCTTTCAGAACATATCCAAACTCTGTCGATCGGAAAAAGATTTACTGAGTTACAGGACTTTAAACTAAAAAATTTTTTATGTTTTTTCAAAATTCACCATTTTAATTCGCTCCATTAAGGCAATAAAAAATTTTACAATTTTTTTTTAACATGTATCTTAAAAAATAATTTGTTTCAAACGTAGTTAGCATAAAATTGTTATCGTCGGACACAGAATTAAGAAATAACGGCATATTTAGTGAAAACATCCGAATTTGATTTTTCATAAAATATTTTTTTTTTAAGAATGCTACCATTACTCTGCGGAATTCTACGTTTGCAGTCTCAAATTTAATTGCAAATTTTTACAAATTTAAGGCCGCAGATTTCAAATTTAATCTCAATTTTTCTCTGTCAGCTCTTTCACTACATATATTGGAATAACTTAAAAACGGCTGACCATAATTAGTTTAAAAAAATCCGCAACTCGGCAACAATATTATCTTCAAGCCGTGCTTAGCTGCGTGTAAAATTTTGCCTGTAGTCTTAGAGATTTCGTAGAATTCCCCTTTTCCTTCGTTTTATTCGACTGGAAGTCAAGCTGTAAAATTTCGTGAAGATCCTCTTCATATAAGCCCTTCTCCCGGAAAACAGTTTATTACGCCTAAAACCGTAATAAATAATGCTATCAGAATAAAACTTAATACGTTTTATATGACTAGAAATCACACTAATAATATTCGTAATGATCGGTCCATAATTTACTATAATCCCAATATAAAGCCCACTCTGGTAAATTAATTAAATACGCCTTAAACCGTAGCAGATATAGATATTCCGGTAAAATTTCATCCAACTTAGCTTCATGTGGCCAGAAAAAATGTCATGTAATTTCAATATTTTACCTTAGATCCCATATGTGGCAGCCTTCTGAAATTTGCTGTAAACGCTTAAACTAATTTCACCACTAATGAAATTTTTTGAAATTTATGTATTTTAATAACAGAAATCACTGTGCGGAATTTTGGGATGATTGGTTCATAACATACCAAGGCTCCAATATAAATCCCCCTGCTGAAAATCACTTTCTGCTTAAACTGTTGCGAATCATGAGATTTTACACAAGATTGTCGATCAATTATTTAATATAGCTCTAAACCGAAACCAATTTGTATGCTGATGTCTGTTTTTACACAGATAAATTAATAAAAAAAAGACATCATACAGATATCACTCCTAAAATATTTAAACTGTCGGTGGAGGGTATCAATGATTCCGCACAGCCGCATATAGCACTCTAAATTGTTTAAATACCAAGTAAACTGTGAGTACAGAAAGTGTTTATGTAAAGCGGCATTTGTATTGAAATAATGTAAAATAATGGACTGGTCTGGGAAATTTTCAATGGAAAATGACTTTGTTGTCGTAGCATTTTTTTCCCCAAATTAAATCTAAACCATGTTAGGACTTCAGACCGATCGAAAAAATAAACAATTTGTAGGGTCTCTAATGGCTATTTCGATGTGCTGCAAACAAAGTGTCAAAACCAAAATGACTCCCTACCTTTTGGTGATGGATATAACAATTTTTTAGGATTTTAAATTATTATAAGTTTAAATTTCATATTTAAAAGCAAAATATTTAAATCGTTTGATATTGTGTTTGTTGGGTTATCTATTTATTACATCCCCTTTTGGTTTTTTGGTACAGTTTTCCTCTCTAGCAATTATCCGACATAATTGTATTCAACCACCCGTGATAAATCAAATACGATCTGTGAAAACCTCAAATGTTTTCTTCTTATATTTGTAAAAAAAAATCTCGAAAATGACATTGTATTTTTGTGGCCTTAATTAATCGCTACTACATACTATGAAATGAACAACGTATGGAAAATTATATTTAGTAGAGTGGAAAATGAATGTTTATGTATGTGTTACCTGTCGACTCTTTTATTTCCAAATCACAAATTTTAACTACATTCAAAAGTAGATTTACATAAAAAATGCTCGTCTACTCGTTTCTGTACAAAAATAATAGTTGACAGTAAAATGTTTTTTTTTATTTTTCTATTTAATTAATGAAATTATCATACGCATGTTTTTCGCATCGGACCAAATACAAACATTTTTATATTGTGTGGACAAAAAACATCATTATCATTTAGTATCATCATGATGAACATCATCAGTTTATTAAGGCAAATGTGTCTCCATGGTGTCATGTTGTTAGAGAAACAATAAAATGCGAAATATTTTTAAAAATGGGGAAATAAATTACACACAAGTTCATATAAAAATATTAGTTTAGTTGAAGTTATGAAGTACAACAGTGACTGACAAATAATTGAAGAATTAGAGCTGAACTAGAATTGAACGAAAACTAAACTAGAACTGAACTGGAACTGATGTTTTACTTGCACTGATCAGCCACCGGAATGATAAGGGTAATCACGATGGTTATTGTGCAAATTTGCAGTGCATATATGACTGATTGTGAGCATACCACTTTAATTTTTGTGCAAATGTGCAATTTTTCTAAAAATGTATTCTGGAAACACAAAAAACTACTGGCAGCACTGTAAAACATCTGTATTTGTTTACAATTATACACAAGCAAATTAAAAAAAAAAAATTATCAAAATAATTTTTGTGGGAATACAAAATTTAATTTAAATGATTTTGTTATTCGTGCTTAATTCCCAATTTTTATTATTTGATAAAAACACTGAAATTTATTGTTAATGGGATAAGCTATTCCTACGCGCATTTCACTGGTTGCTTAGGCCAGATCATCAGGAAACTTCATCAATAAAGATTTTAGAAAAACTAAAGATATTAAATATTTTAGAGATGTAAACTTAATAAATATCTGCATTCTTCATACTGCATATTATTCTGGGTACCGAATATAAAAAATCAAGTATTTATGTATTTTCTAGAAACAAAAATAAAATTTATGTAAAAACTAAACAAGTCTAAAAGCTTCCACAGAAGTTCATTTTATAAATAAATTTGCTACAATTTTATAATTATTAAAATGCAATGCATCAAGTACCCAAAACAATGTATACTCGGTAGTCTAAATAACACATATTTTACAACACTAAGCTTTTTAGCGGTCATATGTTTAAATTAACCTGTAAGATTTTGCAATTTTTCCGTTCGTTTACTTTTTTGTACAAGAGCCAGTTTTGAGAGTAAAATTTTGCATATTGCCCACAATTTACTCACCTACTGGATTTTACTGGAAAAGTAAACAAACGCACCTAATTTGAACTTTAATGTCAAGCGTAATAAAAATTACAATCTGAACTAAATACTAACTATAGGGTATTTTTTTAAGCCCGATAGAACTATTATAACTTGGAGGCCACACGATCAAGGTTTGCCTTTCAATTTGCAACACACTCACACTTTGACCACGAGATTGCTTTAAATTTTACCTTTCCATTTGTTTTGTAATTTTACGTTCATAAGCTGATCAATTCAAACAAGTTTTAACAAGCAGTTTGTTTAAACAACTTGAAAGTGAGTTATTGAACGTGTGGCTACAGGGTCATGCGCACCCTTTTTCCTTTTCGATCAGTATACTATAAGGTATTCATTCGGTTAACCGTTAATCGGTTAACTAATTAGTTACTACCCGATTAACTGATCGGTTAAATTGAAATTGGCTTTTTTCGATTACCGATTAAACCGGTTAGTTTCAGTCGATTAACCGATTAACCTAAGTAACAAAATATAAATTTGTTTGTAGTATTTTAACATATTTTTTTGTGTTTTAAATTATTTTTTGTCTCATATACAAAAGGTATGTGTTTAGAAAAAATATTTTTTTCAGAAATTAAGAAATTCCGAAATAAGTTTTTTGCAGAATGTTTGATGTTGAGCTTTGCCAGGATGAGTCAGATGATGAGCTGACAAAAAAAGCATTAACCGAAGTAATTAGAAGTGTTTAAAATTTTAAAAATAAAAACTTTAACTTAATGTCGTAATGAAAGATTTTATATGTTTAGAGAAATACAGGAAAAGAACTGAGAAGTTAGATAATCTGTATTATGGGCTGCTTTCATTTTCTCCAACATCTTCGATAAGTGAAAGAATTTTTTCCAAGTCAAGTTTTATCAAAGCGATTATTTACGCTTAATCCTAACCCAGCATTTACACGTGAAAGTAATTTCATGAAAGTCGCAATACACTCACAATTTTTCACTAACACATTTACATTTTTTTACTTTCAGCCCAACTTTCAGCTTGCTTTCAATGAAAATTTGAAGAAAGCGATTTTTTGACAATTTCATGAAAACAAATGACAATAAACTAAGCAGTGTTGCCTATTTAAAATTTGCATTTAAAATTTCAGGATTGTGTTAAATTATAGTTACAAAAGCAACTTGTTTTGGACGTATATATAAAGAATTTTAATATATTTTTTAACTACAATTATTTGAAACACAACTATTCTTATTAAAGTGGATAAATATTAGGAAAATAAATAAAAATAAATATTAATTGGAACGAATGCCTAAAGTTCGGCGTGAGTATTTGTCTTGGCAACTCTGAAATTACAAATAAGAAAAACAATAAAAATGGAGGCAAAATTAAGCAATAAACAAATTATTAAATTAATAAATTTGTACCGATCCCACCCCATTTTGTGGGATATGAACCACAAATCCTACAGAAGGAACGACATTAAAAAAAATCGTATGAAGCTATTGCAAAAATTATTAAAATCCTTGTCGTCGTCTTCCCACAGTAGGTCTCTCAGTAAATTCGCTTCCACATCGAATTCACATCTTTTTATTAATAATGGCTTAACCCACTGCCTCCTATTTACTGATTTTTTTATTTTCATATCTTTTTTTTTGTTTTGGTTTTCAATTTCTAGTTTTTTTAGTTCTAAAACTAAAACAATTTTTGCCACTTTGCGCTTTGACGACATTTTTCAAATGAACTTTCACTTTTTTGTAAAGGCAGTGTAAACATTTAAACCAAATTATTTTTCTAAAACATTATTTTATAAACTATTGAAAAATGATCTCACAGTTTATTTCTTATTAACCCATAATTTTACCAGTTTCAATAAACTATTAAAAAATTATCTCACAGTTTATTTCTTATTAACCCACAATTTCACCAAATTCAGTTATAATTAACTATCAGTGATAGCTGTCAAAACATATTGTTAACTGGCAGTAAAATGACTAGTGAGTTTCAACTGAACTTGGTGAAGTTGGGGGTAAATTACATATATTTATGAATTTCATTTTTATTTGCTCATTTTAGTTCAAGAATTGTTTTGTTTCTTATGTTATAGTTTTTTTTTTGCTAATAAATTCCAAATAATGTATAATTTTTGCATTTAAATTTATTGAAATGACTTAATTTATAACAAAACTTTATTAATCGGTTAACCGATCAACAACAAAATTAACCGATTATAAAAGGATTAAACCAAAACCTCGATTAATTATTCGAGCGATTAACCGATTAAAGCAAAAACCCGATTAAATGAACACCCTAGTATACACTGGCAAATCACCACTAGATTACCGCTTGAAAAACGCTTCCAAGTTATTTAAATTGAATTAAAAATTCGCGCATTGATTCGACGTTTTATCGTAAAATGGTGTTCTGCAATGAGGCTTATGTTTGGCTTAACGGCTTTTTTATTTAATAAATAAAATTGACAACAGACCCTTCGGACTCCATTACATCCAGAAATAAGCCAACGTTTGGTGCGGCTTACATTCTAATGGCAATATCGGACCTAATTTCTTCAATATTAAGGTCAGAGCTCACATTACGGCAAATGGAGATTATTTCCGCACTATGAATTATTTTTATTTGTTCGAAAATATGGATATTATTGAACCGAGCTAGATGTGGTTTCAAGATAATGACGTTACAAATAGAAATTGGACAACAAGTTGTTTTAGAGAAATGGACTTGCTTATTTCCCTCTAATGTAGACCGATTGAGCCCTGACGATAACTTATGTGGGGCAACATAAAGTCTCTAGTTTAGGCCATTTTAATGTCCACAACTGTTCCTGGCTTCGCCATTCGAGCCATACAACTCCCGAGGGCCAATACGTTGAGTTATTCGCCGCGCATAACCACTTAGCGCAATTAGTGAATGAGCCAACACACAATTCGTGTGTTGTAGGGCAATCTCGAAATACTCTTGACCTTTTTCTCACTTCTCACCCTGAAAAGTACGAAGTGAGAACACTCGATCCTCTCGGGAATTCGGATCACAATACCATTTCTGCTTACTTTTCATATTCGGCACTTCATAGCGTTTCGAAAACAGCCCCGAAACGCTCGATTTTTATTTATGAAAAGGCTCGTTGGGCCGAGCTTAACGAATTTTACCGGCATTTCAACTGGAAACTTTGTTTCCTTGACAATAATGTTGATGCCGCAGCAAAAATGGTCGTAAATGTAATTTTGCTTGGAATGAAACTTTTTATTCCCTCGAAGCAAATTTCGGTTAAACCAAAACTTAAGTGTTGGTTTAACCAGACGTGCAAAAATGCAGTCAGATCCAGAGAGGAGGCGTTTAGTAGTTGGCGTTTGAATAAAAACGCAACTACTGATCACCTACGAAAGAAGGCAAGATCTGAGTGTGCCAAAGTACTTAGACGGGAAAAATTTCTACACGAACAGCGTCTTCGTGCTAAGGTCCTTGCTGCTCCTCGGGGCAGTAAGACCTTTTGGTCCTTCGTTAAAAGAGTTAGGGACAGTGCTAGTTCTTCTATCCCAGCGCTTTTAAAGGACGACCAAATATTTACTGACCCGATTGATAAAGCTAACCTCTTGGCTGAACTGTTTGCAAGTAATTCGTTCTTGCCGGAAAGCAATCAATCACTGCCCGTGGTCGGAAGAGTATCATGTACTATGCCCAAGATATTTTTCCGATCACGCGCAGTCAAAAGGGTTCTTTCGGATCTTAACGTAAACAAGTCACCGGGGCCGGATGGCATATCAGCACTGGTATTGAAACAGTGCTGTTCGACGTTAGCTCGTCCGTTGGCCAACCTTTTCAGCTCTTCGTACCGTGCGGGAATCTTTCCCTCTTGCTGGAAGGTGGCCAATGTTCAGCCAATCCCCAAGAAGGGTGAGGCTACTAACCCTGACAATTACCGCCCAATCGCAATTTGCTCTTCGCTCTCGAAGGTGATGGAGAGCATGGTTAATTACCATCTTGTGAAATATCTGGAGACGAATTCACTTCTCAGTGACAGACAGTATGGTTTTCGTGGTAGCCGATCTACAGGAGACCTGTTAGCGTTTCTTTCAGAACGTTGGAGTCGGTCCATTCACCGCTTTGGTGAATGCAAAGTGGTTGCTCTGGATATTTCCAAGGCGTTTGATCGAGTGTGGCATGGTGCGCTTGTGTCAAAGCTTATTGCTTTTGGTGTCGGTAATGATTTCTCTCGATTTATATCGAGTTTCCTCAGTGATCGCACTATACGTGTTGTTATAGATGGGATTGCATCAAACGAGTTTCATCTGAATTCAGGGGTACCGCAAGGTTCTGTCCTTTCTCCTACGCTATTTCTTATATTTCTTAATGACCTTCTTAGTCATACTTCAAATCCTATCTACTCTTTTGCAGATGACAGCAACATTTGTCATTCATATTCCTTCGATCATAGGCCAAGCCTTGTTGAGATTGGGGGCAAAAGGCAGAATATGAATGACACACTTAATCAGGACCTGGCTGCAATCTCTGAGTGGGGTCAAGCGAATAGGGTCGAATTTAATGCACGCAAGACCCAATGTTGTATGTTGACCCACAGACGGGCCGTGGGACCAACTATGTCATCTGTAGTAATGGGTGGCATTGATATTGAAGAATCGGATACTCTTGATGTTCTGGGCATGAGAATACAGTGCGATGTCCGCTGGAATAAACACGTTTTTAAAGTGTCGAAAGAAGCATTCAAGTGTTTAGGTTTTTTAAAACGGTGCAAGACTTACTTCACTTCATCCGATCTCCTTACTATCTATACCACCTATATCCGACCGAAGATGGAATACAACTCCCATATATGGGCAGGGGCTTCAAAGTCTATTTTGAACCTTCTGGACCGTGTACAAAGGAGGGCGGTGAAGCTCATCAATGACAGTAGGGTATCCAACTCTATTGACTCATTGGAGCATCGTCGGAATGTGGGTTGTGTGGCACTTTTCTATCGATATTACCATGGGAGGTGTTCCACTGAGATGAGTGAACTTATTCCACCCGCCCGAGTATTTCTTCGTAATACTCGCTCATCCAGTGGATCACATCCGTTTGTAGTCGATTGTCCTGTGTTTCGCACAACGCATTATAGAGAAAATTCGTTTTTCAGTCGAACTATCCGTATGTGGAATAAACTTCCCGCAGAGGTCTTCCCCGATACTTACAATTTATTAAGATTCAAGTCAAATGTCCACAAACACTATTCCCTCTTTCCTCCTTCCCAAACCTTATTTTCCTGATCAACACAATGCACTGCATATATAGGGGGCATCCCCTGAGTGTTGGTTTATCGCTAAAAAAAAAAAAAAAAAAGTAATGGTCGAAAAGGAATTCTAAAATTTATGGCCGAAAATGCACCTTGTCAAGAACAGTCGCAGTTCGGTGCTCGTATGCCAGAAATAATTTCAAAAATAATTCAAATGCAAGTCTTTTACATAATTACTTTTTTTTTTTTTTTTGATTAAAATTGAATGTTTTGTGTTATCCTTTTCTATTCCAAGTTTTTTGGGCTCAAAGAAAACACCCTTTATAATTGAACTGAATTGCAGTTTTAGTTATAAACTGATCAATAGCACAAGGAAACAAGGGTTTTGTTGATTAAGAACTGAATGCTGTTTGTAAAGTTATTTGAGGCGCTGAACCTAAATCTTCAATTGGGTTTTTTATCAGTTCGACTTTTCGAGATATTCCGCTATGTCCAAAATGAAGGCACTACATATATTGGAATAAGTTGAAATCCGTTCACCATATTCAGTTAAAAAAATTCTTCAACAACATTACATTTTAGTCGTGCTTACATTGGTTTTAAATTTGCCTAGTAGTTTCAGAGATATCGTTGAAGAATGAAAAATATAAAAAAACAATAAAACTGTTGTTCTTTAAATCATAAAAAATAAAAATGCGACAAAAATCACAGTTTTGGCTTAAAAAAATTTTTCAAATCAAATGAGTTTTGTTTTATTGTAATCGGTGCACAACTTTTGATTTTATTCACAATTTACTAAGAAAACTGAATTGATAAAATTCGCGGTTTTCATACAAAAATAACATTTTGAAATTTGTGTCTGTTTGCTGTTGTTCATTTATGGAAGCTTTATGCTTCACTTAAAAAAAGAGGTGCCTTCACTTAATTGTGAATAAAAGCGAAACGCGTTCATAGATTTTTAGGTTATGTGAATTTACGTAAAAGTAATAAGATCTTAATTCTTTGCCGCTTTGGATTTTTCATGATTTTTTTAAATACAGAATTTGTATTGTTTTTTAGCTTATTTCCCGGTTTTGCAAAGCTAACAATTAATAACTAGTATTGTGGTAATTTTGTTGAACTATTTATGGTTTTTAATCCAAATTTTCAATATTTTTTTAATCAGGCTTTAGTTCATCAAATTTAATTTTCATTAAATTATTTTTATGAAAAAAGGAATTTTACAACATGAAAATGAATTAAAATTATTATTGATAATCATTCATTCTTGACTGACCTGAGATTCGAACCCAGGCGGCTGGTTACCCTGACATGTTTCGATTGCTACCACTCGATCTCCTCAGAGGGATTTGCCTTCTTACACTCGCAGCCATCGACGACTGCTGACGTCAATAGTCAAACATCAATCCTTAAACCAAATTGTATTTTAACCCTTTGGTAGATCGAAATTTGTTTTTTTGAATGATTATCAATTTTTAGTTGATTTTACATGTTTTTCCTTTACCTCTGTTTTTTTCCGTAATTTTTGTCAATAATTCTAACAATTATATCTAAAAAACATTCAAATTTTGAAAATCGCTTAAAGAATTTTGAACATTTAATTTTTGGAAACAATCCAAAATACGATTAGTACCCTATAACTTAAAAATGCGAGCTGATAGAAAACAATTTTAAATCAGCGACCTCAAATTAGTAAAAAAAATTGCACCAAACCTTCAATCAACACAAAAGAAGTTCAATTTTGTTCCAGGGTGTATTCAGCAAAACATCAATTGCAAAACTAAAATCTAAATTGTATGATAAGCAACAATCTTAATCTTAATCTGGCGTACGATGTCGATCTCGATCTCCTCAGATGGATTTGCCGTCTTACACTCGCAGCCACCGACGACTGCTGACGTCAATAGTCAAACAGTAGCGAGTGTAAGACGGCAAATCCATCTGAGGAGATCGAGTGGTTGCGATCGAAACATGTCATGGTAACCAGCCGCCTGGGTTCGAATCTCAGGTCAGTCAAGATTGAATGATTATCAATAACAATTTTAATTAATTTTCATGTTGTAAAATTCCTTCCTTCATAAAAATAATTTAATGAAAATTAAATTTGATGAACTTAAGCCTGATTAAAATATTAAAAATTTGGATTAAAAACCATAAATAGTTCAACAAAATAACCACAATTCTAGTTAAAACAAAAAATATTGAAAATAATTTTGTAAAAAATTTTTAAAAAAAATATGTAATATTATAAGTGATGTTGTTTTAAAAAAATATATGTATAAGAAATATTTTTAGTGTGTAAAGAAAAATTTCGTTTAATATTTTAACAAAATCCTTTGTCGACAGCCACTACACAAGTGCCTGATTTTGACATTTGTGGTCGCATAATTTTTCTTAGTGGACCAACAATTTGTAGGAAAACTGTCACGTTATCGTTTCCTTTTTTTTATGTTTATTTACTTCCGTTGTCGATCGACTTTTTGAGCTGAAAATTTTTAGTGGGCCGCAAATCTTCTGTTTGTCGTTGAAATGCAAGCGAACGATAACTGTCGACATCGTGGGCCAGGCTGTAAATTCCGACTACTCCTAAACAACAATCCATGCAATGTTTTGATATACAAACTGATTTGCAATTGGAACCAAAATCAATTCTACAATTAAAAGACTAGGAATCAGAATAATTTTTAAGCTGCAATTCTTATCGAATTAGTGCCATTATGTGAACTAAAATTACAAAAGCATTTTTGTGTTTTAAATTCCTTTTATAAAAAAACTTATTTTTTTATTTTATTGAGAGTAATTTTTACAAATTTTTTCTGTAGCCGGCCAAATAAACCTTCTTCTTTTTTATTATATGTATTATTATTTTTATTTAAACCACTGAAAAGCCAATGATTAGCAATTGTATTTATTTTTGGATTGCGATCTTTTTTCTGACTATTTAACTCATTAAACGTTGTAACAAATAAATCCTTAGATACATATCTACCACATCTATAATACACATACACACCCGGTACATAAACACGGAGATATACTCATCCTCTTGCAAACAAATTAGAGTGAATACATGAATAAATTGGGCTTTTATTTTATTTTCATAGCTGTTAGTATTTTATGGGGTTTTTTTTTATTTTTCCCCACATCAGCATATGTAACCAAGGCATTATAAGGTTTGTGTGTCAGTTTGTAACATTTAAAGATGTTCAAATAGTGGGAATAGTTCAATAATTTTGCAAGGGCCCTGAACATATGTCCCCTTGGAGTAACACTCTGTCGTGAAGAGCCTGACAGCCCATATAAAAGCAATTATGGACAAGATTTACATGAGCACCTGCATTGGTGAATCTCAACCACATTGGTGACAAACAATGCATTTACCAAGCGCCTTCGAGTTTGAGAGGCACCATCACAGCCAGGTAGTAATTTGAGTGCATAGTCAGGCAATATTATACACTCGCCTCTTCTTAAGAAATTGAAGCTATCTTTACTCCGCTGCTTTTGGAAAATTACCAGCAGGTTCCTAAGAGTAGCAAAGGCACCTAGGGAGGCTTCTCCCTAAGGCTCAACTTTCCCACAAGTGGTGACAAATCAGCCCTACAGTGGGATTTTCAGGATCAAACTTCCCGCGATTTTGGGTTGCGATCCCTAACCACCACGTTATCCCCGAAAGTATCCTATCACCGGACAGTATTGCTGGGAAACTATCGATAGTAATATCGAAAACTTGCACACAAATTTTCGTTTTTTGTGCTACAGTTTTGGGTATGGACTGTTACCAAAAACGCAAAAGGCCTTAACTTATCAACAATAAAAATCAACTTTTCAATTGATGCTAATGTTATCTAACAGTTTGCATAATACGCCACATTTTCAATTATCAAAACAACTGGTAGGTTTTACAAGAAAACTAAATTATAAACAGTTAAAAGCGATTTATCAATTTTTGCTTCTCTTTTAAAATTTTTAAAATGTCAGGGCGTTTTGCATTTTAGGTAACGATATGTTTGTTGCAAAAAGAATCAAGTGCTTAATCGGGATTTATTTCGTTGTTTATTCAGTTATTGAAATTAATTTTAGTTGTTATAAAAATGTAATTCTTAAAAAAAAAGGAAAATGTTAATTTTCCAAAACTGTCATCTAAATAAGCATTAAATACAAAAATAAAGCTTTATTCTAGCCATTTACAATGATATAAGATCCGATTAAATTGGACTTTAAATGACGAAGCTACATACAAAACAAAAGTCGCTGTAATTTAGGGCGTGGCAAAAATAAGTTTTTTGAAGTTCTTAAACCTTAATAAATATCAATTTTAGTCTAGGGCGTGACTGATTAAAATTTTTTGGCTTCTATCTGGTTTGATGTAGTACATACATATGTATACGAAAAAGAAAAAAAGGGGCTTTATTTGGAGGCGTGTCATAAAAGGGAGAATGATATAATCTATACATACGTAGTTTTAGAATGACTTTCTTGGCACGTAAAATAGTTGGACTTTTGGAGGAAGGATCCAAGATGGCGTAAGTGGCGCCCAGAATTTGAGAAGGATTAAAAAGTAATATAATGCAAAAAGGAAGTCCCTGCCAAGCCATGAACAACGATATGTGATATGGTGAGCTCGGACTTTAAATGGCAGCGCTTCATATAAAAAACCAAAAGGGCTGTATTTTGGAAAGTGGTAAAAAAAAGTTTCCTGTTTTAGAAACTTCATTGACATATTTTTCATTCTAGGGCGTTACTGGCACAACTTTTTTTTTCGACCCACCCTAATGTGCATACCTCTTAATAAAGAAAATATAAGATTATATACTTTTAATAATGTGGTAAAATAATGAACTGCATACAGCTTGATAAAAAATTAGTTAAAATTTTACTACTCAAGTAGGTATTCAGTCGATAGTAATATCGATAGTGAAATCTGAACTTCCGCAAAGGCAATCTCCTTGAAAAACATAAAGTATTTCACCCATGAAGCATGCTAACGAAGGCCTCAAACAATAGTCAGTGCCGTGCCTTTGAACTATTGCTAATATTGCTAGCGAAGACAGTCTGTTAAGTATTTATGTTTATAAAACTTTAAATTATTTTAATATTTTTATCAAATTTAGACCAAAAAAGTTTTATTTTAACCGTTATCTTCGTACTCGTACGCAAGTACGAATCCCAAAAACTGCTTTCACTGCCATAAATTCCCCATAAACATCAATATTTTAATAAAAATGTGCAAAACAAATTTCTATTATGGCTTCTTTCCATATGGAAGAGACCCAAAAATAATTTTAAAATAATAATTCTCATATAGATTTTTTTTAAATAACAAAATCTTGTGGTAGTAAGTCTATAATTGTCCATAGGTCCCAAAAGCGAAACCGTTAGTGGTTTAGGGTATCATATGGTTGGGCTTGCCCGTATGTCGTCTTTTTTTCTATTTTAAAATATAATTGTGTTCTTTATAGTATAAAGTTTATACAAACACCACAATAGAGCTGATGTGTGTAACACCTTAAAACATTGGTCCAAGACCACCTTAAAGCATACCGATCGACTTAGAATCACTTTCTGAGTCGAACTAGCGATGTCCGTCCGTCTGGCTGGCAAGCTGTCCATGTAACCTTGTGCGCAAAGTACAGGTCGCAATTTTGGAGAAAATGTGATAAAATTTGGGACATTGGTTCTTAGTGAAAATGGGCTGAAACGTAGCACCACGAGGGAAGATAGGGGGAAATGTCTGCCTCTCACAAACTATCAAACCGATTTTAATGAAGTTTATAAACATAGATTAATCCATATTTTAAATACTGTGGGGTAGGGTATCATATGGTAGTGCTTGCCCGACTCCTTTTTACTTGTTTTATGATAATAAAAGTTCTAATGTCTGACATTTTTATGGTATTTACATGATTATTATAGTGTAATCAGCAGTTTTTTTATTTTATTTGAGAGAGTAATTAACAAGGTCATAAACCATTTAGGCTGGTGATGAGTGTTTAATAAAAATGTATCGTAAAAATAAACAAATATAAATTTCTTTAGTATTTTCTTAAGACTTTTTTTTTAATTAAAGGAAATGAAATAATATTAGTAATACAGTTATCTGAATGAAATTGATTGGCTTAACAATTCGATATCAATGGCCAAGTGCCCATTATTATAGTTTGATAATCAGGTACAGCTTCCTAAACGCATTATCTTTCATACCTAATCGCTACTCACATCATTACGTTAAAGTTCTTCCTTGTAATTTTAACGGGCGTATCTTAGTTGGCTAGAGCGTAAAATTCAAATATCATGTAACCCAAATCGTCAGTTCATTATTGGTTTGGCGCATATGCCAAAAAGTCGTAGTAGAGAAAAACAACAATTAAGGTTTACATGAAGTTTTCTGAAAATATACCCGATAGAGTTTTTTTTTAATATTTTCACCACTGATTCCGGCATATATTTTGAAGAAACATGTACATTTTTATGAACGTTCATGAACGATCTTAGAAGTTATTATTATTTACTTGAAAGTGAAAGATATTGTTATGTCCCACACAAGCAACTTTTCTTTATATATTTTCAAAAATTAGCTTTTTGTGACGTGTGTGAAGATAAATATGAAAAGTTTAATTCGTTTTTAAAAAATATCGCATGCGATAAAAAATATTTAAATAAAATATCGCATGCGTACTATAAGGAAATTTTGAAATTTTTATTAAAAATCAATCATTTTTATTTAATATTTAACAATAATAAGATATTTTATTAGTCTTTTAATATTAAAATGTATGATTTTTGAAAAGATACGACTTGGAGTGAAATTCTCATGAAAGTGCTGTGTGAGGGATATGGCCATTGTGTCCAAACCCTTCGATCTCAGGGAATCAAACATAATGGAAAATGAAGCTTATGGACAGGGCTACAATAATCTATAAGCACTTTATCCAAATTGTATTTGTGAAAATTTTTATACATATTTGAAAATTTGACTTAGAGTGAAATGCTCATGAAAGTGCTGTGTGAGGGATATGGCCACTGTGTCCAACCCCTTCGAACTCAGGGAATCAAACATAATGGAAAATGAAGCTTATGGACAGGGCTACAATAATCTTTAAGCACTTTTTCCAAATTGTATTTGTGAAAATTCATATACATTTTTGAAAATTTGACTTAGAGTGAAATTCTCATGAAAGTGATGTGTGAGGGATATGGCCACTGTGTACAAACCCTTTGATCTCAGTGAATCAAACATAATGGAAAATGAAGCATATGGACAGGGCTACAATAAACTATAAGCACTTTATCCAAATTGTATTTGTGAACATTTTTATAAATTTTTCATGAGAATTTCACTCTAAGTTGTATCTTTTTAAAAACCATACATTTTAATATTAAAAGACTAATAAAATATCTTATTATTGTTAAATCTTAAATAAAAATGATTGATTTTTAATAAAAATTGCAAAATTTCGCGTGAATAGTCGTATTTTCTTTATAATACACATGCGATATTTTTTTTAAATATTTTTTATCGCATGCGATATTTTTTAAAAACGAATTTAACTTATCATAATTATCTTCACACACATCTTTTTGTGCGGCATATGAAAACTAATGCTGTGTATTGAGTTGCTATCATTTTATTTTGGTTTCGCTTTAACTACTTTTTGTCTTAGGGAAATGAAGCAAAGCAAGAATGAAATTTATTGTGTAAGTGTTTGCATTAGAAATTTGTTGCATTCGTTTGACAGTGGTGTCTAGAGCAAAAACAGTACTTAATAAACTTTAAAATAGTTTATTTGGAGCAAAATTAATGCATAATATCTTAGAAACCATATAAAAATTCGTGAAACAGGTTTTGGATTTAGAAATATTTTAATATATTTAAAATATATCAAACCAATAATGGGCTGACAACTTACCCAACCCTGTTCTGTTAATTTTATTTAATGTTGCCAACTTTTTGTTTATGAGAAACCTAAAAACAAAAAGCGGTGAATTGCTAAATTTGCCCATAAACCGCTGATTCAGCAAAACTTTTAATATTTCAAGCTTGAAATGCCAATTTTTAGTTGAACAATTTTATATTTTTTTTTGACATAACTTCATTTTTTATCGATAACTTTAATAAAATGCAAGGTATATTTACACAAGGTAGACTCATTTGGGAGTGTATACATGCTGCTCTATAAAAATAACCGAGTGGAACCGAGATTAATAGTCCAGCCCGCAACGCCGACCGCTATCGTACGTTTGCATTTTCAAAGCCAAACAGCTGAATTGCGCCCCACAAACAATTTTCAGCACGACAGTTCCATCGACAATGCAGGCGAACGATATAAATGTCAAATGCTTTTCGACAGAAGCATTTGTTAAAATATTAAACGAAATTTCTCTTTACACACCAACACTAAATATTTTTTTAAACAACACCAACAAAACCATTTATATATAAAAAATTTATAAGTTTTATAAACTATTTTTCATAAAATTCTATTCTATATTTTTTGTTTCCTGCTTTGTTGTTTATTCATTTGTTTTCTATTCTGCAATGTTTGTAGCACATGGTTTTTATGGCTTAAATTTTATGTTTTGACGATTTTTAATTTCAAACTAGCGTTTTATTTTTGGAATTGTTAATATGACAATACAGTTTTTTGACAATAAATAACTGTAGATTACGTAAGAAACGTAAAACCTGTCGACCGAATCTGATTCAATTATTTACAAAATTACCGTAATTCTTTCTGGTTTTAAAAGTTGTTCTTGTAAAGCTAATTGGTACTCACAAAATAATATTAATAAAATGGAATATTTGTATGAACTTTCAGGTCAGAGTCTTTTTTTAAAATTTGCTCGATTTCTAATCCACTTCATTTCAATTTCTACAAGTAGAACATGCCCGGTAGTTTGAATTATTATGTAGTTTTTATTTTAGTGATGTATGCAGCTCAAATTTTTTTATTTATATTATAGTTCCGATGATATTTTAGAATTAAATTCGAAATGTAATTAAAATATTATGTTGTTGTTTTGTTCTTAAGTTTAAAGTTCAGAAGTAAGTGCATAGATTGTAGTTCAGATTAAAATTTGTTTTTTAGTAAAGATTATTATTGCGATCATAGTTTAAATTGTGTTCCAAACATTAATACTGTTAATGGTATTCACAATCAAAATTCTTATTCAGTTCAGAATGTAGTTCAAAATTTAGTTACAAATATAATTAAAATTAATTTGGCCCCTGCAGCGCGCGCGTAGGATGCTTCTAGATGGGTCAAATGTATGACCAACCCCACTTTATTATTTATTGCCGAATTTCGGTTTTTTTTAGTTATTTCAAAAAACTAAACCGTTTTTGAGTTACGCAAATATATGCTGTGCAACCTCTTACATTTTCGAAATAACAGTAATTCTTGAAAATACGAGCCAATCTAAAAAAACGGTAAGTCCCACTGGATTCAGCGGGCCCCAATTAGGGCAAAATGCAAGGTGGGCGGTTGGTTTGTTTTTTGCAACTAGCACAGTGTACTTATTGCTCAAAATTACAATATTAAAATTATTTTTTCAAAGGTTGCGAAAGAAAAAAAATCATATCTTAAAAAAGAAAAAAACACCTCCTTCAAAGTTTCAGGATTTTTTAAGAACATTTTGGGGTATTATATAAAAAAAAATCAGCCAAATAAAAAAATAGGTTTTTGACTTAGTCCGTTTTTAAAATTTAATATTTTGCAGATATTACATTTTTCAAAAAAATTATATCTTTTCAGTATATGGTTTGTAGTCCCAAGTATTCTCTTTAAAATGACATTTAAATCATCTTCGTATGTCAAGTAGTTTTCGAGATATTGAAGAAATAAGCTCTACACACGCAGAGAAAAAATATGGTTGGGTATGGTTACGGCAACCACACTGTGTTTATTGTAACAATATATTGTTGTTGTACACAAATAATTGTTATTTTTATTAAATATCAGCAATATTATAGTTACTGTAAACATATTAATGTTTATCGCAATTATAAATTTGAGTATTGTTGACCGAAAAATAATTATTTTTCTAACAACTAAATTAAGATAATTTTCAAAACATATTATATTACTCACAGCCATAACATGATATTTAATAGCCATAGCATGATAACTTTATATACATTTATCATAATAAGTTTAAGATGCAATCAAAATATCGTTACTCTAATAATATTTTGGTATCGCCATTTGTAAAATAATTTTGTATCAGTTGTGTCGTGTTTTACATAAACATATCGAATTATTTGTTACTGAGTGGCTAAATAATAAAAAAATAACCATTAAAATAAACAAGAAATTAAAAAAATATATTAAAAAAAAATAACAAAATAACCATTAAAATAAACAAGAAATTAAAAAAAAAATAAAGAAAAAACATTAAAAAAGGGTTGTAGTGTCACAAAATAAAATATCTTTGCTAAAAAATTTTAATAATCTTAAAGTGGTGGAAAAATTTGTGAAATATTGGTGCAAAATATTAACCATTACTGGTAAGTTTTGTGTTATTTTAAGAGAAAAATAATGAAAACTCCATAAAATAATTTATAAATAATTGCGACCTACGACAAAAAGATTACAGTAACTATATTATGTTTTTTATTTTATCATAAGTATTTTTGTCCAATAAAAATATTATGTTTAAAGTTGTATCATATTATGATGTAAAAAATGTATGTATAACAGTTCATATCACTTTGCATCATAATATGATTACTTCTAAACTTTTTATGATTGCCATGACAATAATATGATTACTTCTAAACTTATTATGATTGTCATGACAATAATATGATTACTTCTAAACTTATTATGATTGCCATAACAATAATATGATTACTTCTAATCTTATTATGATTGTCATGACAATAATATGATTACTTCTAAACTTATTATGATTGCCATGACAATAATATGATTACTTCTAAACTTATTATGATTGTCATGACAATAATATGATTACTTCTAAACTTATTATGATTGCCATAACAATAATATGATTACTTCTTATCTTATTATGATTACCATGACAGTAATATTATAACTTCTTAACGTTTTATGATTAACAGGATAACAATATGATTAAGAGAAAAATATTATGATGTTATATTACGAACATATTTGGTCATAATATGATTTAATAACAATCGTAATATGGTGGCTACAATCATGAATCTTATCATAATATGTTGCTCTTAGAATATGTTTACCACAACCATGTTTTTTCTTTGCGTGCACATTCGGCTAAATCTTATAAGATAAAAGGAACCTTCTCACCAAATTTCATTACAATCGGAAGAGGTCGTGTCCCACTCTTGGTCGTTTTGACATGGAATTACCCATATAGCTTATATTTTAGTTTATATTGTAACACCTTTTGAAATTTATATTGTAGTTTGCATTTTTTTTTTGACTTGGTAAATCACACCAAGATTCCCTTCAACAACAAAATTTTGATTTCGATATTAAAGCAAAAATTTAAATAATTTATTTTATTTGGTTTTAACCATTTTTCTGTTGACATAAACTTCAAATCCTTTGCAACTCCTGTTTTTTGTTAATAATTAATTTGAATGCCCAACAAAGCGTTATTAGATTGTTTAAAGAACTAATTAAGAACTTTCAGTAATGAAATAATGTCATTTAAACTATGAATTAAAATATGTTTTGTTTTCATAGTAACACGACGCACACACGTCCGTACGTCATGGACAAGTCACCACATCCTTTTATATTTACTTGTTTATGTTTTGTTTGTTTTTTCCAGGATAATCTGTATGACTATTATCTTTATGTGTGTGTGTGGGCTTGTGCTTGTGGTTTGAAGTGTTGTTGTTGGCTTAAGCCGTAAAGCAGTGCGAATAAATATGTCAACAAAAAAGTTAATAAAGTGCTTTGGTACGTGGGATTTAATTTATACGTAAAATTCCTTTTTAATTTAAAAACAGATGTTGAAACACGACTAAAAAAAGGTGAATATTGTATTTTTTTTAAACATATACAATTCCTAAATTGAAAACTTATTTGGAAATCTGTTGGATAAATCTACAGAAATCGCTCATCGTAAGTTTTAATTAAACATATATTTATTGCAAAAAAGTACGCTTGAAACGTCCATGCTAATAAGAACGCACGCTAAACAAACTTTGTAGGTAGAATTAATTAAAAAAAAAAAATTAAACCGTAATGCATCTTTCATAAAAGACAAACTAATCAAAATCTACACCGCCTTGTACCGATTATTTTCTTATGAAACAAATTTTCTTTAAATTAACATTTGCTTTAGCATAAAATATATTTTGATAATTTGAGTTCATTTAAATAAAATATTGCAAAAATTTTAAAACAACAAAATTTTGTTCAAAACGGCAATGATACATTGTAAATAAAATAAAATATAAATGGTTTTTTAAGGTCCAATGGAACTTTTAATTGCAAAAATTAACTCAAAAAGATAGGGCGGTTATTATGTAAAACACTTCGCCTCACTTGGAAAATATTTTCATACAAATTTTTTAAAAATTCAAAAATTTTTTTATGAAATTACTAAAAAAAACCGAAATTCCGCAATAAAATTTCCTTTAAGAAAAGTAAAACTTTTTTCTAATGGGAGCAGTCGTTTTAGAAACATATTGGGACAGGAAAATGCAGCGAGGCTACTAATTTGACCCATCTAGGGGCATCCTATGCGCTGGAGGGGTCAAATTTAGGAATTTCATTAAACGGCCATATTTGTATAGTTGAAATTCTTAAATTTGGTCCCGCAGCGCCTAGGATGTCCCACTTTATTTTTCATCTCAATCATTTATTTCTTTATTTATTTCCACTATCTCCATTAGAAGACTAGAAATATATTGAAGAAAAGTCCCATAAATGCCCAGGAGTCGCCCCTAGTGGGATGATTGTATGACCGACCTACCTCGATTTTTTTTTTGTCCTATATTATCACCACTTCTTTGGGGAGCTCCCATAAAAATATTGCGTTTTATGAAATTCTTAAATTAATTAATAATTTTAGACTTTTGTGAATAAAATTAAAAGTTGCTAACAGATTTTTACCATTTATGGCTTGTTTTGTTTGCAGCTTCAATTTTTATATGTCTGAAAAACATTAGAAGCTAATTAAAAGAAACGGTATATCTCGAAAACAAGAGCTAACCTAAAAACAGTTAGCACTATTGGATTCAGCGTTCGCGAATTATGTTTAAACGCCATGTGCCCGGCTTGTCTAATTTTGCAACTAGCACAGTGTGTTTATTTACGGGTTTAGGCGTGCTAAACTGTTTTGCGGGAGAAGGGTTTATATAGGGCCTAGGGTAAATTTTATACCGATCTTTACGACATTTTACAGTTTAATTTCCGTGTACTGTTCCACCATTTATGTTAGTTTTTGTAACAAAATTGTTATTTTCCATATTTTGATTCATAGCTCTGCTCCTACTGAACCGATTTTTCTGGATTTCAATCCCAAGCTGCTTAGGAAAACTACAAGGAATTTGACGCCAAGTTTGTAAATTTCTTTTGAGTTTTTCGAAAGTAAGCGTGTTTTCAACAGACGGACACACAGACGGACATGGCTAAATTGACTTAGAATTGCTCAACGAATATATACACTTTATGGGGTCTGAGATAAATAATAAAATAGTTTCACTCAGAATTACACACCCTCTTCACAACTAATAGTGGTGGAGGGTATAATAAGGTTTTTTTTCTTTAAAAATTCATAAAAATAAAAATGAGACAAAATCACAGTTTTGGTTAAACATACTTCGAATGAAATGAGCCTTATTTCATTGTGCACCGACAACTTCTTATATTATTAATAGTTTACTGAGAATTGATAAAAATCTCTATTTTCTAATATGTGTGTGTTGGCTGTTGTTCTATTTATGGACGTTTTTGAGACACCGTCACTTAATTGTGAACAAAAGCAAAACGCGTTCATCGATTTTAATGACCTTTACGTGAAAGTAATAACACTGTAACTTTTTCCCCTTTAGGATTTTTAATGATTTTTTTAATTACAAAATTTGTATTTTAATTTTTAATTTTTATTTTACGTAAACAACCATTACTGAGCCATTTTTTTGGGGGGTTTTTTAAAAAACTTGATAATTTTCAAAGCTAACAACAACATCATAATTATTATTAAAATTAATTTTGAAAATCGCTTAATGAAGAGTTAAGTTATGATTTTTTGAACTTTTATTTTTTGGAAAAATTAAAAAAACAAGCTGACGGAAAAACACAGAAATTAGATTTGAACTCAGTTACCTCAAATTAGTTAAAAATTGCATTAAACTTCCAATCAACAAAGTAAAAAATTAAATTTTGTTCCGTTGTGTAATTGATCTTAGTGAAATAACGATCTCAATCAAAATGTAACCTAACGTTAAAAAAAAGGCCCGATAATGCCACCAGTGTGTAAACCGCACAAAACAGTTAATTTTTGTGGAAAAAATTAAATCTGTATCGTTAGTTGTGGATTGGTCTCACTTCACATACGTAAATTTTGTTTTATTAACGAAATAACGTAATCATTGATGAACACAATTTAATCGTCTATTTAGGTTTATAATTGCATTTGTGTCCCGCCTTCTTAACTCTATGTGCATATTTAAAAAAGTCTTTTTACCTTATACTTTTCAATATTAATTTTTATTATATTTTTTTTTACTTCCGGCACTTTTTCTGAGAGATGCCAGCCAGTTATGAAAAACTTTTTAAACCAATCGAGTAAAATTGAAACCCATGGAGACACTCAGTTAACTTTTTTTAAAAAATCGCCGTAGTAGAAGTAGGAGTCCTGTTAAAGAAGAGGACTCGAAGTATCAACTATATAAAAGAAATTTTTTAATATAAACTTTTGTAACAGGATCGTTATTAAAATTTGTTTGATTCCAATTTCACTCGAATGTATTATGCATACCAAAAAATTTCTTTTTGAATTTTTATGGGTGCTCAAGCATAATTTAAGAGCTTATAGGCTAAGTTATTTTTGAGATTGTTTTCAGATTTTTCTGAAAAGGTTTAGAGGTCGCTCAAGTCGATTTTTTTTGCCAAAAATCGGGCGTGCCGGCCTTTTTAAGTTTTCTTCATAACTTTCTCAAAAACCACGATTTTCTTCACTTTTAAGGAAATAATATAAAAGAAAAATGTCCAAGCGTTATTTTGGTGTACAAAGAAGTTTTTGCAATGCATTTGCTTATTTATGCACCCTACATTAAAATTTTTCGTAATTTTTCCATAAATTTTGTAAATAACGCTTTATATTTTTTAAAATTGTTATGAAAATGAAACAAACCAACAATGATAAATTTCTTTTATAACTTAACTCTAGGTTTGGTTATTTTTTTTTTTAAATGTATTACCATTTTGCGCCAAAAATACTGAACTTCGTTTTCAAACAAGGATACTTAGGTTTTTAAGGAGAATCTAACGAAATCTCAATAGTAAAAATCCTCACGATTAGAGGATACAAGGTAATTAAGAAATTTACAGTGGTGGAAACTGCTAACTCATAACATGACAGTTCATGGTTTACACATTTATTTTTCTTGCGATAAATGTCAAACTAAAGATCAAAAATGTGCTATTTAAGTACCTACCAAGTTTTCAACGTTTAGAATTTGACGTTTGTCATAATATTCATAATTTGTCTCACACGCACTCACATCTAAAAAGGGACTTAAATATGTCCAAAAGTCTATGTAATGAAAATAAATGCAGAAGTTAACAACATGAGTTTTAGTTTTAAAGTATTAACCAAGTTAGTGAGTGAGAAATTTAATTGAAAACAAAAATAAAAAACGAAAGTTTGTTTTTGTTTTCAATATAATTTCTCACTCACGTAAACAAGTGAGTACGTTTTCTTAAAACAGGCAGTAAAATAAAAATTTTTGTTAGAAATTTATATTGAAATCAAAAACAAATTTAAGTTTTTTTTTATTGCTAATTCAATATATTTTCCCAGACTAATAATTTTATTTGATTTTGAAAAACAGGCAGTACATCAGTTAAAAATCTAAAAAAAATATTTTCATATTAAAAACAAGGCGAATTTATAACAGGTGGTCTTATAAACCCAGGTGATAACTTTTTTTTTAGCTTTATCATTGTTGGATGTCAAAATTTGTTTATTATTTTTGTTTACATTTTCGTTGAGCCTGATTTGTAAATAAGAAGAAATAAAAGAAAGTAGACTAAATTATTTAGTTAAAAAATTAGTACACTGCCAATTTTACTTTAAATAATAAATTAAATATTTGTACAGCATTTTTTGAAATTTTTATTGCGCATATTTTCTAATAATAAATGCATGAAATTTCACGCCCTACTAATCATTGATGTTAAATTTTTGGTTGAGGTTATAAAGGGTTAATATATTATGGGGTCCAAGGTAAATATTTCACAGTGATATAACCGCAAGCAAGAACTATGATGCAGATCTATAAGAATAATTTAGTTTTATTTTGAACCCTTTATAAAAACAAAATTTTTTTTATTATCCTTCAACTTTAAGTAAACAATTTGTAGCAAAATTACTTTGTATCTTTATCTGTTGATATTCTTTAATATATTTCTTTTTTGGCATTTACAAATAATTTTTATAAACTCAATCGGAGAGCAATTGTCTCGTTTGTTTTTGTATGCCCGGCCATCAATGTTACCGTAGTGATACTTAAAACTCAATTTGACCCTTTTTAGACTTAAGAAAATCAGAAAAATCATTAGGATGGCATATCGTAAATCAATAAATAACTTTTATCATACTAATATATTAAATATTCAACATGATCCAAAGAAGTGTTGGAGATTTTTGAATTCTAATTTGGGAAGGGATGTTAAAAGTCAAATTACTCTAAAAAATTGTAATAATGTACACATCGTGGAAGATATAATAAAGTGTGAACATTTTAATCAATATTTCTTACACATTCCAGAAACATGAAGGGAACGGATACAATATTCATCAACAGATTCCTGGAATGGACTTCGGTCACTTTCATACCATAAAGTAATTTTCATTCGAATTATGTTACTGATCACGAAGTATTGCAATCAATATCAAATCTCTTTATTAAAAAAGTGCAGGGCATGATAATCTTTTTCCAAAAATATTTGTACAGTGCAAAAATCAAATATTTTAAAAATTTCAAAATATGTATAGGCCCATTGCTTTATTATCAGTGATTGATAAAATCACTGAAAAGATTATTCAGCAACAACTTCTGACACATCTGGAAATTAATAAATTGCTTTATGATTATCGGTATGGTTTTATAAAGGGTAGTGGTACTGAGAACGCTGTTGCAAATGCTATAAATTATGTATGTAATAGGCTGGATGAGGGATTTAGTGGTGTCGCGGGTGTATTTTATGATCTATCTAGTGCATTTGATCTTGTGGATTATGAAATAATGTGGGAGAAACTTCGATATTACGGAATAAGGGGCAGAGAATTAAACCTTTTCAGTAACTACTTGAAAAATAGAAGACAGTTTGTGCAGCTTAATAATCTGGTAAATGTGGAATATGGTGTTCCTCAAGGAAGTGTGTTGGGGCCTCTATTATTTACAATTTATGTAAATGGCATAATGAATATTGAGCTTACTGGAAAGGTATTTATGTATGCGGATAATATTTCTTTGTTTTATCCCTTTAAAAATACAGCGGTATTATTTTTTTACTGATTCAATTAATATTTTTGTTTGATTTTTATCTAACCAACAAAAATGTTGACTACTTTTCAATAATATAATACACGCGCTATTGGTTTCAAGTTTTCATAATTTTGTATGAAATATTTAACGCTCTTTAATGTTGTCGTTTTTTGCAATTTTTTATTTGATCGTAAGCACCACTTCTTTTTGTGAAATATAAGAACAACAACACATACGGTCTATTTTTGGACGCTTTAAAAAAGTACAACAATAAGAAACAACAACAACATTATAAGAAACAAAATAAATTGGTTGGTTTCAAAGTTGATAAAAAAAGAATAAAAAACATAATCCCGTATTCAATATTTTAAAACTGTTTAGTTAAATACATCAAATACAAAAATTGAACGATGACGAAAACATATCGAGTCGGTCTGCTGCCGTTTTTGGTTACATTTTTCTTCTTCTTTAGCCAAGGAAAGGATACAGCAACAGTGAGTGATGAAGAAAAACATTGTGTGTATAAACAAGACTTCGTTCAAAAATTATTCCAACAAAAAATGTGTCTCAAAGCCAGCCGCTGCTCTGCTTTCTGCCATCATCTTCTCCTTCAGTGATTGCTTAGGTGCGCGTCATTCATTGCTTGTGCGAACATTTTTGTTTGATTCAGCAAAATTATTTGTTTGAAATTTATATGCATTTCAGTAAACTTTTTGTTTGATTCTGTAAATTACTTGTTTGAAAAAATCGGTGTTTTTTTCAGTAAACGAAATGCAAGTAAATTGTTTGATCATGCGAATTTGTTTGTAGTACCGATTTCAGACAAAAAATGTTTTGATTCTACAAATTTTTTGTTTGATTTCGGAAAATAATTTTTTCTGTGCTACTCTTTGTATTTAAATCACTGCATAACATTGGACATACTACAACAAAATTTCAGCGAAATCAATTTTCGTTTAACACAAGAAATAGTTCAAATTTAAGAACAACAACAAAGAGTTGAATATATCGGCAGTTTAATGTTCAATAGTTTGCCTGAAAGTTTCAAAAATATTAACGTTATTTAAAATTTTAAATCTTCTTTGAAAGAATTTTTACTGAGCAATCTTGAAATGCTATTGAAACTACATACATATGTGCTTCATTTTGGAAATAGTATATTTATTTCATACAAAAATCATACATATTAACTATAATTATTGGGGGATTCACAAGGTGTCATAAAGTCATAAGTCTTAAAATAATAACATGAAAATATACGACTGTTGTGAACAACCCTCATAATTGAGTGTGCTATTTTAAATTTAAATCAGCTGATTTTAAACAAAAAAAAAAATAAATATTTACCAAAAATAAAAATATATTAACATTTTTTATTTTTCGAATTAATTCTATGAGCTAAATTTCGGTTATGTATTTTATAAAGCTTTTTTGTGTAACTGAAATTTAGCTCATAGAATAAATTCGAAAAATAAAAAATGTTGAAAATAATATAAAGTAACCTTCAGAAGGAAATAATTCCCAGTTTCTATAAAAATATTTTTTAATTCTAATCCATGAATTAATAAATTAAATTAGATCTTTTCTGACTATTTTCCATTTTTCAGACGCAAACCACAAATAATATTTATTTTGTTTGTTTACTAAACATCAGAGTCCTAAGCCGATCTAATTTGACGCCGCAAGTGTTTTGTTGCAAAAATTTCTAGCCGCAGGTTCAATTCGGATATTAGCCGGATAAAACTATATCATCAACGGCGACGGCTACAAAAACTAATGCGGTTCGGCTTAGCCACTCAGCTCAGGTCTCTTCTGATTAATTACGACAGCACAATAAACATACCAAGCAAAGTTCTATTAATTTAAGACACTTTTTGTTTACAAAGCAACAACAATTTTTTTAAACCACTGTAAAATGTTAGAACATTATGACAATATCACATGGTAGCAGCACACCTTGTGCATACCCCATATGAATTTAAATAAGTAATAAAAAAAAAAAAATTTTTTTTTGTTGTGTCGATTTTCAAAAAGTGGGAAAATAACAAGCAAGAAAGTATAGTCGGTTAGCCCGACAATACGATACTCTACACCATAGTATATGAGAACAAATTTTTGCAACAGTTTTTTTGGACCTAGTTCTTAAAAATGTATAGCTGATGTGTTCAAATTAATATGGATTTATCTATGTTTTAAATTCATTAAAATCGGTTTGATAGTTTATGAGAGGCAGAAATTACATCCATCTCCTTGTGGACCTATTTAAAAAAAATAATGCATTGCTTATGTGTCCGTATAAATATGGATAAATCTATGTTTTAAATTTCATTAAAATTGATTTGATTGTGGGAACAAATACCCTACTCCGGCAAGCAGCTTGTAAGGGGTTTTTATGAAATTATGAACCGATTTACCATAATTTGTACCAAAACCATTGTACCAAATTTTATCTAGTTATCTTCAAAACTGCGACCTAAAATTTTCGCACAAGGTTGCATAGATAACCAGGCATATAGACAGCCAGCCGGACGGACATCGTAAGATCGACTCAGAAAGTGATTCTCGGTATAATTTAAGGTGGCTCCAGGACCAATATTTTAAGGTGTCATAAACACCAGCACAAATGCATAATACCCTCTGCACTATTGTAGCGTGGGTATAAAAATGTTTGTTATTTTTATATAATTTTTTTTTATTTTTTGAATAAATAAAAATATTAATAAATAAAGTTAAGTTTTCTTGAGAAAATAAACAAATAAAGAAATAAATCTTTCTTGTTTTTTTAAATTAAAAGTTTTGTTAGTCGTGCTTAATTCCCAATTTTTATGCTTGATAAAAACACTGCGCATTTAACTGGTTGCTTAGGTCATCCAAAGATTTTAGGAAAACTTAAGATATTGAACGAATAAAACTGTTTAGCAAATAAGAATTATAAGCAAACAGCTTAACTTGTAACAATACCAAAGATTAAACAAAAATAACAACAATAAACAGTGAGTTTATCTCTTCTTACATTCCCCTTCTTACATTCCCCTTCTTACATTTTTAATAAAAAAAACTTGATCTGATTTTTTTTCAATGACCTTTTTGCGACCGCTTTATTGGTAAATACTGCCTTCAAAAACCTGACCCATTTTTGAACTAACCCCTTTTTAGAAAGTTCCCTTTTTGTGAACCGTTTTAGAACAATTTCAACGGCAACTCTGCCGGCCATGTTTCGTTAAGGTATTTTCACTTTCGACACAGAATCCCAGACAGGCAAATAAATCAATATCCAGACACAATCACGTCTTCAAAAAATACGAAAAGGAAAACAGTTTTTCTTGTTTTTTTTTTTGACAAATCTCTGAATTTGGTATTTCAAATTTTGTTTGAATGTGTAGGTACATAAACATAATTTTGTATGTAATACATATATACTATGTATATAGGGATGTGTGAGAGAGTTATGTATGAGAAGAGTGTGCGTTTATCTGTGCTTCTGTCTACCCAAAATCCTGCTCAAGTAAGTTTTTTTGCACGCACGTACTTTTAGGCACATTTAAGCATGATTTAGGAGAAAATATGTATTATAAAATTTGTTTTTCCCTTTGGCCAGCAACAGTTTTTTTATTCTTCTTTTATTTATTTATTTTGTTTTTATTTTCGTCAGGGGTTTTTAGGGAATTATTATAAATATTTGATTACATTTGTAGCATTTAAATTTACTGCCAGTATGCTTTTATATCCTCCACTACGAGTGGTGAAGAAAGTTTGTCAGTAAATGTGAAGCACCAGGAATTATTCATCAAAAACTCCATAATGAAAAGTATATATTCAGTCCCTTTGAGCAAAATTTAGGATAAAACACGGAAAAATCTTTTAGGTAGGATAAGAGTTATAGCATCTAGTTAATGTGGAATAATAATTAAATTATTTTTAGTTCTCTTAAGCAGTTTAAGGCAGATTGAAATTCAGCAAAATCGGTTGAGTGGGAGAAGAGTAATGAATAAACTAATTTTCAGAATTCGCTCTTGCTTTTAATAGGACTTGCTAGCAGGTTGCAACTGTGAAAGAATTTTGGGGAATATTTGCCGTTTTCCGCGAATTTTAAATTCTCTACGCGTTGGCATCCATTATCAGATATTTTTTGCTTTTTTAAACTTTTTGGAATTTTCTAATTTTTATTAATTTTTTTAAAATATTCGCGAATTGTACAATTGCAAAATTATAAAATAACTAAAAACGTTGTTAATAAAAACATGTTAGAGTGCTATATTTGGCTGTGCCGACTCTTTGTTACCCTCCACCGACAGTGCGAATATTTCAGGAGTGTTATCTATATGAGATCTATTTATTATTAATTTATCTTTATAAAAACAGACATCAGCATTAAAATTGGTTGTGGTATAGACCTATATTAAATTATCGACCGACAATCAGAAAGTTTTATTCTTTTTATTTTTTTTAGAAATTTTAAGTAGCTTGAGTAAAATATCATGATTCGTAACAGTTTAAGCGGACCTAAAAAGTTTTAAGGAGGGAAATTTAAATTGAAGCCATGGTAAGTTAAATTTCAATACAGCTGTGAAATTGCTGGTTTTAGGGCAGATGACTTTGACTTTGACTTTTAAACTCTCAGTACTGATCCTCCTATTTTCGTTCGCGATCATAGCTGTCCTTATACCTGAAAGGCACCAATAGTCGGACCAATCCTGGTGGCTGTTACTGGAGCGGGCATTATTGGCCGGCGTTTCTAAAGGGGCTTGCATATCGGCAAATAGCCTACGGTCTCGTAAGTGCAAGTCTACGCTTACCTAATATGTACTGGGAAATGTCTGAGAAGGAGAGAAAAGGGCTTTAGATTATAATGTCGAATAACCCGACCGCTCCCAAAGCACTATCTTCTACATAGTTAGAGTCCAGGTTGGTCATGGTTTTACATCTCTGAACAGTCTTGGAAAAAATATTGATTTGAATTTGTGTTGGCTCCTTGGCCGTGTGGGCAACGAAACGGCTGACGGCTTGTCAAAGAGGAGAACTTGCCGTCCATTTATACGCTGTGAGTCTTTTTTCGGCGTCCCTATCGTCCACATTACGTCTGCTCTTGGGCTGAGGCAGTCCAAGAGATTTGTGGCCCTGACCCGCGGCAGCGATACCTGAAGAACAGGTGTTGTTGGATTGACAATCCTTGGTCGCTGTTCGTTAAACTTCGAGTCATTCCGGTGCGTAGAACGGATTGCCGTGGAAACAATATTGGTAATTTCTTTAGTGTATCTTTCGAAAACTCGTATACGTTCAGACGTTACGTTTTTTTTTGTTGCAAGCTACAATTTTAAGTTTTAAATTCAAATTTAACTTTATAAATTCAAAAATTTTAAGTATCACATTAAAAAGAAACATAAAATAGTTGCTTGACTTTACGTTTCGCGCGACATTGTTTACTCCGCAAGTGTCTGTACACTCTTTGCCCCAATCTTTTGTTTCATTAAATATTTATGTGCGACATGTTGCAAAGTCTTAATTAGGTGTTACTAAAAAAAGTAAGTGGCAGGGCGACAAGGTATGGTTTTTGGTTTGACAACGTGTGTTATTGATTTTAACATTGTGATGTTCTTGATTTGACAACAAGTGGTATTATTTTAATTGGCTTGTTCGCGATTTGACGTTTAATTTTTGCTCTTTGTGGAATAATTAAATTGTTGAATTATTTTTCTGTTTGGTAAAGTAATTTGAATTATTGAAAATTAATACTTTCGTAAAAAGTTGCTAAAAGTTTTCAGACTTCTCTGAATTGGGGGCTTAAGGAAAAAATAAAAAAAAAAATTTTTTGGCAATTAATTTTCAAGAATGGAAATTGCATTGATTTAACCGGGATATTTTTTAATTCAAGAGCTTAATACTGTCATTCTGTTCGTACTTGTACATCTTTCTTAATCATCTCACTTGTGTTGTTTTATCCAAAAATAGATTTTCGCCCTAAACCGTATTTGAACTCTAACACAATCTTCTTTTAACAAGAAGGTAATTTAAGATTAAAACATGTACAAAATAGAACAATAATAATTGTACTTTGACCCAAAGTTTATTGATTTCTAAAACATACATCCATATCAAATAACATCTTTGATTTTAAGCTCCTCAATTTGATGGATGGTCGATTTAGATGTGCGTCCACTCCAGTAATTAATTAAAAATGCATTATTCCTATTGTTTCATGGACGACATGCAATTCAATGAAATAAGGGTGGGTGCTGTAAGTTTATTTTACACGTACACACATATATACTGTTTATGTACAGTAGATACTCTTATGAAGGGACACAGAAGTGACCATTGCATTGCTTTGATACACGGAGAATGCCATTTCAAAATTAAGCAATGCTTTCGAGGGTCCATCGAAAACAGGAGCCCGCTGAAGGTAGGTGTGAGTTGATGGGCGTTTCACTGTGCTACTCTGAGGTAATAAAGGGATACTATTTTTATTGTTGGTTTTACGTTATAAAAACATTTAACTGTAATGAAATTTTTATAGAGCTCGTAAGTAATAATGCTTGGAGGCATCAGTGTTTCCAAAAGTAGGGGACATTTTGACATGTATGTTTTTCTCACAAAAAAAGTAGCTTTGAGAAATTTGTATAGATATTTTTATTCAAATAGAATCCGGGAATTTATTTCTCATGGTGAGTAAAATTGTTTTTTTTTATATGAATGTTCATATTAATTCGAATGTGTGGAATATGGAAGTAATAAGACTATTAAAGTTGAAAGCTTTACAAATTGTATTTTTACTTAAGTAGAATACACATTCGATTTTATATGATAATTTCTATAATAGATGTTTTTAATTCTTAAGATTGTAGCTACTTTTTTCGATAAGCATTGTTATATAAACTAGGCGTTATGCTAATTTTTCTAGAACAAAAAATTTCTTGTAACTTTTGTAAGTTTTATAGGAAATAAATTGAATAGCTTGTAGCAGATACCAATTGTAATAAACATAAAGGGTCCGCCAAATAACTGTTTTCTGAAAAACTACAGAATATTTTCTCAAATTTCTTGTTTTATTTGAAAGTACAATCCTTCGGGTTAATAATGGAAAATAATTTCGTTAAAATGGCTGACTCGGCTGGCCATGCAGTAGCCTACACGATCGGTCCAATTTTTAAGCACATTATCGATTGTATATCACGAATATTGTCCATTAAATCGTCAATTGACTCTTGCTTGTCGGCGTAGCACTTATCTTTGACGGCACCCCATAAATAATAGTAAAACGGTGTCAAATCGCAGCTCCGAGGTTGCCAAACGACATCAGCTCTGCGGCTGATAATGCGATCTTCAAAAACAGGGCGAAAAACATCGAGTGTATCTTTGGCTGTGAGGCACGTAGCGCCGTCCTGTTGAAACAAAATGCTGCCAATATCCTCCTCTTCAGTTTTTGTGAACAAAAATTCGTTCAACATGGCCCGAAAACGATCGCCATTGACTGTAACGGCCACTCCTTGCTCATTTTCGAAGAAAAATGGCCCAATTATGCCTCGTGACCAAAATCCGCAGCAAACAGTGACTCGTTTTGGGTGCAATGGCTTTGCAATGTATGCGTGCGGGTTTTCTGTGCCCCAAATGCGACAATTTTGCTTTTTCACAAGACAACGAACATACGGAGCTGACGATGCTTCTCTTCTTCCAAAATCTGTACGCAATTTGCGCACACATTCTGCAAGATTCCCATGATTTTTAAAGTAATGTCGTAAAATTTGTAGCGTTGTTCAAGCGTATACACAACCATATTCGTTCAGCGAAAGGATAAAACTAATTATCTGTCAAATCAGATATGAGCTAAGTATTACCATTCACGAAATAAGCACTAGTTGAAAAAAAGTTAGATGGCGGACCCGTTATTTTGTGATAATAGTTCCTTAATTAACCATAGTTCTGATATTAAGCGGCTTTTCAAAATATACTTTAAAACTAATTGTGTAAAACACAAACGCAATCCCAAAAATTATATTGAAAGCAAAATCAGAGATATTTAATAATTTTGTTGTTGGTTTCTACAAAAATTCATAATGAATTTTGCTTCCTTGCTTCCTACCGAAATTTATGTACCGTTTCAAAATTTTCAACGCCACAAGTTATGAGGCGTTTGAAATTTTAAAAGACAATGTGAATTTCTTGCGTTGCTTTTTACATAATTACGGCCTAAATTTCAAACGCTGCATATCTTGAGGCGTAGAAAATTTTTAAACGCAATATGAATTTCTGTAGAAAGCTACAACAAAATTATGACAAATTTTTGACACTGTTTTTGCTTTCTATGTTAATCAGGGCGTAAATATCGCTCCTTAGTGTTCGGTTCGGTAGATTTGTGGAAAACACAAACACAAATAGTAAATCATTAACAAAATAACGTTTACCTGTTTGACATCTTCGAGCACAAAAATAATACTGTTCTTATCCAACACAACAAAAAGATGGGAACATTTAATTCCGTTCAGTTAAAAAAAAACACAAACTTTATTGTGTTCGGTTTAGCTCATTAGTGTTCGTTCGTTTCAGTATTGTTTAGC
Source organism: Pollenia labialis (assembly GCA_949318255.1). Lineage (NCBI taxonomy): Eukaryota > Metazoa > Arthropoda > Insecta > Diptera > Polleniidae > Pollenia > Pollenia labialis. The sequence goes on from OX439140.1 coordinate 86,086,746, forward strand.
GCCCTTTTGGCTGGCAAAAAACCATAAAAATTGTTTACAAAAACAAAATACATATACGAAAAAACAAAAAGCCAGCAACAAATTGTACACAAACAAAACATATACACAATACATACATACACAAGCTATTCGTGCTGTGGCCGTTAGCGTTGCGAGAAGATTTGGAAGTAAAATCTTCATAAAGCGAAAAAAAACGTTTTTTGAATAGAAAAATCTAATTATTTTTTATAACAAAAAAGTAAAAATTATTAATTTTTTTATAAGAAAATACTTCTTTTTATGAAAACTATTTAAATTCAAATACATAATTGCGGTATTTATGCAAAATTAAATTGTAGGTTTAAATTGGTTTTTAATTATATTTTCCATAAAAATGTTTCTAAAAATACATTTTAAAAAACCAATAAAGGCCTTTTCACACTATCCCACAAAATCTTATGTATTTAATGAAAATGCAACCATGTCAGGATAAGTAGTTATTGTTTTTTGAAAATTTATAAACAATAACAGGATCAGGGAAGCATTTTCATTAAATACGTAAGACTTTGTGGGATAGTGCGTAACGGCCTTAAATTAGTAAAAAATAAAATTGTTGAGTGAAAAAAATTATTCCTTTTTTAGAAACTTCATTGACATATCTTTAATTCTAAGGGGTGACAGTCACAACTTTTTTCGACCCACCTTAACACACAGATAATAGTACGTTCTCCCTCCAAAATTGGCGTTTAAGAATAACCTTGGATTTCCGATCGATATTTTTGCTTGCATTTGCAATGCATCGACATACTGTCAAAATCAATCTACAAAAAGTTCGGGTCACTTTCCGCTTATTACACTATGGAACATTTTTGGGATTATTGTCTGGGGGGTGAGAAATTCCAAGTCAGGGTGATGGTACTAGGCCAGTATAGTAAAACTCTCAAAGGGTTTGGCGTTCGTATGTGTCAGTTTTTTTTTATGACATTTTAAATTATTTCCTTATCTTGATGTTTTTTTGTTTAACATAACTCGAGAACCACTTGTCCGATTTTGCTAAAACAAACTCAAAAAAATTTAGAATTACAATTTCTTTAATCCGTTCATATAACGTTTTTCTTTATAATCAACAGTTTTGCCGGTAAAAATAAATTTGTGGAGAAAAAAAATATTTTAATTATTTCGCCCTCGAAAGTATGCTAATAATTAGTTTAATTTATTTTCTTAAAAGTACATGAGAGCGTTTACATACATATGTGTTTGTTTTTCTTATATTAATCATACGTTCAAAATTACGATCACTTAGGATTTTTTTAGTTTTTATAAAAAAATAAAACTTTAATTTTAGAATTAAATATTAATTAAATGGAACATATACATCAAGGCCCATCTATCAGGTCTGCTTTCTTGTACAAAAACAAAAAACGATTCTTTTTAGTTGTCAAAAATTTACTACCACATATACAAAGCAAAAGGAAAAAACGTGTATGTGTGGCATACCATAAACGTAAACAAACGTATACATGCACATGTAAGCAACATGTAAACAACTTTTGACAACTAAAAATAACATAAACAATGATCATCAGGCTTCTTGCGCAGACCTTTTCAATGCGCCTTGATATACATCATTTCGAAAATATTATAGGGGAAGCAAAAATTTAATGCAAATAATTAATTTATAAATTTTTCATTAATAAACAATTAGTTAACGGTTAATACGATCTTTAAGCGTTTATCATATTATCGTTTTTGTTGATAGTTTCGTTTGTTTTTGTGCTTAAAAATCGCCAATTTTGGTCGAAAAGTTTTTGTGAACATTTGCGTTTATGCGATTTTATATTTTTGTTGATTGAGGGCCGTTTGCATTTTAGCTACCGATATAAATCGAGCGCTTACTGCGAAAATACCGTAAGCGACATAATTTTCAAATTTCGTTTTTTTGCATAAATGCCTTTATTGGCAACACTTGCATCGTCTCCTCAAATGTCATGGTCACATAAGGTACAGTTCCGAATTTATAGCAAGAACAATTTTATCGTAAGCGACAAATTTCATACAAAATTTATATAAAATAAATTTAAAAAAACTCCCTCCTGTAAAATTTGATTTTTGGCGCTTACGTTGTTTTCGCGATAAGGGCTTGATATATTTTTAAAAACAGTTGTTTTTAAGCTTAATTTTTAAACAAAGATAATGTGTTTATACGGTTTTATAAATTAAAACTCTATGATCAATTGCCAATAAAGCCATTTATGCAAAAAAAACGAAATTTTAAAATTATGTTGCTTACGTTATTTTCGCAGTAAGCGCTCGATATATATCGGTAGCTAAAATGCAAACGGCCCTCAATAAACAAAAATATAAAATCGCATAAACGCAAATGTTCACAAAAACTTTTCGACCAAAATAGGCGATTTTTAAGCACAAAAACAAACGAAACTATCAACAAAAGCGATAATATAATAAACGCTTAAAGATCGTATTAACCGTTAACTAATTGTTTATTAATGAAAAATTTATAAATTAATTATTTGCATTAAATTTTTGCTTCCCCTATAATATTTTCGAAATGATGTATATCAAGGCCCATTAAAAAGGTATGCGCAAGAAGCCTGATGATCATTGTTTATGTTATTTTTAGTTGTCAAAAGTTGTTTACATGTGCATGTATACGTTTGTTTACGTTTATGGTATGCCACACATACACGTTTTTTCCTTTTGCTTTGTATATGTGGTAGTAAATTTTTGACAACTAAAAAGAATCGTTTTTTGTTTTTGTACAAGAAAGCAGACCTGATAGATGGGCCTTGATGTATATGTTCCATTTAATTAATATTTAATTCTAAAATTAAAGTTTTATTTTTTTATAAAAACTAAAAAAATCCTAAATGATCGTAATTTTGAACGTATGATTAATATAAGAAAAACAAACACATATGTATACGCTCTCATGTCTTTTAAGAAAATAAATTAAACTAATTATTAGCATACTTTCGAGGGCGAAATAATTAAAATATTTTTTTTCTCCACAAATTTATTTTTACCGGCAAAACTGTTGATTATAAAGAAAAACAATATATGAACGGATTAAAGAAATTGTAATTCTAAATTTTTTGAGTTTGTTTTAGCAAAATCGGACAAGTGGTTCTCGAGTTATGTTAAACAAAAAAACATCAAGATAAGGAAATAATTTAAAATGTCATAAAAAAAAAACTGACACATACGAACGCCAAACCCTTTGAGAGTTTTACTATACTGAAATAGTACCATCACCCTGACTTGGAATTTCTCACCCCCCAGACAATAATCCCAAAAATGTTCCATAGTGTAATAAGCGGAAAGTGACCCGAACTTTTTGTAGATTGATTTTGATAGTATGTCGATGCCTTGCAAATGCAAGCAAAAATATCGATCAGAAATCCAAGGTTATTCTTAAACGCCAATTTTGGAGGGAGAACGTACTATTATCTGTGTGTTAAGGTGGGTCGAAAAAAGTTGTGACTGTCACCCCTTAGAATTAAATGAAGTTTCTAAAAAAGGAATAATTTTTTTGCCACGCGCCAAAATACAGCCTTTTTTGTGTTTTTTTTTTATATAGCACTGGCAGTTAAAGCCCGATCTCAACATATCGCATGTCGTTGTTCATGGCTTGACAGTGACTAAATTTATGGCTTTAATCCAACATCCTAATGCCAACTCGAATCCTTCCCCAATATGTCCAATTTTTTTTTCACTTACCAAGAAAGTCCTTCTAAAAGTTAGTATGTATAACTTTTTATATACCCACATTTATAAAATGCCTTAAAATTAAGTTCCTTTTTTTCTTTTTCACATACATCTTAGATTCAACACGATAGAACCCAATACAAAAAATGTCTACTTATGATGCCCTTGAATAAAAGATATATTTAGGTATTAAGATTCAAGAACTGTAATAATCAAGCCATGAACAACGATATGCGATATGATTGAACTTTAAATGGCGGCGCTATATGTATATAAAAAACAAAAATGGCTTTATATGGAGGCGTGGCAGTAAAAATGTTACTGTTTTAGAAACATCATTGACATCCCTTTTACTTAAGGGGGTGACTGCCACAACCTTTTTTTATGGAGGTCGACCCGCTCTGATGCACATGCATATGCACATATTTTTGAGCGTATTATATTGTAGTTCCATTGTTTCTAGAATTTGTTTAACCTGTAAATACATATTTATGTCATTATAAGTGAGCCTTTATAGAATATTTTATAATAGTATTAGTTTTTTAGGTTTCCTTCTTTAAAATATCGCAGTTATTTTACTTTTTTGGTGATTTGTTTTTTAAACGAATGCCTTTTAATTATCGTCTTCTTTTCACTTTTGTTTCATTTATTCCGAACACGTTCATTTTATAAGAACCAAAAATATGTAAATAGAAAAAAATAAAACCTTTTGTGTCACTCACCGGAAATGTTTTTTAATTTAATGAAAACCTAAATCTGATTTTGTTCGTTGTTTTTACGAATGAACAAATATTTTCATTTTCTAAAAACAGGCTGTTAATAAATATGAAAATGGTTTTATTTTTAAAGTTGCCCCTTTTTTTCAGAATTCCACTTTTTGTGCCACGTTTCTTTCGAAAATCCCCTTTTTCTGCGCATTTTTGAAAATTGAAAATTGAACGCCTTCTTATATGGCTTTAAATCCTACGATGACTTTGGAGTAAGCTCCCAAAAGGTCTTCTAAAATTAGAAAAACAACAAAAGAATTAGAAATATTTTTTTACTAAATTAAGCACTATCTATGAAGAATAAATTATAAGCGATTTCAACTGCGTTTAATTTTCTACACTTTTAAAGTAAATGTAGTGTTTAACACTTGGACTTTTGAAACAATTCATTATACATTATAGGTATTTACTTTCATAGATATCTAAATAAGCCAGTCATTTAATGTAAGACTCAGGGACCGAAAATAACAGTTAATTTAAAATTATCCCCTTTGTATGCTGCACAGAAAAATTATATAAAATTTTTTTTAATTGTTTCAATTTTTTTAATTAAAAATAAGAATTATTGTGTTTGTGTGTATATTTGCAAATAGGAAAACATACACACAAACTTGATAATCACCCTTATTGTGTTTGGCGTATTTAAATTACGCCTACGACTGTTTGGTAATAGATTTAAGAGAAAGTAAACTTATTTCATTTAGTCTATTACCAAATAGTTGTAGGCGTATTTTAAATACGCCAAACACAATAAGGGTGAATATTTTTTGTTGCATCAAAGATACAAACAATTTTTTAATTGTTTCAATTAACTATGTTTAATGAAAAAATATTTTGATTTGTGTTTACGTTTTTGTTTTGTTGTTTTGTATATAAACTCTCTTGATGGTTGTCTAAATTTTATTCAGTAGTTAAAGTGATTGATTTCAATTAAACATATTAATTGAAACTCTACAGCAAGAAAAGCTCAAACTTACAAATACATACGCTCATTGATAAGATCACCTTCTTTGCGGTCTGAAAATTAGTACACAGAAAAAATTATCAGTTGTTTGTAATCAATTAAAAAAATTGTTTGAAAAGTATTTAAATTTGATAAATGTGATAATTAAATCAATTATTTTTTTTGCTGAAAGAAAATTAAAAATATAATTTTGATTGAAATTTAATTAACATTTTTGTTGTTTTAAAACTCATTTTTACTTAAGATTTATTAATTAAATAACAAAAACATCTTAATTGATTTATTTGTTTAAAATCTAATTGTCAAAACCTGAGCTATATTTAATTAAATCAATTTACACATTGTTTAAAACGGCAAAGTTTTTTGATAATTTTTTTTAATTGAAATTAAAAACATCATTTATTGAAAAAAATATATTTAAAATTTTAAGTTTTTAGTAATGTATATAATCATTTTGGTAAAAGGTGCAAAATCAAAAAATTATTTGCTTGATTCTATGAATTTAGTGATTAGAGGCAATTTTAAATTTTTTCTGTGTACGGCATTTAATTAGTAGTACAAATTTCTAATTAATATATTAATTGAAGTTGATATTGATGATACAAATTTTGCTTGTTATTACATCGAGCAAAAATAATAAATTTTTTTTTGATTTTTATTTTTTTGATCAAAAGTAACAGTAATAACAGTGAAATGCGCATAGGAATAGCTTATCCCATAAACAATAAATTTCAATTTATCAATAGTATAAAATGGGAATTTAGCACATTTAAACGAAACCTTGTTAATTAATTTTTTGAATCCCAAGAAAAACTTTGATAACTAAAAAGAATGTGGCAGTGTAAATAAAACTGAACTGGCAAATTAAATAAAGTAATTTTTTTTTATTTTTATTTCTTTACCCACTTTCAACTACATTTAGAGTTGACAAAAAATTAACCAATTGTAGTCGGGACTGTAAGAAAAGAAAAACTCACTGTTTGTTGAAATTTTTGCTTAGCTTTGATATCGTTTGCAACTGAATATTTTAAATTCTTATTCGTTTTACAGTTAAATTTGTAAAATATTTTAAGCCCTAACCTTTTTTAAAGGCATTTTATTGCGGCATTTCAAAACCTCTTCCATTTTCGAAATAACGGCATATCTCGAAAACAAAATCTAACCTTAAAAAACTGTTAACACCACTGAATCAGCGTACCTGAATTAGGTAAAAGCGCTTGTCGCAAAAGAATGTAAATTTCTAGCATAGCGTAATTATAATATTTGCTCAAAATCAAAAAATAACTGAAATGTTTGCTCAAAAAAATAAAAATCAAACATAACTTTTTTTTTTGATATTCTTTAATAAGGCTCGAGTTCATCAAATTTAATTTTCATTAAATTATTTTCACTGAGGGAAGGAATTTTACAACTTGGAATTTTTATTAAAATTTATTGATAATTTTTCTTTTTTTTTTGTAAAAAAAATATAAGTCCGAAAAATAACTGCAATCATCTGACTTTTATGCAAGAAAATGAATAATTGTTACGGTCCCTGACTAGACTTTGTTCATTGATGGGTTCTTTTTACAGTTTTTTTCTTTCGAAAAACATACAGGTCTTAAATTCTAAATACTAGTTAACTCTCCATATATGTACTAACATGGTCTTAGAACTAAGCTATCGTTTACAAATATGTACAAATGTTCAACCAAGATTATATATATCCAAATTATATACACTGGTAATCCCCATGTATCATTATTTGCCATTACAACCCTAGTGCTCCTCAAACATATTTAGTATCTAGGATATTTACAGAGCTTGTGTGTATTAAGCATGTAGAGGACGTGCGATTGTATAATAACAACGAATGTATTTTCCAACGATTACACTGTGTAATGAAATAGAAAAAATAACTGCATACACTTTTAAAATGATAAAGCGCAGGATATAGACCTTGTTGAGAATATTATGTTGTAAGTTTTTTGTAATTTCAAAGACACTCTCATAATCTGATGTAACTGTAACAAAATTATTTTTTTTTTGTAGGTAAAAGATTTTCATTTGACAGGTTTTGTTGTCATAAACATCAATACACAACTCGCTGGTTGATTTCTTGTTCTATCACTTTTTCGAATTTTGTTTTTTTGAATGTAATTCTAAAACTGCTATTTCAAAGCTTGTATTATTTGGTAAACGTTGCCAAAATTGGTAAATTAATTGTTTTCTGAAATCTCGGCAAGTATCACTTTTTCAGTACCAGAATTCACTATATCCAAAACGTTTTGAAAAAAATCAAGAATTTCAAAAAACTAAATAAATTTCTAGTTGATCTGATCTGGAACCAAAGTGGGATCTAAAAATGAATATTCTTCAAATGCATTGCATCCTTTAAGTATTCTTATTTCGGTTAAAGTTGAAAGATAATTTACTCTGTACAAAGTTTTTTTTTGCAACATTTTACTTTTAATAATATAAAACTTATTTGTATAAGCAAACAAAAATTTATTGGTCGATTACCGATGACAGCTGAATTGAAGTTGGGTTGCCAGCAGCGAAATCAGGCAACGCCGCTCATGTTACAATTTTATATTAAAAAAATGTGTGTATACTTTAACATGAGCGTCGTTGCCTGATTTCGCACAGCTAAAGCTGAGCTGCCATCCGTAAACGAACCATTAAATAAGTTTTTTAATTATTATATTTTTTTATATTCAACATTTTTTATTTTTCGAATTTATTCTATTAAAATAGTTGAGTTAAATAGGTGCATTCAATTTATAAAGTATCACTATCCAGTGTGACACAAAGAATGCTGACGAAGGCCGTAGCGGGCCAGAAAATATGCATTAAATTCTGCTGGTGTCTAATAATTGTAAATTTTTCTGTACATACAATATACTCCATTGCTATCCAAAGTAAAGTGTAACAAGACGATACAATATAACAGTCTGGTAGTGTATAAAGTCATTCCTAAGAATTAAAGGAATAGGAAGGACTATTACAAAAAAGGTATATAAAACACATAACTGAAATTTGGCTCATTAAATATTTTGTTTTTGATTATTTTGGGCCATATTTTTAAATGAGCTTCTTTCCATCCTTTGCTGTGATTCTGCTAAAGAAGAAGTTGAAAGATAGCTCAGATCTTCTAATATTTTTAGAGACGCAGATCCGCTTGTTTGCGGTCGCAATAACATGTTATTCTTATTAGGTTTTCGAATTAATACTGTCTCATCTGAGAGACTATTTTCCTATGCAGTGGCCGTATTCTGTAATTCGCTAATGCTTAATCTCTTTCGCTAAAAATCTATAAAGTTGATTTAGCGATTATTGGCTATGAATGCAATACTGTAACGTGCATTGCTAAATTTGGCAATGCCATAACAACATAATTCGCCGCAATTTTAGCATTTAATGTCATCGCTAAAATGTTTAAATTTTGCATTCTCTTAGGTATTTTAGCGATCGAGATTTAGCTTTAGCTAAGCGAATTACGGAATACGGGTGCAGGTCTGACTTAAATGGACTTGCCAAGTCGTCTATCTGCGAAAAAGTTTGTAATACTTTGTTTTTTTTTGTATACAAATTTTATAAATGTAAATTTCTTGCGCCGTTCTTATTCAAGTTTAAATATTAATAATTCCTTACACTGGAATTTTAAATAATAAACAAATAACTCTACTTGAGTTTTGTTAATTTTAACTTAAATTCAATATTCGAATCGCGATCGATATCGGGGATGTTTTATTTTGAGTATCGTATCGTCAAAAAGGCTTATCGTTACTCCCCAAATTTGAATTAGCAGTTATTTATATACTGTGTAAATACTAAAAGTAAGCACTAACATCAACTTCTTAAATGTCATGGTCACATAGGGTAACATTACGATTTTTTAGCGAAAAAAATGTAAGCTTAAGCGACAACCTTCGTACAAAATGTTTATGAAATAAAATAAAAAAAAAAGCCTTCTCCTGTAAAATTGTGTTTGTCGCTTGACCTTTTTTTGCGTCAAGGGGTCGGTATTTCAACTGTATGACTTTGAAATTAATTAACATTAAGGCAAATATTTAAATTATAATTCTTATTTTTAATTGGAATTTTAACATTTAAAATATGAAGTTGTTTTGGGAATATAAAAATATATACATATACATATTTTTATTTTGCCCGCCCAATACAAAGTCGAGCTTTTATGATTAAAATTTCTTAAAAATTAATTATTTATTTTTATATCTTTTGCATATTTTAGGGCTGGGATTTACTTAAAATATATGCTTGCGAGTGTTGCCACTAAAAATTACAAAATTTTGAGTAAAAATTACAATTAAAAGACCTTAACAATATTTTATTACAAAAAATGCAATGTTGAAAATTTTACAACTATTTCGTTTGCTAGAAATGAAAGTTGTTTCTTTAGTTATTGGGAACGCTGAACGCGACTCATTATTCCATTTTTCATCAGGGGGCCGATTCTGGTTCTGTGAAATGAAAACGTTTTTCACATTTTAATAGAGTTTTTGATCCTCGTTTGATAAATAAAATCCAAAGTTTTCATATGAAAAGAACAAGTGGAATGAAACAAATTGTTTTCACAATTTCTCTGTATTATGTAGCCTCGCATCGTAAAATTTTCCGCATGAAACCAGTGAATCGGGACAGAAACAGTGCAAAATGAAATAAAAAATGGTATCTTTCCGTTGCGAGAATTATTTGTCATTTAAATAATTTTCCACCAATTATTGAAAGGATGTGAGAAAAGGAGTTTCTGTATGAATATTTTGCGAAAAGTTTCTTACAAGAAGTGTCGTTTCGGTGTATTTGAAATTATTTTGTAATTTAAGAAATTTAATTATTGTTGATGTTCAGTATCCAGGTATTTAATTATTATTAAGTTTAAATTTGTATGTCTACTATGGCCCATAGGCAAGGTTACTGAAATTTAATAAACATAAATAAATAAGTAAATAAGTAAGTAAACAATGTAAAACTCATAAAAAAAGGCAAACCTTGATTTGTTTTTATATTTTTTTTATTGTATCCTTAAATTTACACACTCTCCTCTTCTATCTTTTAAACACCTTGTGACTAACATGTTAATACTTTAATGAGTTTTAATGACTGCAGTAAATTATTTTCATTTCTGTGTTCTCTCTTTTTGGTTTTTTACTTTTTCCTCTGTATTATGAAAACCGCGTAAACTTTTTAATAAAGTTTAAATCGGCAGTTACTGTTAAAATTATGTTTATTTTTTTATTTCCCTCATTCGTCAGAAAGGTTGACGTAATTTTAATGACTATCAACCTTCAGTAACCTCAAACCACAGCCAACTTTTTAAAAAACCAATGAAAAACAAATGGAAAATAAAGATCAAAAAGTTTGTTTTGGCCTTAAAACATCAAAAAGTTTCAGCCAAAAATATTCTACAGTGAAATATTTAAAATTTTTGGTGTTTTTTTTTTTTTTTTTGGGGGGGTTATTGTAGTTGTATTAAGTTAGTTTGTGTATGTACAATCATATTTATAATGTAAACAAAAATAAAATGTCTGTACACAGAAAAGCAAATACAGACAGTTGTACATAAAGTCTTTGTATACTTTCACTTTAATATAGAACAAGTTCGAGTGTGTATTTTGTTGAGGGGAAAATGGAGGAAATTTAAGACGATTTTGTAAGTTTTTTTATTTGAAAATTATAAAACAAGAGCTTTTCTTTGCAGCAATAGTTTTATTATTACAGCAATTTAATTAAGCCAGCAGGCCAGACCATCAGGAAACTTCATCCATAAAGATTTTAGAAAAACTAAAGATATTTAACCAAATAAAACTGTTAAGTGTATAAGAATTACAGAAACAGTTCTATTTGTAACAATATCAAAGTTAAAACAAAATCATCAACAATAAACAGTGAGTTTATCTCTCCTAGCATTCCCCACTACAATTGATTGGAATTCTGGCATAAGCAACCAGTGAAATGCGCATAGGAATAGCTTATCCCATCAACAATAAATTTCAGTGTTTTTTTTTATCAAATAATGAAAATTGGGAATTAAGCACGAATAACAAAATCATTTAAATTAAATTTTGTTTTTTTTTTAAATTTCTTTTTGCAAACGAAGTGTATTTTAACCAATTTTTATATTGGTCCTATTTCTCCCAAATTTTCCCAATTTCAATTTGAAGTATTTACGTATTTACTTTAAAAAAACACCTTCTTGTTTTCAAATACAAACAAACAAAAACATGCAATACGCATTCTTAAACATACACAAATTTTCTTACAAAATGTATCTTTTTTCTCGTGTCGAAAAGAATCTGTGAGATTTTACTTTAAAGGGCACCATAAAAAAAATTGTTGCCGATTTATTTTTTGTAAACAGTTATTTGAAAGTAAAGAAGAGTATACTTTTTTTTTTTAAATTGAACAAAAAGGAAAAAAGGGGGAAATATAATATAAAGGAATGACTGGAAAATAGAAACGAAATTACAAAACTGGGTAAACTTTTTCATTAGTTAGTTGATTTTAATGGGGAAATAACAACTGAAATTGAAGGGGTAAAAAAAAAGTTCAGCTTAAAAAAAGGAAATATGTTTAATTTAAGATTAAATTGTAATTGATGGTAAAAGATTGAAAACTTATAAAGAATAAATTTTTAAAAGAACTTAAAATCCAGAAAAATTTTTCGATGTTCAATGATAAGAATCTAAAATAATTAAAGCTTAATTTTATTAAGTTATCGATATATAATAAACCTAGATTGAACTTTAAAAAAGGTTCACATTTTAATTTAAAATTGAATGGAAGATGGACAAGGAATCATACTGTAAACGTAAATCTGTTTGTTAATGATTTGAAAAACGTATTTACCCCAAAATATCTCATGATATAGCAGTCGAGTTACCGCCTGTTAATTTAAGAGCAGCTTTTCCGATAAGATTTGAGACAAGGCGAATTAAGTAGAAGGTGAGGTCAACTCTACAACAACACTGCTTCTGTGGTCGGGTTGTCAAAAATATTGCTAGTAAAAAAAATAGGTTTGTAGATCAGTAACAAATTGCTTTTGGAGCTACCTCGCATAGCAATGAAAATTATTTGTTTTATTTTTAATGCTATTTTACGCCTTGAATACTACGCTCCAGAATGAAAGGTTTCTTTAGTTATCATGATACCAAAGCCAGGTAAAGATCATACAAATGTTGTGTCATATAGGCCTATTAGCTTATTATCAAATATATCAATGCTATTTGAGAAATTATTAGTGTCAAAATTAACACGGATTTTGAATGAAAATAGTTGTATTCCAAATCGTCAATTCGAATTTAGAAGAAAACTCAGCACAGTTGAACAAACTCATCGAATAGTAAATGTCATCAGAATAGCCTTTGAAGAAAGAAAATATTGTTCCGCCCTCTTAATTGATGTTTCTCAAGCTTTTGATAAAGTCTGGCATGAAGACTTATTACATATTTTAAAGCTCAACTTACCAGCAAACACAAACAAGCTGGTTAGTCAGTCGTAAATGTATTATTAAAAAATGCGATTTTTTAAGTTCTCCTCAGGCAATCGACGCACAGAGGGGTGAAATCACAAAAAATGGAGATTAATTAAACTACTTATCCAATTTTAAAAATTCTTTCACTATTAGAATGCTACGTTATCACTGAGTGACATAGGCTACACATCTTTTGGAAAAGTGGGCGGTGCCACTCCCCCCCATTAAAAATCGCTCTAGCGGCCATAGTAATAGACCGATTGTCATGAAACTTTCCTAATGTTTTACTGTTGACCTGCTAATAGTCCTGGGATATACTTGGTTATGATTGGATAAAGGGGCGTGGCACAGCCCATATAACCTGAAATTTAGAACGGATATATCTCATGAACTAGGTATGAATATGAGATTTGGTATATCTGTTAATCGTACAGTATGAATTACATCCAGTGGAATAAGGCGGTGTCACGCCCCCTTTTAAAAAATAGCTCTGGCTCAGTCGAATTTTTTTTTTTTTTTAAAGTAATGAAATTTTTACATAGTTATCAATTTATTTTTAACAAAATTACGTAGACGAAAGGAAGATTATTGTATCATATATGAAACTTCGGGACTCAAAGCAGATATTAAAATTGTTCGATCGTGTACGGATGTGTCTGGTGAGCGTTTTGTTCAAAAATATAAATAGCTTGTATATACATATTATAAGACATATGTGTCTAACCTGCTATTTTAAAAAATATGCCGGTCGTCATCTGTATCATGATTTGTGCCTTCTGGTGCCACGTTCGTCAAAACTGAAGGCGAAACTAGTAGATCTACTACTGATTTTGGAAGTTGGTGGAATTTTTTTTTTTGGAAATTTTGTTTTTCCAGATAGGATTGGATCTGAACTTAGTAGCAACCTATTTAATATGTCTCGATTGCAATCCTCCCGACTACTTTTGCGAGAAAAATGTTCTCTGTAGTTTTTAAAATCTTTGTTTCGGGCTTCCTGGGCTTCCTCAGACAGTTCACCGATCGGTAATAGCCCGTGCGAAATGATTTCTGGCCATGTATTAAAAACTTATGCAAGGTTGGAGGCATGTTAAGCCACTGATACTTCTTAACAAAAAGTCGAGCTGTATTCTGAGCAAATACTCTAAATTTTTCTACATTAATATCATGACCACAAGATACGGCAATTAATATTGTGTGCATGTCCTTAATCAGCTCCAGATCTAGTTTCGTAATATCTGCTGTGATTTCAGCGTTTTCAAAAAATCTTCGTGCTGTGTTGCCATCATTTGAATTGCCGAAGCCGGGCTTATGTTGGTAAATAATAAGTCCAGTTTTTTCCTAAATTCCGTTTGAATACGACTCTTGTTTTCAGCAACAACAAATTTTTCGAAATCGGTTCTTGCCTGCCATTTTTTAATTGGTAATTTATATGCCACGTGAAGAAGACGTTCATAAAAACATATCCAACCATGCAGTATAGAAAGACCGAACTCCAATTTTTTAACCTCTTTAGCGATCATTCTTCCAATGTCGTTAAATTCTTTACTCGTGGATCCACATAAATAACAATGACAATGACAATGACAATGACAATTATAACAACGAAAATGTAGACAAAGCAAACAAAAGACAAGAACTGGTGTTCTTTGCTTGAGTGACAATTTTCACAATTTATTTAATAAAAAAATTTCGCGCAAAAACGCGCAACATCTTATTACTGAATATGAAAGCCTAGGAACTGTTGTTTCTTAACAAATTAATATTCTAACGCCAACTAACACCATTCATATTTAAATATCCACGAATATTTTGAAAATAGCCAAAATTGAGACATATTTTAAAAAAATTTTTAAAAATACTTCTACACAATTTTTGTTAACGCAATTATTTTTAGAATAACGCTAAAATACCTGAGGTTGAAGTTTCCATAGTAAAAGTATTACTTTTGACTTGCGAAAAACTATATATTAAGCGTCGAAATATACCGAATTTCAATTAACACTATTGTGCGCGAATAGCTCAAAAATTACTTAACTTTAATGCAATGCATCTTGACAAGTAAACAACATATGACATTGAAATTTTCAGTAGTGATGTAGAATTTTATATACTGTAATCGGCTACTAAATATTTTTCAAAAAAACTAATTTTCATTTTTCAATTAATATCCATTTTTTGCGATTTCACCCCTCTGTGCGACGCTGCAGTCCCCTAATGCACCCAAACTTTAACATTTGCGAATGAAACAGCTTTTCTAAGCGTACATAAAAACTGTAATGGAGCATCTCGTTACTTAATGGATCATACTTTTGAACGTTTAAACAATGGAGGATAAAGGTCAATATGTAAAATAGAGAAAAAATAACACCGCAACTCTAGATTAAGGACAAGAGATATTGCAGAACTCATCCAATTAGAAGAACGTTAAACAACAACAAATGTGGACAGAAACCGTGAAGGGAAACATTTTCGTCCGGCACTGGCACTTCATAAAATAACGTATCAGCAAAATGGACCGACGTCTTACAGATATTTGAGAGAAACGTCGATAAAAAAGTCGGAATCGTATAAGAATTCTGTCAGATTTCTGACCCAAAAACGAATTCCGATAGACATTTCGTGGGAAATTTTGGTTTTTTGCCGACATTTCTGATAGATATCTGACAGAAATCTAATGAAAAAGGCATGGAAAATTTTCATGAGCTATTCGAGATTCTTATTGTTTTTCAACTGATAGCAGAAAGAATTCCTTTAATTGCAAAATATTTAAAAGTATATAATTATAAATTTTACATGTACGTACCTTTTTTTTAATCTTTTTATCTTGAAACAATAAAACAAAATTAAAATTATTTTCAACTTAATGACAATTGTCATCAGTTTCACCAAAAACGATTATAATAAGTCTCGTTAGACATATTTGTAAGAATTCCGTCGGAATTCGGCTATGCCGAATCTATCTATCTATGTACTTGTATTTTCAGTAAATTCAACAAGTCTTTACGTTTACTTATTTTTCTTAATCATAATTCAAACAAAAAAAAAAAAAAATGGAAATTAGCCAATAATTTACAAACTGTATTTATTTACAATATTTTGTTTTCTCTAAAACCAAAACCAAATAATTGGAAAATCTTTTGTTAAGCCATTGGCAAAATAAACTATGGCCCTTGACTTCAAACATACATTTTTGAAAAGAAAAACAGCAAATTTATAGTAGACTTTTGTTTTTGAAATCACAGATGTTTTCTCGAAGAGCTAAAAACGTTTTCTATTGTATTCTTATGGTTGGTATGCCAGCAAAAAAAATCTGGGGCATATTGATTTTGTCGTTCCGTAGAACATTGAAATAATCATCGGAGATCCTCTTACATATACATATTTATATTCTGAATCATTCTAAAACTCAAAGACGAAGATACTGTTGGGTCGTAATTTTTTTTGACTAAAGATTTGTTTAATATTTTAAATGGCCCCGGCCAAATACTTTATTTTTACGAAAAATGATTGGTAGCGAAAATGGTCCAATTCGCATCATCAAGCTTTTTACAGATTTTCTTTTTTAATTTCTTTGTGTTTTATAATTTTTTGTTATTTGAACTAATGGAGATGGGTAAAATAGATTCGACACGGCCAAATATATTCTTTCTTTTGTGCTTTGTTTTTTATACCCTTCACCGAAGGTAAAAAGGGTATATATAAGTTTGTCATTCCGTTTGTAAATTCTACAATATTGATGATTTAAATACCCATTTTCGGGAACCAAATATCTCTCCTAGTCCAAGTTTTATAACCCAAGTAAATTGTAAATTTCTTCTTAAACACGTCGGTATATAAATCTTTCATATCGGTTAAAAAATGACTGAGTTATAACCAAAAAGTTCAAATCCGGCTGTCTCTTACGGTTTACAACTTTGCTGAGTTGAGTTGACACAACTGAGTTGAGTTGTGCAACCTAAAACGGGCCATATTTCATTTTAATGATATTCAAACAATGTTCGTTTATGGTTCAGTCGTCTAGGGGGTTGAATTTAGAAACTGTGAGTCCTCTGGTTCAAATCTTGGTTTTTCAAAGAGATTTTTTTTTTTAATTTTTATGTTCTAAAAACAATTTAAAAAAATATTTACCAGTTTTATATTTTTAAATTTAATTTATAATGAAGTTTTTAGAATTGTGAATATGTATGTATATGTAAAAATTATTTAGTTTTTGTCTAGTTGCTCTGTATTCTGCCCGCACAATGGTGAAGGGTATATAAGATTCGGCACAGCCGAATATAGCACTCTTACTTGTTTTATTTTAGATATTCTTCCTTTTGTTTGCTTTTACATTTAAAAGTAATCTTATTTCGATGTTATTGATTTTATACTTTGTACAAGTTCGAGTTCAAGTACTTTGAATCAATTTTTGATGTAGTTGTTGTTATTTTCCATAACCGTTATACACAACAAGCGAATTTAAGAACGAAATATTGTTAACTACGAAAAACTTAAAGAGGTAAGCGGCTGTTTTATAAGGTAGAGAACGAAGTTGTTAATATTGACACTGAACACTTTTTATTTAGCACTTATTAAAATCGGTTAATGTAATGATCACCTATACACACTGAATTTGTTGTTGTTACCGTTATTCTTTAATATGCTCCCTTACAAACCTGCTTCGTAGTAATGAAATGTCATAGCTCTTGTAATGTTATATTTTTTTAATTTGTTAAGGATTCATTCACTTACCTTACTGCATCTCTCTATGACTTATTGCACAGCGCATAAATGTGCGCTTACTTTTTAAAATTTACAAAACAAGAAAATTATTTATTGGGAACACTCTACTGCTATGTTAATAGCTTGTTTTGCTCTTTTTGCTGACCACTTCTTTTAAGCTGTTTTTGTGTATGAATATGAGAGCCCGGAATTTCTAAACATTTGTGTAGTTGTGTGTGTTTGTGTTTATTAGAAAACATTTGCATGTGTACATGAATGATCCCAGCGGTAAGACGGGGCTTTAAGAAGGCCTCTAAACTTCATTCTTAAAGATACGCTTCTTATGATATCCTACCCAGTGTTCGAAAATAAACAGAACATTATTTAGCACTCGGCTCACATACACCTGAACAAAATCTATTTTTTAGTGTTTGTCTAGACGAACACAACCCTTAATATCGTTCGTAACTTTTGCAAGAATGAACCGAACATTATGTAGTGTTCTGTTCTTCGTTAAAATGTAGAATAATTGTAGTGATAGTGTAGACAAACATTATATTTTAATGTTCTATAATGTTTCTTTTTTTACATTGAAATGAACAAACAAAAAATTTTAGCAACGACCGCTGTGCAAATAGCTTGTACGTTTGTTGTGTATGTGTTAAGTTTGTGTAAACATTTTTTTGCTGGCTTTTTGTTTTTTTCGTATATGTATATTGTTTTTGTAAAATATGTTTGGATTTTTTTAATCGCCAAAGAGAGCTACGCACAACAGAAACGAAAGAACATTAATGAGCTGAACCGAACACAATGAAGTTTGTGGTTTTTAAATAAAACCGAACGGAATTAAATGTTCTCATACTTTGGTTGAGTTGAATTAGAACAGTATTATTTTTGTGCTCGAAAGATACCAAACAGGGACACGTTATTTTTGTAACGATTTTTTACACAAAAACTATTAGCGTTTGTGTTTTCCACAAATCTACCGTACCGAACACTAAGGAGTGAAATTTATTGTTTTTTTCTAACACTGATCCTAACTTTAGCAATATGCCTTCTAAAGGGTTTTAATCGTTTTTAAAAAAGATCCTTCCCAAAAATTTATTACACATTCGCTATTCCCTTTTTTAAGAAGGGAGAAACGAAGTTGTTCAGTTTTAATTTTGTTGTTCTCAGTCACATTCGTTACACAGAAAAAATTAAAAATTTTCTCTAATCACCAATTTTATACCAAATTCATAGAATCAAGCAACCCATTTGTTGATTTTGCTCCTATTACCAAAATGATTATATTGATTACTAAAAATTTGAACATTTTTTTTCAATAAAAAATATTTTTATTAAAAATATGATCAAAAAACTTTGCCGTTTCAAACAATGTGTTCATTAATTTTGACAATTTCCAACAACAATTTCACAAGTTTAAATTATTTTATTTTAAACGAAATATTTTTTTTTTATTTGATTATTATTTTAATTTAAAATTTATTTCAAAGCAACTAAAATGTTAATTAAATCAAAATTATATTTTAAATTTTCTTTCAACAAAAAAAAAAATAATTGATTCAATTATTACAATATTTATGTTTGAATACTTTTTAAATAATTTTTTTAATTGATAAAAAACTACTAATAATTTTTTCTGTGTACTTCAGTAGTAGGGAAATGGGGAGGCAGCAAAAATTCTGCCTCCCCATTCTATATTCCACAGAGGGAGCATTTTGCTTTTTATTTAAAGCAGCAAAATTCTGCCTCCCCATTCCATATACCACAGAGGGAGCATTTTGCTTTTTATTTAAAGCAGCAAAAATTCTGCCTACCCATTCCATATACCACAGAGGGAGCATTTTGCTTTTTATTTAAAGCAGCAAAAATTCTGCCTACCCATTAGTTTTTTTCCCATATACCACAGAGGGAGCATTTTTTTTTTGCTTTTTATTTAAAGCAGCAAAAATTCTGCCTACCCATTAGTTTTTTTTTCCCCAATGTATTTTTCCATAAGGAGGAGTTTTGAATTAGCGGGTGGTCTCTATTAAAAATAAAAATTTTGGAAATTAATATAAATAAATCATCGTTTATGAGAGGTGCCAAATATATTCCAACACCACAGTGGTTAAAAAAAAAACAGGGAGTTTTTAATTTTCAAAATGATGATGACTACTGCTTTAAATGGAGTATTATTGCTTCATTTTTAGGCAATAATCCAGATTTACTGAAAGAAGTAAATATATTAGAGGAGAAGATACAAATAAAAGATAGTCTGATCAATTTTCAAACATTGGAGTTCCCTCTAAAATTGAAGGATATTAAGATATTTGAGCAAATGAACTCAAATATAAGTATTAATGTATTTGGTTGTGAGGGAAGTCAAATTGTGGGGCCATATTACCTTACCAGTGAAATGAAAGCTCATCATATAAATCTACTTCTTTTAACGGATGAAGAATGGTCCCATTATGTATTAATAACAGATATTTCAAGGTAAAAAATATAAATTACAAAATTTTAATTCAAAATATTAATTTTGTTTATTGTATACACATTTTAGGCTAATAAGAAGTAGCTTAACTTCTCATAAGGGACGGATATATCTTTGCAACGCATGTCTTCAATACTCTTCAAATGAGAAAATTATGAAAGATCATGAAGAAGGTTGTAAGAAAGTTGTCTCAAAAATGCCGAAGGCGGACGAATGTGTGTTACAGTTTAAAAACTACCATAAACAATTAGATGTACCATTCGTCATATATGCAGATTTTGAGGCTTACTTGGAGAAAATTGATGGCAGTGATGAGCACGGTAATATTTAAAAACACGTAGCGTGTGCCTTTAGTTATTACATTAAGTGTAGTTTTAATAATAATTTAGACAAATTTAATATTTATTTTGGTGAAGATGCTCCCAACGTATTTATTGACAATTTAATTAAAGACAGTAAAGAAATTTTCACGGACTACTTATCTAAACATCAAACCATGACAGCACTTTCTAATGTTGAGATAACTTCACATAATCTCGCAACAAATTGTCATATTTGTGAAAAAAGCTTAGGGAGTGACAAAGTAAAGGATCACTGTCATTTGACTGGTAAATACAGAGGAGCAGCGCATAACTCTTGTAATCTTCTACACCAAATTGCTAAGTTTATACCAGTATTCTTTCATAATTTTTCTTCCTACGATTGCCACTTATTTGTAAAAGAATTATCAAAATTTGAGGGTGATATAAAAGTAATACCTCTCAACAAGGAATTATATATATCATTATCAAAATTTATACCAATGCAAAATAATAATAGCTTTGAAATTCGGTTTTTAGATTCTTTTCGATTTATGGCATCTAGTTTAGAATCTCTTGCAAATAATTTAAATGATAATGATTTTCAAATTCTCAATAAAGTGTTTCAACAGAAAAATGAATTTAATTTAATAAGAAGGAAGGGAGTATTTCCTTACTCTTACATTGATTCAATGGAACGCTTTAATGAAACAAATCTTCCCACTAAAGAAAAATTTTACAATATTTTAAATAATACTAACTGCACTAATGAAGACTATGAGCATGCTCAAGCTGTTTGGAGAACTTTTAAATGTACTAACTTATTAGATTACACAAAATTATATTTAAAAACAGACGTTCTTTTATTAACTGACATTTTTCAAAATTTTCGGCACATTTGTAAAAGTATTTATAAACTTGACCCATGCCAATATTATACTGCCCCAGGACTATCATGGGATGCTATGTTAAGAACAACTAAAATAGAGTTAGAACTGCTAAGTGATGTCAATATGTACAATTTTATACAAGATGGTATTAGGGGAGGCTTAGTTCAATGCTCAAAGAGATATTCTAAAGCAAATAACAAATATTTAGAAGACTTTGACAGTAGTAAGCCTTCAGAGTATTTAATGTACCTCGATGCTAATAACTTGTATGGATGGGCAATGTCAGAATATCTTCCGTATGGAGAATTCGAATGGAATTATGAAGAAGACATTTTAAATATGTTGGATGTTGCTAATATATCAGATACGTCTGAAATTGGTTATTTCTTGGAGGTAGACTTAGAATACCCCGAATACTTACATGAAACACATAATGATTTACCATTTTGTCCAGAAAATAAAATAGTTGGTGAATCTAGATATAGAAAGCTAATTGCAGACTTAACATCAAAAACAAAATATAAAATTCATTATAGGGTTCTTAAACAGTGTTTGAAAAATGGATTAAAATTAAAAAAAATTCATAGAGCGTTAAAGTTTAAACAATCTCCATGGCTAAAAAAGTATATAGATTTAAACACATACCATAGAACATTAGCAAAAAATTCGTTTGAAAAAGATTTTTTCAAACTTCTTAACAATGCTGTTTATGGGAAAACCATGGAAAACGTTCTTAATCGTACAGATGTTAAAATAGTTAGTGATTGGGAAACTACAAATCGTAATCATTTAGGAGCTAGAGCACTAATTTCTAAGCCAAATTTCTCGAGTATTACACAATTTTCCAACAATATGTTTGCAATTCAATTAAAAATTATGCAAATAACTTACAACAAACCAATTTATTTAGGCTTTGCTGTGCTAGAACTCTCTAAATGGAAAATGTACGATTTTCATTATCAGTACATGAAGCCAAAATTTCAATCCAATTTAGCCTTAAATTATATGGATACAGATTCA
Source organism: Pollenia labialis (assembly GCA_949318255.1). NCBI lineage: Eukaryota > Metazoa > Arthropoda > Insecta > Diptera > Polleniidae > Pollenia > Pollenia labialis. Next base: position 86,109,045 of record OX439140.1, read on the forward strand.
TTTATCTACACAATAAAAACAGAGGATTTTTATGCTGATATTTATGATGACATTGCTTCAAGGTTTGACACATCTGAGTATCATCCGAATAATATTTTTAACCTCCCATTATTAAATAAAAAAGTTTTAGGTATGATGAAGGATGAAAATAGTGGAAAAATTATGAAAGAGTTTGTTGGACTTCGATCAAAAATGTATTCATTTAAAACAGTTGGTATGAATGAAATAAAAAAGTCTAAAGGTGTTAAAAAGTCGTGCATAAAAAACCTTTCAATGGCAGACTATAAAAAATCATTGTTTGAAAAAGTAATACTCTCTGACACAATGAATACATTTAGATCTAAGTTTCATCAGCTGTATACTCAAAAATTACACAAGATTGTCTTGAGTTATGCGGATGACAAAAGAATTATCGCTTCGGACCAAATAAATACTTATGCACGAGGGCATTTTAGACTTCAGTCTAACTTTGACAACTTGTTTACAGAAATAGACAATTTTTTAAATGACTCATCTGACGATGAATATTTAATGGACATAGATATTTAGATTAATATTTAATAATTATGATACCATATAAATGTACAAAATTTATATTACTTACATATATACAAAATAATTTTTGAAATATAGTCTTAGCAAAGAAAACAAAATAAATAAATAAAACAATATATGTTAATAAATATACTTTTATTAAAAACTTTTGAATTTTATTTCTAAAAATAAATTTTTAAATATTTTGCCATAATACATTTTCAGTATCGTAATCTAATTTCTTTCGATTTCTTGTTACACGAGGAGAGTATTGATAAGGTAAAGTTGATTGTTTCATATTTGAATAGTTATCATTTTTTGATAATATTCTAATTTTTGGAGTTCTTTTTTCCGAAAAGCTTTTAAGACGCTTAGCTACGGAAGATGCAGAAGAAGGATTAAATTTTTGTATTGTTGTATCCATATCGTTTTGATCATCATTATTTGTATAAATATCCTCAGGTAAATTCAAATCTGTTTGCAGTTCTATACTACTCGATTTAGGTGTTATTGTTTGAGTTTCGATGTGCTTTTTATACACCTTTCTAGTTTGAGTTTCATTATCGCGCAAATTATGCAATGCCGATATTTTATTCTGATTAGATGTTCGTTGGGATCCAATTAAATATTTAGCAAGTTCTTGTTTAATGTAATACCATTTGTTTATATCCTTTAGTGTATGTGAACCATATATTGGTAAGAGTTTCCGATGTAAAAAATCTGAATCAGTATATTTAACTTTAAATTTTTCGTAAGTTGATGGATGAAGAACTATAAGTTTTGATAATTTATTTGACATTTTCTAAAATTTTTCCAATGACTCCACTTAATATTGACGTAATAATAATGGGTAAAAATCCTCCCTTTTGAATAAGATGTTTCCTCTTTTGACGCATAGAGGTTTGTGATGAGCAAACTTTCCTCAAAGTATTTTTATATGGTCTAAGTTTTTCAAACACATTTTTGTTTATTTTATGATTTCTGTTTATAATATTTAAAATAATTTCATTTAAAGTTTTGATAACTACATTGTCAACATTTTTCAAAATTGCATTTCGTAGTTTGTGATCCGCTTTTTTAAGAACGTAGAGAATATGTTTGTTCTCCTTCAGTAACTTCAGATTTGAAGTCATTGTTTATATTCGCATATATATAGTAATCTGTATCAAAAATATTTGATCTAAATCTTAAAGCGTTAGGTATTTCTTGAGTAAGATCAACTATTAAATAACCATGAGCCTGTTGTGTACAATGATTATATACATCTACTAAAGATTTTGAGTTTTCTGGATAAACTTGACGGGCTAAATGGTGGAATTGTGTCTTATCTCTTGGATTTTTAAACATAACTATATATTTGGAGTTTAATGAAATGTCTCTCGAATAAGTCCCTTTATGAAAAATATTTTGTGTAACTAAAATTACACTTAAGTTTCTATGATGAGATCCTTTTGTAAATAGTTCACAAACTTTCTTATTTGATGATTCAAGCATTAAATCATCCAATATAATTAAAGTAGATTCTTCGTCATTCGTATTGAAAGTCTCTGGAATTCCTTTAACAAACTCTACATTTTCTATATTTGGAAGTGAATTTTTTTCTGAATAACACCATATGATTCGGTCTATATCTTTAGATATTAAGTTTTGATTTTTAATTAAATTTTTAATAAAAGTAGATTTTCCACAGCCTGAGGGACCACAAACCATCATTGTAAATGGGTATATAAACTGATGAAACATGTTTGCGCTCTTAAAAACCATTTGTTAATAAATTAAAAAGGAAGAATATTTTAATTAATATGAGTAAAAAAAATCTTATTGACGAAATTCATAGTCAAGCTAGAAAAAACTTTAAGCGACGTAGGTTTATTCAAAAGGGAATTTTAGATACTTGGCAAATAGACTTGGTGGAGATGATACCATATGCAAAATTTAATAAAGGTTTCAAGTATATGCTTACGGTAATAGATGTTTTCTCAAAATATGCCTACGCTCTGCCATTAAAAACTAAAACAGGACTTGAGGTTTCAAAATCATTTAAAAGCATTATAAAGTTAAACAGTAATAAAGCTCCTAAAAACCTACATTCAGATCAAGGAAAAGAATTTTACAACAAATATTTCAAAACTCTTATGAAAGAGCTAAATATTAATCATTATCATACATATTCAAACTTAAAAGCGTCAATAGTTGAACGATTTAATAGAACTTTAAAAAATAAAATGTGGAAACAATTTAGTATGCAAGGAAACTATAACTGGATAGATGTATTAGATAAACTGTTGAAAGAATATAATTCATCTTATCATCGAAGTATAAAGATGAAACCTAATTTAGTTAACAAGCGAAATGAAAAAAAACTTTTAAAAACTGTATATAATAACTTAAAAGTTTTTAAAAATGGAAAATTTAATATTAACGATTTTGTTCGCATAAGCAAATATAAAAATGTTTTTGAAAAGGGATATACACCAAATTGGTCTACAGAAGTTTTTAAAGTAAATAAAATTAATGCAACAAACCCTGTCACCTACCAGCTAAAAGATTTTAATGGAAATATAATTAAAGGCGGATTTTATCAAGAGGAGTTATTAAAAACTAAAGTTCCTAACATCTTTTTAGTTGAAAAAGTCTTAAAACGTAGAGGTGAAAAACTATTTGTAAAATGGTTGGGTTTCGGAAAAGAATATAATTCATGGATTAATCAAACAGATTTTAGTTGATAAACTAAATTTTTTATATATGTATAACACACAACTTATAATATTTAACATTTCTAATAAATATGTCATCAAGCACAGAGGATAATAGTATTTATGTTACTTTATTAAGTAACGATTCAGTAAATTTATATAAAAACACTTCTAGTACTTTCACAAATTTATTAAAGCAATCTCTTACCATGAGTGACCAGTGGGAAGTCGGATTATCAGATATATCCTTTTCGATAACGAATAAACAACTAAATATGAATCAAAATATACTTAAACGTAAAAAACGCAACATTTCAAATTTTAATAATCAATCTGTAAAAACATTGAAAATTGACTCTAATAATGAATATGATGAAATTAAAACAAAATTTAAAGAACTAATGAAAGCATCCGACGAGCTAAAACTAAAAAATATTAATAAAACTTCAAAACTTTTAAATACATCAAACATGCAAATTGACTCTAAAAACGAATATGATGATGAAATTAAAACAAAATTTAAAGATCTAATGGAAACATCTGACGAGCTGAAACTAAAAAATATTAATAAAACTTCAAAACTTTTAAATACATTAAACATTTCTAATATATCTACAAAAGAAAAAGATACTCGTAATGTAAATATAAAAAGTTCAAACATAGAACAAAATGTTCAAATTACTAGTCCAGAGTCTACAACAACTTATGAAAAAGATCCCATATTATCGTCAACAAATTATATATTCGAAAAATCTTTGAACAAATTCTCTGACAACATAAATCAGTTTATCAATAAAATTGAATCTTCTGATATAAATGAAAACATATTTATTTATACTGATATAATAAAACCTCGACATGTTGGTAGTAAAAAAATTAAATGTTTAAAAATTTTTTCAGTAACAACATTAAAAAACTATATACATTTCAATAGAATTGAATATTTTCCTCTTGAAGCCTATAATATAAATGATATTTCCATAATGATTCGAAATGATGAAGGAGAAGAGATAAACTTTAATAAATTAGTTCCCGTTTATTGTACTCTACACTTTAAAAAAAATGTATATAAAATAGTTGTGTAACAAAACAAAATTAATCATTTTTATTACAACCATGGATGCGATTTATACAAGTTATTATAATAATCAGTCTGGAGAAAATATACAAAATATTGGTGAAATATATCACGCACCAAGAATTTTACAATACGGTCGTGGTATTGGATCCATATTTTCAGCTGTATTTTCACATTTAAAACCCTTATTTAAAACGGGGATGAATATATTAAAGAATAAATCATTAGATATTGGAAAGGAAATTTTAGAAGAAATTGGAACAAAGCCAATAAAAGAAATCTTACTAAACAAAGGAAAAAAGGTCATACAAAATATAAAAGAAGCTACTATTGATAAAATGAAAACAATGCAGAAAGGTAAAGGTCGACGTATAAAACTTAAACGTTTAAAGCAAAAGCAACAGATTAAATCAAAACGTTGTAGAGGAAAGAACTTTAAGGATATTTTTGGAAATTGGAAATGTCAGGATTTATAGAATGTATGAAGAGTGAGTTGGATTTATTTGAATCTCCTCCAATTCAAACCAGCGTTGTTAAAACCGAAGAAATATGCTACAATCCAATTGCCTCATTAGATAATTCGAGCACAATTGAATTTGTATCACTAGGCAATGGTGAAACATATCGAGATCTGAACAGTATTTATCTTCGACTGGTCATTGAATTAAAAGGAAACGGAGGAGTAGTTAATAACTTACTGCACTCCTTGTTTAGAAATTGTATTGTACACCTTAACAATAAAAATGTATCACAACCTGACAATAACTATCACTATAGGGCTTATATTGAAAAATTGTTAAATTATGGAAATGATGCCAGATCTACACATCTTGAATCATGTGGCTGGGCTATTGATACAAATAAAATAAATTCATTAGTTGATAAAGAAAATCCTGGTTTAGACAAGAGAAAAAAACTATTTAAGGATGGGAAGAAAGTAGAGCTTTTTGGAAAACTTCATGTTGATGTATTTAACCAACAAAAATACTTGCTTAATAATGTTGATCTAAAGGTAACATTAAATTTGGAAAAACCGGAATTTTACATTTTAGAAGGTGGCGATAAAAATGAATCTTATATTAAAATACATGAAGCTAATTTATATATAAATCATCTTACTATTAATAATAACATTTTAATGGCTCATCATAATGTATTACAATCAAGAAATGCCATTTATCCTTATAAGAGAGTAGAAATAAAAACGTTTACAATACACCCTGGAAATCATTCTTTAACTTTAGATAATGTTATACTAGGACAATTACCAAATTTTTTAATTTTTGGAATGGTATCTAATAAAGCATATACTGGAGAGAAAAAAGAAAATCCATTTAACTTTCAACATTTTAACTTACAAAGATTTAATTTGGTTGTAAATGGAGTGCAATTTCCTGCGCAACCAATTGAACTTAACTATAATAACGGAGGAATAATAAGTACTCGTGGTTATCAAACACTATTTAAAGGAACTGGAATTCATCATTTCGACAAAGGTCATCAAATAACAAAAGAACTTTTTGATAACGGCTATTTTTTACTAGCTTTCGATTTAACACCAGATCATAATAATAATTCCAATTGCGGTAACTTAATAAACCAGGGAACTATTCGTATTGAAGGGCGTTTTGGAAAACCAATTATTGAAGCAATAACGTGCTTAGTATACTGTGAATTTGATAGTGTTATAGAAATTGATAGATCGCGTAATATTATTCAAACACTATGAATTCAATTAATATTAAAGATACTCTGAACTCCAATAATTTAACAAAATATAAATTTAAAGGTGTATTTGCATGTAATAAATTACCAACACACCCAGTTTTAAAACCGTCATTTTACGTTGCTAACACTGATCCATCACATAAGCCTGGAGAGCATTGGGTTGCTTTTTATTTTCCTAAAAACAAACCTGCTGAGTACTTTTGTTCTGCTGGTCAATATCCAAATAAATACTTTAGATTATTTTTAAATAAAAATTGTAAAACTTTTACTTATAATAGTCTTCGAATTCAGAGTGAAACTTCAATTTTATGTGGTGTTTATTGTTGTGTTTTTATTTACTTGAGATGTAAAAACATAAGTTTCAAACTAATTTTAAAATTATTTAATTATTTTAATTTATATTACAATGATATTTTAGTTTTAAGTTTATTTAAATATATTTTTAAGAATTTTTAAGAATGAATAAAAAAAAAAAAAAAATTAGAAAATATAGTTATTGTTTTTCTTCCCAATTCCTTATCGTATCCAAGAGGATTTTATCCATGTCGTCATGCAGTAGCCATATCGGTGGTATAGATCTGAAAACGTCGTCCTGCCCGTCATACATCGCCAGGAATATCGGCAAATCTATCGGCGGTAATATAAGGACTTCCGTTACATCAACTCTTTCTCTTCTGTTTTGGTTATTTTGTAGATTGTCCATTGCGGCTTTGCTAATAGATAGTTGTCAAATAAAAGATTTGTTTTTTAATCATAAGTTTTTAATTTAAACTTAGATATTCTAGATTAATTTTTCAACTTAAAAAAAAAAACGTACACTATTGCATTCACTAACGAAAAGTTCATTAATTCATAGTTTAATTTGAAGCCAACATTCAAGGTTAATTTTTAAACTTTAAAAAAATGCACACTATTCCATTTTTCACTTATGAAAAGTTTATTGACTCATAATTTAATGCGAAACAAAAATTCAAGGTTAATTTTTTAACTTAAAAAAAAAAAAATGCATACGGTTGCACTTTTTAGCATAACGAAAAGTTTATTGTCTTTTAATTTCCACAATAACAATTGTATATTTACTTTTTACGAGAATGTTCTTAAAAGTTAAAAGATTTGTTTTTTAATCATAAGTTTTTAATTTAAACTTAGATATTCTAGATTAATTTTTCAACTTATTTTTAAACTTTAAAAAAATGCACACTATTCCATTTTTCACTTATGAAAAGTTTATTGACTCATAATTTAATGCGAAACAAAAATTCAAGGTTAATTTTTTAACTTAAAAAAAAAAATGCATACGGTTGCACTTTTTAGCATAACGAAAAGTTTATTGACTTTTAATTTCCACAATAACAATTGTATATTTACTTTTTACGAGAATGTTCTTAAAAGTTCAATAATCATAGATCAGTTTTTAAAAATTTGCTTTGATAAACATTAAATATATGTACCAAACAAAAAAACAAAAAAGTGCATAAGTGCATAAATATATGTTTTACGAGGTATTTTCAAAAGATTTTTTTACTGTTTTATTTAATTAAAAATGGAAAGTGTAAAACTAACTTGTGAATTTTGTAAGAACATAACTTTTGCAAACAAATTTAATAAGAAAAGGCACTTTATGCGCCTGCATAATTTCAGTGCCAAGAAATCCAAATTTTATAAAAGTGCTTCAGCTATCAAGGAAAAAAGGCGGGAGGATGACTTATTTTTATCGGAAATAAAGGAGGAGGACGATTTAATAAGACAATTTATGGAGGAGGATGACTTATTTTTATCAGAAATAAAGGAGGAGGACGATTTAATAAGACAATTTATGGAGGAGGATGACTTATTTTTATCAGAAATAAAGGAGGAGGACTTTAAATTTTAAATTTTTTAATGTAAAATTATTTTTTAATAAAAAATATAATAATATAATATAATATATATATAATAAAAAGGAATATAAAAAAAAAAAAAATCTTGTTTTTGTTTTATTATATTTATCTTTATTGTAAGGATTTCTTTTTCAGAGTTTAGACATAATTTAAATCAAATATTGCAGGACCATTTGGTAATTGACGCCCCTTGTAAATAATTGTCCAAACTTTATCATTCATCTGAGTTAAGTATGGATCCTCCTTGTTTAAAAATTTCATCATTCTATGGGGGAGATAAAAATATTTATTGTCATCTAAATTGGCAATGACTTTAAGACCATATTGTGTTTCTTTCCATTCAAAATTCACAATTTTCAAAGATTGGTGTAAAGGTATATCATCTATTCTAATATACTCGGGCTTAATACCTTGGGCAATATTTACAATTTTTTTATACATCTAAAAACAAACAAGAAAAAAATAATAAAAATAAATAATTAAATATAAGATTTTTATATAGGAATTTCTTACCATTTTTATTAAGTTTCCTTTAAAGTGGCAATTAGGGTAATGATGTTGAATATACTCCCGAAAGCCTTTTTATATTAATGGCATACTTGCTAAGGTAAGAGTACAAATTGAGTTTATTTATATACTTACATATGTTGAATATTTAAACTATATTACATATTACTCTCTATTTTTTTAAAATACTCAAACAATACATTTAAACATATTACAGAATTTTTTAAATTTCTCTTCATTGAAGAAAATATAAATATGATCAACTTAATATTACTCCTTTTTATATTTAAAACTACTCAAAAAATTCTTTATTTTATTTATATTCAAAACTCCTCCTTATGGAAAAATACATTGGGGAAAAAAAAACTAATGGGTAGGCAGAATTTTTGCTGCTTTAAATAAAAAGCAAAAAAAAAATGCTCCCTCTGTGGTATATGGGAAAAAAACTAATGGGTAGGCAGAATTTTTGCTGCTTTAAATAAAAAGCAAAATGCTCCCTCTGTGGTATATGGAATGGGTAGGCAGAATTTTTGCTGCTTTAAATAAAAAGCAAAATGCTCCCTCTGTGGTATATGGAATGGGGAGGCAGAATTTTGCTGCTTTAAATAAAAAGCAAAATGCTCCCTCTGTGGAATATAGAATGGGGAGGCAGAATTTTTGCTGCCTCCCCATTTCCCTACTACTTACTTCCTTCTTTGGGTAGGGAATGAAGTTTTTTAAATTGTTTTTCGTCTAGCCACTCTTAAAACGAATAAGTTGCGGATCAGCTGCTACGTTTTCCTTACCAATCTTATTATTGGTATATATACATAAGTAGGTACTCTTACGTAAACGTTACGTTACGTTGCGGATAAACCAGCTAATTTAACAAATTTTTTCTCTGTTTTTACGTATCAGATGTAAAAGCATTTAATGCTTAATTATGTTTATTGACAAATAGCAAAAGCTACAATTTTTTAATTGTATAAATTTTGCTATATTTCCTTTTTTTCTTTCGATGCACTTAAACACGTTTACGTATTTCTCGTAATAAATAACTATTTATTTTAGCTTTTAGCCTTTAAGATAGTATTCTAATGAAAATGCTTCTTTGGGGTAATTATTATTTAAACATTTTCAAAAAACAAAAGCAACTTATTTTGATAGGGTTGTATTTTCCTCAAGTAGTGCTTGTGAAGGCTTAATAAGGCCTTTTATTAGGCCTTGTTGTTCATTCTTTTTACTGCTGGAAATACATACGAAGGTGGCTGTCTATACGTTTTTCCATAAATATGCGTGTTTGTATTTTTTGATAATTGAAAAAGAAAAATTTGCTTGCAAAGTTAGAATCATTGAAAATATTAGAAGATTTCATATTAATTTTGTATCTCTGAAGCATAAATTTTTTTTTTTATTATTTTATTATTACCAAAACTTATTTATTTAAAATTTTACAAGAAATTCTCAACCATAAACAAATTCCAAGCAATTCGTCTTGGCTTCTCTTAATTCAACCCTGAACTTGACAACGCCATTTAATAAGATTATTTTAGGATTTAACCACACTGCACCAAAACCTGCACTGAACGAAATCTTTAAAGCAATATAATATTTTTTATTTTTTTTTTTTTGTTTTTTAAACCAGCTAAATAAGTGACATTAACACACAATTATTTTTATGAGTAAATACACATCAGAATTATGAGGTACTGATTTAGTTCGTCAGATTTCACTACCGTAGCAGTGATGATGATTGACATAAAAACTAAAAACCGATAATTTCTTAGGATTATCGAACTATTATCCATTACAAGAGTCTTAATATCTTTTCAGTACATTTTTCAATTGTAGATAACAATGCCGAGATATTGTCAACCTAGAGAGCGGATGCTTTATAGCAGCTGATAGAATATCTAAAATTTCCTTGGCTGAAGCAATTTAACTTTGATACAAATTGTTAAATGTTTTGGATCTAAATTATAATGTCAACATATAAATCAGGTTGACAAATAAGAAAAAACTGGTCCACTGAAAGAAATGTTACCTTATTTTCGGTTTTAGTTATTTGTAAACAAATGCTGAGATACGACGAGATGCTAAAGTTGTCTTAACCAGCAATTTATTTAACACTTCAAAAACGATAGGCAAAAAGGCTCCTCTTTTCTTTTAGTGCGTTTTCTAGAAGCAACGCCATAACAATTTTTACGATGTTTCAGATGTTAGCCATAGTGAAAAATGGAGTGAAAAATGGTTGTGAAGAATTTGGGATAACCTTCAGATATTAATACTAATCTAGCCAAATTAACAGCATACCTCAAGTCATCTTTTTCTATGCCGGAAAAATATGCAGAGTAGTGCAGTTACTAAAGCCAGGCTAAGAAGTAAAAGGAAATATGAACATATTAGGATTTTAGTTAATCCCGGGATTTAATTTTTGTAATACCGGGATTTTCGGGATTTAGTTAATTCCGAAATTGTTATCAAAATTTTTTTGTTTTACCTTTTTTTATAAAAATAAATTCATCATGACATTCCCACTTGAGAGAATAGGGAACAAAATATTGATATTTAAAATTTATTTGACAAACTCTGTTAATATGTACTGTCATTGAAAACGAAACAAAAAAGTTAAACTTTGTTTGTTTTAAGCGTGTCCAACAGTCATAACGAAATTTTAACGAGAAGTGTGGAATATAGTTAAAGAAGAAAATCAATAAAATAAAAACAATGTCTTTTGAAATGCACAAAACATTCCACTGGTGCACCAAATTTGCACTAAACATTGAAACTTTACTCTTCACAGGGTTAGAATTATTAAAGTGATTTAGGAGAGTAGGCCTAGGAACTATGGAGCGATTTTACGATATTAAGAAGTGTATTTGGTTAACTAAATGAGTTGATTCTGATAATTAATTTCGAATTCAAATTTGAATTATTTATTCTTAATAACTTAATAAAAATTTGAATAGAATCTTACAAATAAATCAATTACAAGTTTTCTATATTCAATAACAATATTAATTATTGTTTTCAACTGAGGTAATTGAATAAAATATAAATTTTTTGGTAATTATTTTTAAAAGAATCAATTAACACATTGATAGAATTCGTTTGGTGTTTTTTTTTTTATCAAATTTTAATTAAGTTAATCATTAGTTTAGAAAAAAATCACAATTTTCAATATCTACAATTGTTAGTAATAAATATAACATTGTATTAAACTTAAAAAAATAATAAATTATTTATAAAACTTTTCCTTGTTAACCTCTTTGAAAGACGTTTTTATCGGATATCAACAAAATATCCACTTGTGTTTAAAATACTTTAAATTTTTTAGAGAAATTTTTTTAAATAAAATATTTTTACTTTCTTGACTTTTATGCAAAACAGAACTTTTGTGTGTTAATTTTTAAATTGGATATTGTTCCAATAGGTTATGGGCCCAGTTTCGTTAACGGTGTAAATATACTAATCATTTGAAAAATGGAGACTAAAGCCGTATTTAAACTGCTAAATAATTCAAATTATTTTTCATGGAAGTTCAAGATGAAAATGCGTCTGGTACAATTAGAGCTGTGAAGCGTTATTAAAGAGCCGATTCCACAAATATAAACTGAGGTATCCCGAAGAAAGAATCAAAAAGCCTGTGCCACAATTGCTATATGTGTTGAGAATTCGAAAATTCATTTTATTGGTGGTAACAAATCAACCAAATAAATGTGGATTAAGTTGCAGAAAGTCCATGCACGTAAAACAATATGTGCGTTCGTTTACTTTTCCACTAAAATCCCAGTAAAATCCAGTAGGTGAGTAATATGAAAATGTTACAAATTTATGTGTACGCGAACGCATTTCAGTAAAACTCAGTACAAATTTGTACAAATTTTGGGGTAAACGAACGCAGCTAATGACATCGAAATTACATTTACTTCGTAAATTGTATGACAAACGTAGTCCGATGGAGACAATATGCAACATCATTTGAATAGAAAATTTATATATCTTATGTGGAGCAATAAATAACTATCATAATTATCAAATCAGTATAATGAAACTTATATATCACCATCTTGTTTTGGATGTGTTCATCTAGGGCAATATTACCGATATAAGAAAATTAAAGCAACTTGGTACTGGAATCTTTAGAGAAAAATGCAATGATAATGATTTTTGGATACTTGTGCAAAGTCAAAATTATTAAGGACTCCTTTTCAAAAAGCAAGTTTAAACCGATCAAAAGAAATGCTGAATATATTCCATTCCGACGTCTGTGTACCTTTTCAGGTTAAATCAAAAAGCGGTAAGAGATATTTTCTCTCATTTATAGATATTTATTCAAGATACTCGAAAGTTTGTGTTCTGAGTACAAAGAATGATGCTAGAAACACAACTGGGACGAACGACGAATAATTCGCGACGAATATTCGTCGTCAGAAATAGAACACATTGGTATGTATGAGAATACACACAATCGTTGCGTATACCGAAATTCGTCATGCATAACGAACACTGCGATAGGTTTATTTCTATTTCTTACGCAGACGAACGACGAATAAATTGGAACAGAGGCAGCTAACCGCAGCTAAATCATGAAAGCTGTAAAGAATCACAGGCAAAACTCGCTTCTAATGCGAACTTGGCTAAAATTTGCAAAAATCGCGAAAATTCGCGAAAATTTTTAATATTTCAAACAAGCCATAAAATTGATTAAAAGTCTCTAAAACTATAATGAATGGCAAAAATTCAATAAAAATTGCTAAATTAGCGGAAATTCGCAAAAATTTGCTAACAGCGGCATAAAAACAATGTCTAATATTCATTTAAAAATCGTTAAACCTTTAAAGAATCATTACCCTTATAGATAAAAATCGCTTATATCGCGAATAAAGCTAAAATTCGCAAAAATTGCAATATTTAAACAAACGCAAAAAATTTTTTGAAATCGCTTAATCAGTTTTAAATATCAAAATATCCGATAATAACATAGAGAGTTTGCAAAAATAGCGAAAATTCGCGAAAATTTTTCATTTTTCAAAGAACCCATAGAATTGATTAAAAGTCCCATAGACTATTAGGAATGGCAAAAATTCGTAAAAAATTGCTAAATTACCGGAAATTCGCTAAAATTTGCTAACAGCGGCATGATAACAAAGTCTACTATTAATTATAAATCGTTAAAGCTGTAAAGAATCAGACAACTTACAGACACAAATCGCGAAAATGGCTGAAATTCGCGAAAAATTTCAAAATTTAAAACAAACACAAAAAAAAATTTGAGCTTGCCAAATCGAAATGAAGAACATCAAAAATGCTTAAGTAATTCACTTTCGAGTGGATTCGGATTCTAGAACACAACCAATTAATAGTTTTTTATGTTTTTTTTTTTTTGTTGAAATATGGTCAACCTATGATTTGATAAATGTTAACAAACAAAGAAATTTTTATAAAATTATTGTTAGTTAAAGAAGATGAAAATTGATGAAAATGTTTATATAATCAAGCGTCCAAGGTATTTATTTTTATTAATTAAAAAAAAATTCAAGTCTTATTAATACTTTCAATTTACGCACTTATTGTGTCTCATTTGACGAATTTACGCAACGAATTCTTGCCGACGAATTCGTCGTACTATGCGAAGTTCGTCGCTCGTCCCAGTTGTTTTTATACCATGAAGAATTTAATTAAGAAGAATTTTACAAGCAAAAAGTTGAAGATATTGCGGTGCGATAATGGTGGCGAATATAGTAAATGATGAGTTGAAATCACACTTAAAAATGTCTGCCATTATTCTACAACGGCCCCATATCGACCAGGGCAAAATGGCATTGCAGAATGCAAGAATCGAACTTGAGTTGTGATAATACGTGCAATGCTAAGTGGAGCAAATCTTTCAAAGATTTTATGGGTCGAGTGAATTATGGCAGGCAATTACATTTAAATCCGTTTACCTAGCAAATCTATGGATTAAACTCCTTTTGAACAGTTGTATAATAAAAAGTCATATTTGAATCACATCAGAGTTCAAATTCCAAAGTGAAAACGTCAAAAACTTGATGACGCATCGGAAGGGGATAACGTTAAGGGTTATAGAATATAAATAAATGGGTCTATCAAAATAATAGTTAGCAAGGATGTTAAATTCAAAGAACGATTTTCGATTACTCAGAAAATTAGATGTGACCTTGATTAATTGACATATCTAAAGATGAAGGTAATGAGATTTGTAATAATGAAATGTCATCTTCTTTTAAACAAACTCAAGGAGATAATCAACAGAGTAGTCAGGAAGATGAAGAGAGTTCCAAACAAGTACAATAACGTCGATCTGATAGACTAAAGAACAAATAATCTAAAATAATGAATTTAGAAACTGATGATAGTATTGTGCCTGCATCTTGGAATGAAAGGATTAAAATTAAAAACCCTGAAGGCGAATTATGGTGGCAATCTGCTAACGATGAGTATTAATCTATTGTGAAGAACAAAACTTGGGTATTAACACAGTTGGCAAAAAGAAAGAAAATCATTAAATAATACTAACGTTAATAAACCAAAATATAAATTTCGTTTGAAAGAGTAGTAGAAAGAGTAGAACGAAACATTCGCTCCTGTCGGTAAATTTGTGACATTGAGAACAGTCTTAGCTGTGCCGTCCGAAAATATGTATTAACGCACTAAGACGTAAAATCTGCATTTTAGAATGGAAACATACAGGAGGAGATTTATATGGAACAAGCTCAAGGATTTATTCAGAAAGAAAATGAACAATTAGTTTGTCGACTGCAGCAGTCAATTAATGGATTAAAACATGCTGTAAAATCGTCGTATGATACTCTTAATGATGTATTAAATAAAGTTTTATTTATTAGAAGCAAGGCCGATACTTGTTTGTATATTAAGCAAATTAATCAAAATTTTATAAATTTTTTTTATATTCACGTACATTTTAATTTGCAATAAATATGAGGATGAGATTTCGTAAATTTACAAAGAACTAAACGATTATTTTGAAATTATGTAATCAAATTGAAAGAATTCCGAAGAAGATTTTTTATTGCATCAAGAAGATAAAATTAAGGGGCTTATAGTAGAACCTGAATAAGAAGATGTAAAGCCCAGTTATATACCAATGGATCGAAAGTATGTAAAAATTACTCATGAAGAAAATTTACTCCCAAATAATTTAAAATTTAGATCAATGATGGGAACGTTATTACACATTTCAATTACAACAAGACCGGAAATAGGTGTTGCCGTTTCTATATTATGTAGAAGAGTAGATATTCCAAGAAAATGCGATTTGGAAGCTGCAAGGAAAATTTTTCGCTATCTACAAACTACATTGAATTCTACATTGATTTTGAAGAGAAATTCTAATTTAAATATTGAATGTTTTACAGATGCTAATTGGGCCGGCAAAGGAAAACCTTAAAGTACCGGTGGTTATTTATTTTTGTAACATCATATCGTGGTCATCTAAGAAACAGTAAACAATAGCTTTATCTTCAACTGAAGCAGAATACATTGCTGCTTCATATGCTGGCCAAGAACTTTTATGGTTGCTGCAATTACCCAATAAAAACTTTAATCATTTTGCGAAGCACTAATGGTACATTTAAAAATATAAGCGCACAATTATGCGCTACACAATAAGACATACAGAGATGCAGTTAAGTAATTGAAGGAGCTTTTAACAAGTTTCATTAAAAAAAATAATAGTTAAAATGCCACGGCATTCCTTTTCTACGAAGCAGGTTTGTAAAGGAGAGCATCAACAATAACCGTAAAAAAATCATTCAGTGTGTGAAGCTGGTAGCTACGTTCACCAGGTTTTTGTTTGCGTTGAATAAAGCGCTTTTTGTGTTTTGTGTCAAAAATGTATTGCGTCAAAGTGGGAACTCGCCATATAAAATTCATGTCTTCCGTAAGCGGTATTGTAAGCGAAACTCTTACATTTCTCCCTTACAAACCAACCTGCTTTGTTTGAAGCACAATTTTTTATTGGGTAATGAGTGATATGAACTTTTGTATTACCAAACCCATTCCAATGTACGAATACAATTAAAGCTGCATCAAGATAATAACCTCTGCAAAGTTCAGTGCAAGAACAAAACACATAGACGTCAAATATCGTCATATCATTTACATAATTTTCGCTATTAGGGCTCGATATCAAGACAAAACCACAGATTGATGATTTTCTAACTTTTAATTTTTTGTATCAATATAGCCATGACTTTGGTGTAATTTATTAAAGAAAATTTTTAGTTTTTTTATAAATATCTATCAAAAGCATTTATCTTCTAATTTTCAAAAATCCCGAAAATCACCGGGATCTCGATATTTGATTTTTTGAAATCCCGAATCCCAGGAAACCTGTCCCAATTGGCATCCCTAGAACATATAGACCAATGTTGCATCTTTCACCTGCAAACAAAACCTAAGAGATAGGAGGAGAAGTCGCGAGCTCCTAGTACATTATCTGAAGTACTAATCATCAACATGGGTTCTGGAGGCAATATGAAGAATTAGCTTCTTAAGATGATATATCTACACATATAGCCGGTAGGTTTTTTTTAATTTGACCCAACACCCAATGGATTTCCCCTACTAATGAAATGCATTATGTTGGTATAAGAAAAAAGATAGAGGGAGTAGTGTTTGTGGACACTTAATTTGAGTTTTTACAAATTGTAGTCGACTTGGAACACTTCTGCGGCTGGTTCCACCGAGAAACGAAGCTTACCAGAAATGCGATATATTTGAAAGTCGGCAACGAACAGATATTATCTACTGGAAAGGTGTGTTGATGAGTTCGCCCTCAGCTGAACACTTACCGTGGTAATATCGATAGAACAATGACGCACAACCCACATTCCGACGATGATCCAATCAGTCAAAAGTGCTGCATACCCTACTGTAATTGAGCGACCCAGAAGCTTCAAGATAGACCTTGAAGTACCTTCCCAGATATAGGATGTTTCGTTCGATTATTGAAAAACATGTTGCTACCAACGAACATTACATTGGATTTTAACGTCTTAAACCTCCAGAGTTTTTGATTAAGCAATAGCTAAACCAACTATTTATACAGATGTCTCTGACTCCACAAGACGTCGGAGGGTCTACTTACAACATGGGGTCTTAAGAGCATAAAAAGCGACCGTATTCGTAAGACCACTTTGCTTTTACCAAATTGGTGAATGGAACCTAAGACACACTGTCTATCACACAAAAGTGAACTAGACTCCAGATAATTTATAATTAATTGATTTTGCTCTCCATGACCTTCGAGAACGTAGAGCAAATTGCTATTAGGCGATAGTTTAACGGGGCTTGTAGCCTCCCCCAGTGTAACACACACCAAATCACTTAGAAGATACCTTTAAGTGCCTTCCTGGTAAATCTTAGAGAGCAAATAAATAAACTTTGCTGACTAAATACAAAGCAATATGTCGCTTTTTGATTAACGATGCAGTTATAGTTCAATGGGCCAACATAAGCTTACATTTAAGAACAATTCAGATCTGACAGATTTATGCTAAGTATGATGCCAAAGGCTGTTTTTTCTTCAATCCAAAGATCATATTTCTAAAGAGACAATAATCATATCCATTGAAGACAACTTTGGGCCACTCGTATCCAACCTTACAATCATTTTATGGACAGACAACCTTCACTAAGACAGGTAACGAGAGATCTCCGCGATCTAGATAAAGAAATACTATGATAAAGTGCACTTCGAAGATGTTAATTCCACACTTCATTTACTACAGTTTTTTTTTATTCAGTGTACCGTACCCCACAACCTTTTGAATTTCTCATCTCATGATATTGAAAATCGAATTTGGCATGTTTACCACTATGATTGTTTTGTTATTGCATTTTGAATTGGTTAGTGTTATGATGACTTAACATTTTTGAAGTGCCCCATTTATTATCTCCACAAATGACACCATTGTTTTCCTGACAATGACAAAATTTAACCGCAAAACACACATAGTCCATGTCCCTTTACGTATTTTGCTTTCTCTGTAATCATAACGCTTGTTGAGCACACTTTTTACACTTACTAGTGTAGGCGAGAACATTTACTCATACATTCATATTCATACACACACACTTGTATTTGCACAACCAATAAATGGCAAAATTGTTTGAAGCACTTTTGAAGTAGAACATTTGAATGATTTAAAATCAGAAAAAGAGGCTTTTAAAATAAATGTAGAAATAAAGTACACAGAATGCATTGTTTAGGAATTGTGCATTTATTAGATTGAGTTAAACAAGTTCTAGTTCAATTTTAGTTATGATTTAGTTAAATTCTAGTTTATTTCGGATCAGTTCTAGTTTTAGATTAGTTCTGCCTTAGTTCCAGTTCAGTTTTATTTCGTTTCTTGCTAAATTTCAGTTCAATTCATGCTCAATTCTAGTTTAGTTCTAGTTCAATTCTAGTTCAGTTTTAGTTTAGTTCTGGTTCAGTACTAGTTAAATTTCAATTCAGTTCTAGTTCAGTTTATGTTTAACTCTAGTTCTGTTGTAGTTCTACTCTTGTTCACTTTTAGTTCAGTTTAAGTTCAGTTCAACTTTAGTTCTGGTTCAGTACTAGTTAAATTCTAGTTCACCTTTAGTTTATCTCTAGTTCAGTTCTAGTTCAGCTCTAGTTTGGTTTTTGTCTTGTTTATGGAATTGACGAAATAAAAAAATCTGTCCGCTTTTCCCTTAGATTCTAGTTGGATGAAGAGAACGGGAAAAACATGCTACTGTGCTGCCAGATTTCGGTTTAGTTTAATTAGATTTTTTAAATTGTGTTCCACTGTTTTATTTTTCTAGTTGAACTTAAGTTTAGTTCTTGTTTAGTCTCATTATATTGGTTTGTAATTTCAGAGATTCTTGAATATAAAAATATATTTTTGTTTAAGACAAAGAAATATTTTTTAGCTTTAAATTCTTAAATACGAAGGAATAAAAAAACTCCAAGAAAAAATAAATCAAAGGATTGCATATCTAGCAAGTAAGAATGCTATAATTGGCTGTGCCGAATCTGTGATACCCTGCACAAAGAATTATAATTTATCGAATTTTTTCCCAAAGGAAACACATTTTTTTAATATGGTGATCTCCAATAAAACTATTTTTAACAAACAATTTTAAAATATATTATGGTAACTTTAACCATATTATAGGTAAATTGTCCAAACATGTCATGCGAAATGATACAATAATTTGTTTTGAATTAAAAAAAAAACATTTTGCTCTTAACCAAGCGCAATAAGTTACACTCATAGAAAAATTAATCTTCATATTGATGATGACCTAACATAAGAGTTATGAAATAAATTTTATCACAAATGGCATCAATGAGGCAAAAAGTGGCATCATTGGATTAATGACGAATGCCATCATAAAATTTTGTCATATTTTATGCGTCATCTACGCTATGACTAAAGGGACATCTATTCGATGCCACATTTTGTGTATTATATATTAACATTGTTTTCATGTTTAAAAAGTAAAATAATAAGCAAAAATTCCCATATTCTATTCTTTTTATTATTTAATTAAATACATACAATTTTCAAAGTAGAATGATTACGAAAAACCATATCGGTCGTGCTGCTGGTGTCTTAAAATTGAGAGTTCTTCTGAAAACAAAGGGCGGAATACAGCAAAAGTGAAAAAACATGTGAACCGGTTAAGAAAATAATTATATTCTCTCACTTTGACTTCAGTCAATCCCAGTGTCTCAATTTAATGAAAGCTTGTCATTAAATTGAGACTAATCAGTTCTTGCTCCGATGTTACTCAGCCTTCGTACTGATGGCATATTTTTGATTAAACTGACGCCGATTCGTCATTTCTGTAATGCCGATGTGTCATCCCATTAATGACATAATTACAATTTTTGACCCTGATGACGATTTGGTCAAGTGATGTTAAGACTGACCATATATTTTGAATTTTTTTCAAATTTGATCGTTAAAAAAAAATTTTGTTCGAGGTGATTATATCGAAAAATGTTTTAACTTACATACGCTTATATGGAATTTGTGCTAAATATAAAACTAACCTTAAGAAATTTTGATATTTGGTAGTGGATCTCACTATTCTTTTAAAACTATATTGGAAACAATTTTTTTCGTTCATATATTTATTTATATGCCAAAGTTTATGTCTCTAATGCTATAAACACATTCGAGACAGCAAGCTACCGACTTTAATATGTCAAAAATAGAATACAAGTGTGTATATGGAAATGATTACTTTCACGACGACACGGCTACATGGCTGCAGGTTGTTGTCTGTGCTTATTTTGTCGTTGTTGTCAAATTAAACTACTACAAAAATTAAAAAGTGCTGCTAATATAAAAATATATTTAAAAAATAAGTGCTTTACATTTTTTTTATCAGAAAAGAATCGGCTTGTAACAGCGCAACAGCGAAACACCAAATTGATATTTATATAATTTTTTTGTTATCCTTGAAAGAAGATGTTTTACGCGCCAACGCTCCTAGTTAAGGGGTTATAGGTTGTAAAAGTTGCAAAATACTTAATCCATATCTCTTTAGGTATAAAATGAATCTATAAAATATGGGAATCATTGGAAAACTCTCCAAACTGTGTTTCACATGGCGTTTAAAGCATACCGATTAACCAATAAGGAGCCAATTTTATAGATTTATACTCCGTGACTGACTTTTTTTTTACAAAATTGGATTTATATTTAAATTATGTCGATATAACAATAATTATTTAACCCTTAGATATATGCATAATATAGTTTTTCTGTGTTGCCGGTTTTCGGCTTTGCGGAACACTTATTAATTATGTACATATCAAGCCCTATTTTCGAATTTCTATTATTTTTTTCTTAAGCACTGCAATGCTTTATTTGGATTTAGATGGGCTTTATCCCCGCAACGGTACAAATTCAAAGTCTATGAATTGGTTGTACTTATTACCTATTTGCAAGAAAAAAACAAAATTCGATAAATTGTTCCTGACGATATAATCGCAAATAGGGTTCATTATAACAATAATTAAATATGTAACCAGATATGAGCAACTTCAAAAGTTTACGACACCTAGACATTTTTTTAAAATTTTTTTTTGTCTGACATCAATGTTGATTTGCGTGTGTATAAACCGATATTTGAGCATGTGAAATCCGTTCGCGTTAATCATTTTTATTACACGGCGCAAATTTTACTGCGGTTTAAAATTAAAAATTAAAAAAAAATATTAAAATTACAGTTTTTGTTAAAATTGAAAAAGGATAACGCGTGTGGATAATACCACTTAAGGGCTTTCTTAGCACACTAAAATATTTGTAAAAGCTTGAAAACTTTTTAAAATACACTGGAAAAAAATAAAAAAATTTTTTTTTTGAACGTGTATGCATATAAAAATTTATTTAAAATTGTTAAACATTTTACAAAATTACGGCTAGTATAAGACATAATTTGCAATATTTTGGGAAAAATACTTTTAAAATGTATAATCTGAAACCAAATCAAATATTTCATACAAGGATGCTTTTTGAGGTTAGAAACATTTTGTTTCCTCCATAAGATTTTAAATCCTTAAAATTTTTTGGTGCGTTTTCAATTTTAGTATCAAGCTCAGTGAAGTCTTCTATTCGATGTACGTTTGAGCGGAATTGATACAGCGCTTCAGTTGTCACAAAGCGAAATGTGTTTGGAAAAAGCTTCCGCTGCACGCGCCAGGGTTGAAAAAAATTATTTTTTTCTGCACTTTATCAGTTTAGTCCGTCGCGAAGAATCTATTTAGATACCTAAACATGTTCCCATGACATGTTTTGATATAAAAAAAAAGCTTAAAAATAAATTGTTTTTTTGCAAAAATTTTCAAAAGTTCATAAAATTTTTGCGTTTAAAAATTTTAAAGTGTGTTTTCGCCTCGGAGGTGCCCTTTACGAAGTTACCCACATCACGCAATACACTAGCCAACTTAAAAGGCAATTCAGATTGTCAGACGCAAAAAAGATACATTTTTAAAAAATTTACGCTAATTTCTTTTAAGTTTGTGATGTCCGTGATACGTTATTGGTGCGCTGACACCAACTTGATACACCTCAAACTTTATAAAATTACGCAGTTTTTTTTAATTCTGCGCTTAAAACTCATTTTTATTAAACGGCGCAAAAACTGTATGTAAAATCTTCAAAAATTTCAAAATTCGGAAAATTTTGGTTTCACTTTAAAACACCATGCAACTTTTCACCCAGCAGCGATATCAACATTTTTTTTTAGTGGATATATCCTCCAAGTCTAGTGACTATATTTTGTATGGGTTTGCATCTGAAAGCTTAAAACTATTACAAAGAAAACGGAATGAATGAAAAAACTCTTGCAAGTTTCAAGTCTTTTTTTAATTTTTCGAATTTTAGATGACCACCAATTCTTGAGGTGAGGACTTTTCAACGTAAAACTTTGCACGTCATATCCTTCAAGTATAGTCATCCAAACCCTGTACAACGTTTTTTTCAATTCATAAAACTTAACGAAATAAGAGCCATAGTATGTCGGTTTCAGCAGGTGCTCAAAAAATTTGAAGTACTTTTACTCCAAATTATAAATAAATTGAGTAATTTTCAGAAATATAATTTTTTAAACTTGTTATATTTTGGTATATTAAAGCTTGAAGTGTTCTTCCCTAAACATATTATGTCTGATTAAGTTTTGTAGAAAAATCTGTGAAAAATAGAAATTTTTAAAATTTGCTCTTATGGGCTAATAAATCGGAATTTGTTATACTTCATGTGAAAGATATTTCAAAGTAGTTTCTAATAATACCAATACGTCTTAGATCCAGTATTTACCTCATTATGCAATAATGGCGCAGCTCTGCAGAAAATTTTGGCAATTATTGATTAAAATAATTTTCTGCTGCAATAACTTTTGACATAAAAGAAACCGTTTTGTGATGTTTTTTCTTGTAATTTATAAGAAAACTGTCAGTTTTTGGTTCAATATGTTCAATAAAATTCGTCATCATTATTGTTGATAACATTTTTATAATTATTTTATGTTTGATTATTAAACTTTTGAAATTTAGCTCGTGTCCAAATTCAAATTTTGCACAACTGTTGCGCATTAAAAAAGTATCAGCATCACAACTGCAACTGGTTATCACGCATCAGCAACAACATTTTGCATTTTTTCTTCCTGGTCTCACTAAATGTCCAAGAAGCTCCATGGCGAATGGATATGGCCAATAAATAATCAACCGAAAGACCAAGCCGGTTGAAGATGGCTGGCGTGGTGTAAGGCTCGGATGCAATCGACCACGCACTAATCCATCTTAAAATCTTGCAATTGCTGTTTAAATTTGTTTCTCCTTTATTTAGCCCATTCGGGAACATACAGGAATATTCCAACTTTATCTATCATAACATGTCTCTTTAATTTCCTCAAATGATTTGTTTATTTCATTTCTTTTAGTTCATTTAGAACGTTTCTATGTCCATGCCAACTTTGGGCGGCCGGGAGTCTGCTTCATTGCGGCTTCCGTTCTAAGGCCGTTCTTGTTATGCTCTTTATAAGTTTTATGAACAATTGGTGGCTATAATTCGCAAAGTGCCAACTACCGATTAGAAAATGGAAACTTTAAGGATCCCCAATTATTCCTTTTTTATCTATGAATCAAAAACACGCTGTGACCATTTGTTCCACCCGGAAAACATTAAATCAAGCTTTTTTGTGATAAAGTGCCCACCTAAGTAGACGTGTCATTTGAAAGGGAGCGATTTTTCAACAGACGGACATGGTTTAATCAAATTAGGATTATTAAAGAATCCCGAGTGTATATTTCTTATGAGGATTAATCCCCGTACTTATAAACGATTATTGAATAACAAAAACGTTTATTAAGTAAAACTTGCATAGAAAATTTGTTTTGTAAACCTTTATTAAACTAAAAATAATTTAATGAATACGGCTGTAAGACTTTTTCTTAGTGTTACACACGGAATGATACAGTTAGAATACTCTCATTAACCACTCGTAGTGTGAGAGGGTAAATCAGAAGAAGCAATTTTAGCAAAAAAAAATATTTTATGCGCATTTCGTTTATGAACAAAGTCTGAGAATTTGGTTTTTTTATCCTTAAAATAAATAAATACGAGAGAAAGAACAAAGGAGCAAAATATTGACTAGCATTATGAGTAGGTGGAAACAGTAGAATTTATTCATATTTTATTGCTTATAATTGGAAACAAGTCGATTGTTTAATGAAGCTATTTTCGTTAGCTGCTTTTGGAGTTATGGTTATTAATAATGTGTACATTTAAATTGAACTTTACTTTTTAAGGTATTTTCTGCAGATTGTATAAATATTTTAAAACATTTTTGCAATTATTTTACATTGTTAAATGAGAAGCGAAAGGAAAATGTACAGGCCAGTTACAGAAATCATTTAAGCAAGCGAAAGTAGTTTTATATTTTGCCCTTTCGAAAACGGAAACTTAATTAAAAAAAAGTGTAAAAGAAATTCGACCGGAACTGCAACAACGGAATTAAAACCAGAATTTTTGACAGCCCTTTAAAAAAAGTTTGCAGAAATTGTATTTTTAAGACTACCTTGTGGACAATCGTTTTTTTCAAAATTTTTAAATTCACATTAAATCTCTTCTCTAAAATAAGTCATATTTTTTGTTTTAAATGTATTGGGAATTTTGCACACATCAAAATCTTGTAAACGTATAATGAATATAAAATTAAGTTTTCCCAAAAATAACTTTGATAAAAAATTTGCAGATGCCGTGCAAAAAAATTGAATTGGCAAATTGCTTTATTTTGATTTGCGAAAATAATAAAATAAGGCAATTGGTTTTTTATTTACCCACTTATGTAAATCTACATTACGAGTCGAAAAAATACCCAACCAAATGTAGCAGGGAAAGTAAGAAAAGATCCACTCATAGTTTGTTGTTGGTGTTTTGTCTAAGCGTTAAAAAAAGACTTGAGTGCTTGTAACTCTCATTAGCTTTACAGTTTTATTCGTATAATATTTTTAGCTATTCCAAAGTCTTTGGGAAATTTTTTCCTAATGATCGGGCCTAAGCAACCAGAGAAATGCGCATAGAAACAAGCTTGTTCCCCAACAATAAATTTCATTGCATTTATCAAGAATACAAAATGTGAATTTAATTTTGTTAATGACAAATGAAAAAAAATATTTGTATAAAACTTTTTTGGCAAAATTTTAGATAAATTCATTAAACAATTAAATTTTTTTTATCTACATACACTTAAAAAATATTTTATTAAATTTTGACAAATTTTTCTAAAAAAAACAAAAAAATATTCAACATTTTATTTTTTTCGAATTTATTCTATGAGCTAAATTTCAGTTATGCATTTTATATATAGCTTTTTGTAATAGGCCTATTCTTTTCGTTTTCAGAAATGACTCTATATGCTACCAGACTATTATCTTGTATCTTATTAACTTATGAAAAGAAAAAATTCCCAGATTCTATTTACGAAAAAAAACTTCACTTTTTGTCCACTTGTTGTGAATCGTTAAGAATGCCACTTATTTTCTCCATAAAGTATTTTCCATCTTGCAACAGTATTTAATATAAAACAATTGTTTTTTTACTTTGCTATAAAAAACTAGAATTCTTATAGCAAAGAAAAAATTTTTACGCAAAGAAATAATTTTCGGAAACTTTGAAAAATTATTATTTTTTTTTATACAAAATTGTTAAAGAAATTCGGCGTATTATTCTTACACGCTTTCCTAGTTTATGAGTTATTGGTCGTAAAAGTTGCAAAATACTAAATTTATATTTACTACACACAAAAAAAATTATAGGAAAAATTACCTAAAAATATCGTTTAAATTTATCTAAGCGCAAGGGTAGCATGGCAGTATCAAAGTTTTTTAGGTAATATAACTAATAACTTAGGTAATTTCCATGTTCGAAAAAGGATCTAAAAATTTTGTTAAAATAACTTAAAAACTTTGGAAAACTACCAAATATAGCAAAGTGAATTCATCGTTTTATGTTTGTTAATACAGTCGAACTTCCCTATAGTGAACTTCTATACAATGAAGTTCTCCTTATTATGAACTTAAATCAAGAACACAACTTTTTCGTTCCACTTTCAATGTATTTTGATCTCCGTATAATGAATTTCTATACAGTGAATTTTTCTTTACAGTGAACAAAATTTCGGAGCCAAAAATACATTTTACTTGTGTTTTTATCTCCATATAGTGAACTATTTTTTGCAGCTTTATTTTACACTTGTTAGCAACACTATTTATTAAGAAAATAAGAAATGTACCGTAAATGAAAACAAAAAAGTTAATGATTTCACTTTAAATACCAGTTGCCCGAGTTCAGTGAACGAAAATGACGCACCGGAGTAGCATTTCTCTTAAAAAAAGTTATTAGTAATTAATTAAGTTGAAGAAGGGACATCAAAGAAAAAAGATATAAGTAGCTAAAGAGTTTGGAATTCTTCCCAGTACAATATCAAACATTTTAAAAAACAAGTCAGTTATATGTATGTAGTTCAAACAAAAATACCTGATTATTTTAAATAAATAAAAAACAAACAAAAAAAAATTTCTTTATAATGAAGTTTCTATATAGTGAAATAATTGTCTATCCCCGTGGAGATTCATTATAGGGAAGTTCGACTGTATATCCATAAAGAAAAGTAATTTTACATTTTTATTTTTGGAAAATTATCTTATTCAAATTTTGTAGAACAACATAAATTGAAGGTTAATTGAATAATTTTTTTTTTTAAACTGCACTTTTTAAAAGAAATTCTATGCATTATTTAAATAAAATTAACATCCTCTTTCATTTTATTATAATATTTTATTGATAAATTCGTAATTTTTTATAAGTTATTAGGATTGTATGTATGTATGTACATATTTATGCAAATACAAGTATGCAATTTAACACGATGATATACAGTAAAAAATTATTGCTTTAAAACAAATTAAAATTTAAAGTTAACTTCACTTAATTTGTAAACAAAGATACGTTTTGAAAGTGGTTTTCTTAATTTGATTCCAGGATTGCGTTTAACTTGACTTTTACGAGTATCTTAGAATTTGAATTTTCCTTAATCATACAGAATCAACATACAAAATAAATGAAGTTAACGCTTAAATAAATATTATATTTTGATCATTTAATAATGTTAATAAATACCAATGAAGTTAGGAGTAATGGTGTTTATAATATTTACACATTTAAAAAACAATATTAGAAACAAATGTAAATAGGTACATAAATGTAGCAACGAACAATTGATGTAGTAAAGTGAATAAAAGTTAAGGTGAGTTTAAACTAATGTTGCAAAATTTTGTTTGGATTCATATAGAGGCCAGCTTTTTATTGATTCAGATAACGTTATTGATCTGATTAGTTCGGTATGCAACCGTTTCTCTCCATTTTGCTAAAATTTTTTCCATATCTCGCACATATTTTAACTCTGTTTTTATAGATTCGTTTTTTCCAATTTGGTCCTTTTTTTCTTTGCTTAGTTTATCGGCATCATCTCTTGATTCTAAACTTCTTTTTGTAAGGCTTAATTTTTTCATATTTTCAGTAGCCATTTTTCTCGTTTCTTTATTATCAATACAAAATCTGCAAAAGTTATTGCTTGAAAATGATTTCGCAAAACCCAAAATTTGGTTCAATCCTAAATTGTCTCCTAAAAGTAAACCTAATATAAAATGAATTTTAACATTTTAGTTATTTAATTTAAAAATAAGTCCATCGATTTCAAGAGTCCTTATTAATTCAATTAGTTGATCAAGGGAATTACTACCGAAAGTTTTCATATCTAATGATTTAACGAGAGCCGCCAGATAAACTTCTTTTAATTTGGAATTGTTCAGGCATGGGAAAGAGTAATAAAACGCCGTAACGGCATGAGTCCGACTATGAGAACCTAAAGGGTTGTTTGTCTCGAAATTCTCAACATATAAAAAGTAAGGTATTGATAATTCATCTTTATACATCGAGCCTTTGGTGCAATATCGTAGTAACTCAAAATTTGAATTTTTTGAGCTGGGTATGCAGAAATGATCTTTGGGGAAATATCTATCTAAAGAAAAAAAGATTATGATTCCATCTCTAACTGTTCAGATTTTACAGCAAAAAATGTCTTTATTGCCTCTAGCTATTTCCAACTATATTGATATTAATATAAAAAAAATATTTAATATTATTAATAATTGTTCACCTTTTTTTAATTACAAAACATTCCTCTTTATTTAAAAACTTGTAAAAGCATAACTTTAGTAAACAAAAATGCTATCAAAAATATGGCTGAAAACTTCAAATGCATTTTTCTCAGTTCACGATTTTTTGAATTTCTACGGTATTGCACCAAAGGCTCGACATGTCCTTTTTGATTTTCCACAGTTTAGATGTAATAAAATTGTTATTATCATGTTTTTTCGAGTTCGTTTCAATTTCATCTAAAACATTAATTAAAAACTTTTCGTCTTCAAAAGTTTTACGTATTTGAAAATCTAATGGCATAAGAATTCCTGTATCTACTTTATCCTTTAGTGGATTACTTAAACTGAATTTAGAAGGTGGTGAAAATAAGTCTAAATATTGTAGTTTCTGCATAAATTTGTATTCAGTATCTACATTTTTAAAAGGGTTCTTAAGTTATCTAAAAATTGGGTTTATTTTAGTAATTGACAAGGAATTTAAAATTTCATAAAATGGAGTTAAAATAAATTTTGTAATTTCTTTTAAAATCAGCGAAACATCTTTCCTACATAAATTGTTTTTGTTATGCAAAGTTAATACAAAGTTACAAACATTTTTAGGAATTAATATTTTAAATTCTTCAATGGTATTATTAGATCCAGATATATTTTTAAAAGTGTCAGTTTCTGATGGGGTTGTAGTGAAATCGCTTAATTCGGAAAACGTTACTTTGTATTTTGAAATGTTAAGATTATTTTCATTTTTAGGGTAATTAATTTCTTCTGTAGGTTCCTCATGCTTAACAATTTCATTCAAGTGTTTACTTATGTGCTTTTTATGTTTACAGTGTTTAAATGTGCATTTAAACGTAGAATACTTTGTGCAACCATGAACACATTTTAAATGCCCGCAAAGAATATGTGGAGAAGTAAAATTTTTTTTACATATAAAACAATCCATACCTTTTTTAAGATTATTTTTCCTTGTTTGATTCTTGAAATATCATCTAATGGATTTTTGAATCTAAAAAGTATATATTTTATTTAACTTACAAATGTTTAATAATTAATTTAAGAAACTTTTATTTATCGCATAAACGCAAATGTTCACAAAAACTTTTCGACCAAAATAGGCGATTTTTAAGCACAAAAACAAACGAAACTATCAACAAAAGCGATAATATGATAAACGCTTAAAGATCTTATTAACCGTTAACTAATTGTTTATTAATGAAAAATTTATAAATTAATTATTTGTATTAAATTTTTGCATCCCCTATAATATTTTCGAAATGATGTATATCAAGGCCCATTGAAAAGGGTCAAGGATCATTGTTTATGTTATTTTTAGTTGTCAAAAGTTGTTTATATGTTGCTTACATGTGCATGTATACGTTTGTTTACGTTTATGGTATGCCACACATACACGTTTTTTCCTTTTGCTTTGTATATGTGGTAGTAAATTTTTGACAACTAAAAAGAATCGTTTTTTGTTTTTGTACAAGAAAGCTGACCTGATAGATGGGCTTTGATGTAAATGTTCCATTTAATTAATATTTAATTCTAAAATTAAAATTTTATTTTTTTATAAAAACTAAAAAAATCCTAAATGATCGTAATTTTGAACGTATGATTAATATTAGAAAAACAAACACATATGTATGTAAACGCTCTCATGTACTTTTAAGAAAATAAATTAAACTAATTATTAGCATACTTTCGAGGGCGAAATAATTAAAATATTTTTTTTCTCCACAAATTTATTTTTACCGGCAAAACTGTTGATTATAAAGAAAAACAATATATGAACGGATTAAAGAAATTGTAATTCTAAATTTTTTTGAGTTTGTTTTAGCAAAATCGGACAAGTGGTTCTCGAGTTATGTTAAACAAAAAAACATCAAGATAAGGAAAAAATTTAAAATGTCATAAAAAAAACTGACACATACGAACGCCAAACCCTTTGATGGTTTTACTATACTGACCTAGTACCATCACCCTGACTTGGAATTTCTCACCCCCCAGATTGGCTGTTGTACTGTGTTATGTGCATAAGTTCTACAATAATTAAATATGTAACAAGTACATAAATTATTACCGAATATATATATTTACTCAAATTGAGTAATTTTTCAAGATATAATTTTTAAAGCCCTAATAAATTTAAAAGTTTTCATGATGGAGTTACTAAAAATAGAGTATATTAAAGCTTGTGTTCCTCCCTAAAATTATTATGTTTGATTAAATATATTGACAAAATTATAAGTTTTGTTGGAAAATCTATCTAGAAATATTAATATTTGAAATTGGCTCTCAACGGGCTAATAAATCGGAATTTTTAATCCATCATGTGAAAAATATTTCGAAGAAGTTTCTAACAATACCAATATTTCTTAGATCCAGTTTTTACCTATAAAGTTATTGATAAGGGGAACGTTCGTAAATGCAGTTGTTGGGTATCACTTGCGCAGAAGTAAAGTTTAATGTTCGCGAAAGCAGCACTTGTAAGAAACTTGGCATCTCACATGTCCAAAGTTTTTTATGTAGTCATGTCGCAGCTCTGCAGCAAATTTTTGCAAATATTGCTTAAGTTAATTTTTTGATGCAATAACTTTTGACATAAAAGAAATCATTTTATTTTTCTTTTGTGATGCTTTTGTTTTGTAATTTTAAGAACACTGTCACTTTTTGTTTCAATATTTTCAATAGAATTTGTCATCGTTATTGTTGATAACATTTTTATTATTATTTTATGTTTGCCTATTAACTTTTGAAATTTAGCTCCTGTTTAAAAATTCAAACTTTCCACAGCTGTTGTGCAGTAATAAAGTATCAGCATCACAACTGCAACTGGTAACCACGCATCAGCAACAACATTTTGCATCACTGCAGCTAAACTCACGCCATCTTGCAAAAATAATTTTTAATAATATAAATTCTTTCTTATTCGACTTTATTATTTAAATGTATATTAATTTGTTTAATAAGAAAAAAATTATATTAATAAAAGTAATTTTTGTAATTTGTTTTTAGTGTTATTTTTATTCTTTGATTAATTTCTTTTACTTCAATTAAAATTTGCTACCATTTCACAAATTTAATTTCTTCCGCACACAATTTGCTTCTATTTTTTTTCTTTTTTGCTTATTTTTTCAGCATAGAACAAACTTTTCTTTTTTTAAGTGCTTTCATCTAAAAACTCTCCTAAAAGACCAACAGCCGTATTCTGTAATTCGCTAAAGTCTAATCTCTATCGCCTAAAATCTATAAAGTTAATTAAGCGATTTTTGTTTTCGAATGCAATTATGTAACGTGCATTGCTTAATTTGGCAATACCATAAAAATATAATATGCTGCCATCTTAGTCTTTTTTTTAATTTTGAATTCCCTAAGGCATTTTGCGATCGCGATGTAGCTAAGCGAATTTCAGGATACCGCTGCAGCTCCATATGTTTATTCTACGCGATGCTCAACGATTTTCGAAATTTTCCAAATAAGTTAAACAATTTTTTTTCTTATATTTGCTTCTTAAATTTTTTTTTTAAAATTTTCGTATTCTTGCACGAAATAAAATTGTCCACAATAAAATATGAGCCTTATATGAACGTAAGGGTGGCTTGTGGACCTGCCAACATCTAATTTTTGGTTCAACGTTGATATACATTAATTGAAATAAAATATCATCTTGATACCTGTATTTTAAAGAGATTCATTCTTTGCCAGTTCGTTATTTTTAAGCTTGAAATTGTAAAAAATTACACAAAAAATTTGATTTTAATACAAACATTTTTGTATGTATTTGATTTGGCTTTAATACTTGTCAAATATTATAATTTGAAACTGATTTCGGACATATGGATACCACGACTGTTCTTGACAAAGCGCATTAATGGAACCTCAAAGGCGTTAACTGTTGCTGGTTTGTCAGTCGAAATCAAAAACTGTCGAACAACTTTTCAACTTTCAACTCTTCAACTTTTCGCTTATTGAGTTGGAATGCCATCGACTGTTTACATTTAATGAATCGAAAGTAAAGGCAGTAGTTTTTTTTTGGCCAATTACATATGAAGACGTAGAAGAAATTGCAGATTTTCTACTTTGACTGCAGTTTTTTAAAATCTGCTAAAAATTAAATTGAAAAACCTGGATTTTTTTTCTTCTGTTATTTAAAAAGTATGCTAAAAGCCGTTTAATTATCATGTTTTTTATACAAAATTTCTTGATAAATTATTATTTTTGTTTTTTTCATAATTCATAAAATATAATTGGTTTTTCAAACATATTTTAAAATAAAATTTCCATAAAAATTTTCCTTAAAATAGATTTTTAATCCAATCTAGTTAATAATGTAGATGATTTATGTAGAAAAGTATAAGTGTTAGTTGAATATGATGAAGATATAAAGGTCCAATGAAAATGTATCTATGCTAGTATGTGTGTATTTTTATTACATATTCCAAATAAAAGAAACCTACAAATGAATGCCATGGTGACATTGAATATTTGTTAACAACAATAACAATGGAACAACAACAATATTACATGTTATTTTGTTTGCCTTCATATCGCTTTAGCAGCTCTGATACACTTAGCCAAATCTTTACAAAGATAATTTTGAGAAGACTCCTTATAAAATGGTTGGCAAGCAATGCAAATTTTGATCCACTCTGTGTTAGAAAGCAAAAACCTTTGCTTTTATACAATGCGACAGTGGCTCTGTAAATTATGAACCACGATGATGGTTCGTAAGTGTATCCAAAATTATGCCCAAAGGTGTTTTTTCTGAGCTATCAGTTTTCGTCATATCGCTCTTGTCATTGTCAAGTGTTGAGTGAATATTTGTGAAAGCCAATATTTCAGAAACGGTTGCTTATTTCATAATACTATTTTTGGCTGAACTTAATCCTTTAAAAAGTAAAAAAATCGGGCGATTACTACAAAGCTAAAAAATTTTTCGGGATTTTTTTTTTTAATTTCGTAGAATAATGTGGAGTATAATGTGGCTCTACAATAAAAGCTTAATTGATTTAAGTCTCAGTAAAGTTAAATATTTAAAAACATTGGAAAAACTGCTTCGAATTTTGATCCAACAAAGGTAAAATTTCATTTATAAAAAGTAATGAAACTTCCTGCTAAAAGTGTCATAAAGACAATTTACACAATGGACATTTCTTGTTGGACAGACAAAGTTTGTTGACGAGAGCGGAAAAAGTAAAGTGTGTCACGAATAAAGCGTTGCCCACTTACCACCAAGATTTGTCTGTCTGGCAATAAATGTCCATAGTTTTAACTGGGTAAAAAAC
Source organism: Pollenia labialis (assembly GCA_949318255.1). Taxonomy (NCBI): domain Eukaryota; kingdom Metazoa; phylum Arthropoda; class Insecta; order Diptera; family Polleniidae; genus Pollenia; species Pollenia labialis. Next base: position 86,142,974 of record OX439140.1, read on the forward strand.
ATGACTAACTCAAAAAAAAATTGCTGATTGGCAAGCTTATTGGTACCTTTTAAATTGATCGTCTCCAGGTACTTTATGTTTAACATTTCGACAAAAAAAAAAACGGACAACTCGTCCTTTTCCAAAAGTCAATTTTTTCCGACATTAAATGTTTTCCTTTTCTCCCTTTATGTTGTTGGTAAATCGTTTTAACTCTGAGAATTTGTTTTAAATGATGTTAAAAATATTTTTCAATTAATCAATTGTAGGAATTCGTTCAAAATATTTTCTTCAACTGACTTAATTACAAAAGGTAATTTCCAAGGTATATTTACACAAGGTAAACTCGTTGGCCCATATGTGTGTCAGCTGTTTACCTAAGTTGGAACACCAATGTCAAATTTCGTGTATATGAGCCAAATTTGTACATGTGTGCGTTAAATTTATATGAAGACAATTTTGACAATTCCGTTCCACTCGGTTATTTTTATAGAGCAGCATGTCTACACTCCCAAATGAGTCTACCTTGTGTAAATATACCTTGATAATTACAAATCAAACTACATTAAATATATACAAAGTAAAACAAAGTAAAGAATATAAATTCAATATAACAAACAACTGAATCCTTTCTTGATAAACAAATACATACACAGTTTGTCCTAATGCTATACTAAAACTATAATTTAATTCAAAAACTTCGCAAAAAATCCTCGGGAGAATGAACATTATTACTTGATTTTTGCGCATTCCAACTCCTGTAATTTTGCTTGATGGCATAGACTTTTAATAGAAAGTGGACTTCATTGCCCATAAGATGGACGATTAAGATGTTTCCAACGAAACGACAAACTAAGGGCGGATCTAGTGTTCGGTTCAGGGGGAGACACATTGTGGATTTTTATTCAAGATATACTTCAAATGGAATTTATGATATTTTAATAAGGGCGCGACTAACCAGGGATGGAGGAGTGCCGTTACTCTCAAGACCCGCCTCATAAATCCGCCCTTGTCGTATTTGAGGGTAAACAATAATATTGACACTCTGAGAACAACAATAATAAAATTACTTAAAGTGTATTTTTGTCATTGTTTCTATAGTGACATTTGAACTTGAAATGTTCATACATACGGCACAACACAATCTACACTAAATACTACTACATATACTCGTGGTGCATACATACGAAGTACAAAATAGCAACAAAAACAACAAGTTGTATATAAACAACATGATAATGTTTGTAAATAATATTTGTTTTAGGGATAAAAGTGCAGTGAAATAAGAGAAGAAAAAGACTTTGGCGTGTAATTAAAACAAATAAAGGTAATTTTTAGGAGTTTTAATCATGACAATAGATGACTAATCTCAGAAAGCTAATTAGTTAGATGGTGAGTATAAATCAGTATGAAAAGAAACATGCTACACAGACAACTTAATTTTAGTTATAATTGCCATACTTAAATAGGATTTTGAAGTTAAGTAATAACGCTCACATAAGGAAACTGTAAATTTTCGTAGGGTTGGTATATGTTTCCAACTAGAGCTACCATAAAAGGTTTCGTTACTAAAAAGAGGTTTAACTAATTTTCAAAAAAAACCTAAGTATATCGTAGTTATGTGTTTTATAAGATTTATAAGATTTATAAGAAGAGAGAAGACTTGGTCTAGCCCGACGTTATTAGCAATTAAAAAAAAAATTGGGAACCAGAGCTGTCAGATAAATTTGTGAGGAAATCGTCAATTTCCTAAGAAAAAATAAAATCGTCTTTCACGTTTCCCAAAATCGTCAAGAAAAAATCGGACAACGTAAAATGTAAAAAACATAATTACTTCATACCCAGATAGCGTTTTCAATCGTGTAAATGCTACAAGGAGTCTCATGAAGAGCGCCTTTGATCGTTGATGATTGCATTTTATAATCGTACAAGATTCCTCGCACGTAAAATGCCGTATAATTGTTAAAAATATGATTTATACTGAGAATCGAAAAATGTTCATTCGATGCTGGTTTTGCGAAAGATAAAAAAAGTGTAACATTGTTGTTCTTGTACACAGAAAAAAATAATTTTCATATTTGAATACGAAAATCGCATATTTGAATTTTCTGCAATGGCAATTTTTGCAGTATTGATAAAAAAGTTTGTAGGTATAGTTATTGAATTTTTAGTCAATAAACAAGTTTATTGAGTCAATAAAAAAAGTTGTTGACCAAAATTATTTTATTTAACAAAATGTTTACGTGATTTGTTAAAAAAAATTTTTAAAAATGTTGAAATAATCAAAACAAAATGTTTATCGAATTAATGAAATTTGGTGTTGAATTTTTTGCATCAATTGATAACAAAAATTGTTGAATGTGTACCTATATTTAACAAAAATGTGCGTTGATTCTAATTTTAAATTAACTGTTTTATTTAATACTTTTTAAAAGAACTCAATTTTTTTATATTTTTTGGATATAATATAATTGAATAATTGAATGCGTTTATCAATATTTGACTTCCTACACGTTACCTCTAGTTTTATTAAAAAAAAAATACGTTTGGTTGGATGAAATATCATTTAGAAGTTTCTAAACTACATTATACAATTATCTTTTTACAAATAAAGGTTAATAAATCAACTGGAATTGTTAAAAATAAAGCCAAATACTTGTTAGATCTAAACATAGCTTAATAAAAAAACACATTGTATATGTATATACATATATAAATAGTTATTAATACAATTACAAAAAATTAGAATTATATATTTATTAGGTAAATTTAGAATTTCATTTTTAATTGTATGTATATATTTTTGTACATTTTTTATCACTTGGCATTTCATAAAAAAATATTAGCAAAAAATTAAAAACTATTTCTGATTCTTAAGGAAATTCCAAATTAAATACAAAAAAAATTTTAAATAAGATATCTGCAGCCGTTAAAACTTTCGAAATATGATATTTAATATCATCAAAATACAGAAAAAATTGTTTAATTTCCGACGAACTGCCTTGAAATTTCAGCAGATTAATTTTTATATTGAGTTCTTTCTCAGAACTTGCAATAATTGCAAAAGATTCCTGAGAATTAAAAATTGAAAATTGTTTCTAAATTTTGGCGCCCAAATCATCCGTAACGGTCTTTTGTTGAGGAGGAAACAGACTATGCAGTAGCCAGAATATGCCAAACTGCTTCGATTCTGAAATAGAAATGAAAAATAAATAAGTTTGCTCTACAGAAAAAAACCAATTATGTTTTACCTTCACCACAGTTAACTGCTTGGAAACGAAAGCACTTCTGAGTTTTCTTTTAAGAACGTCGAGAAACCTTTTTTCGACATATTTTAATTGAAAATCCATTTCAATCTGTAACAGATAAATAATGTATAAAATAACGTATGTATAACAATTAGGGATACCAACAAATCGAATACCGAAATACCGCATGCTGAATACCGGAATTTTTTTAGTTTTTAAAATTCTTCTTTGAAATTGCATCAGTGTCCCGATTTAGAAATTCTCGTTTGCACTTATTTATCAGGTATGTGATGGAAATCGATCGATGTTTTTAAAAGGTGTGATGAAATTCGAGGGATTTTAAAATCCATTTCTAAATTAAAGGATTAAGTTTTCGGTCAGAATACAATTCAGTTAACGTATAAAACATAATATTTAAAAGAATAAAGACTGAAAATAAAAGGAGCATGTATTTATAATCCATTTTAAAAGATACTAAAAACGATATTTTCGGTTTCAAATCGTTTCGTTTTTAAAATCGATTTCCATCACATACCTGTATATTTTATATATATATGAGCAACTTCAAAAATTTACGACACCTAGACATTTTTTTTAAATTTTTTTTTTTTGTCTGACATCAATGTTGATTTGCGTGTGTATAAACCGATATTTGAGCATGTGAAATTCGTTCGCGTTAGTCATTTTTATTACACGGCGCAAATTTTACTGCGGTTAAAAGTTAAAAATTTAAAAAAAATATAAAAATTACAGTTTTTGTTAAAATTGAAAAAGGATAACGCGTGTGGATAATACCCCTTAAGGGCTTTCTTAGCACACTAAAATATTTGTAAGAGCTTGAATACTTTTTAAAATACCCTGGAAAAAAAATAGAAAAAAAAATTTTTTTTTATCGTGTATGCATATAAAAATTTATTTAAAATTGTTAAACATTTTACAAAATTACGGCTAGTATAAGACATAATTTGCAATATTTTGGGAAAAAAACTATTTGGCTATTTTTTTTTTACGAATTTCAGGACTTTTAAAATTTATAATCTGAAACCAAATTAAATATTTCATACAAGGATGCTTTTTGAGGTTAGAAACATTTTGTTTCCTCCATAAAATTTTAAATCCTTAAAATTTTTTGGTGCGTTTTCAATTTTAGTATCAAGCTCAGTAAAGTCTTCTATTCGATGTACGTTTGAGCGTAAAAAAATATCTGTTAGACATAACTATTATATTCAATTGATAACTTTTTTCATTGCTCATAACTCTTATTATTAGGGGATGTGCCATTAATCAGTTAATCAAAATTTTGGTTAATTAAAGTTTATAAAGAAAATTATAAAACAAAAGAGTATACTCTAAAAATAATCATTTAAAGATTTTCTTAAGACTTGCATATTTCAGACGTGAACATAAACAAAAGCAGCACGCGTTTTCTAGTTTTCAAAATGTGTCATGGCAATAAAATTTGTATGAAGCGTATTGGAATAGAGCGGCGTTAACCTTTTCAATTGAAAAACCCGATTTTGACAGCTCGTTTAATAGTGAAGTTGGCCGCTATTGTTAAATAATAATGGCAATTAAGCTATTTTTTGGTCAATCTAGCGTTTTTATCTCTATTTTTATTTATAAACAGGAAAGCTATCAGTACTGTTCGTGACACAACGTTGAAGCTCTTTTTTAGGTGTGGTATTTCAGCGTAAAAGTTGACGAAAGAAAACGTTTCGCCTTCCGCTCGTGTTAAGGTGCGGCTGTTAAACTTTCCAAAATGTAATATTTTATTCAGACTTTGGAGACTGACAAAATCGTCACTCTTTAAAAAAAAAATCGGCACTTTGCTAAATTCGGAATTAAAAATATTGAAAATTACGATAAATCGTCAAATCAGGCAGCCCTGCCGGGAACCATAATGGGAATGAGTGACTTTAGTTAGTTCTTTTATAGCAGCTATTTTGTGAATTGAAAAAAAATCCATCTTAAACTAAACCTTAAGAAAAGCTCGGATGCAACTCTTTAAAAGAGAGTTTTAGTATTAAATGGCCGTCAGAAAATATAATTTATCTGAGCATTTTTATTTCTTCCGTCAAAAAATAATAATAATTTTATGATAATTGACTCCCAAAACTTGTCGCTTATCAGATTTTTAAAGCAGTCTAATCTAACATCCTTGCATTGCCATAGAAAAATAAAGGATTATTTAGAGCAGTGTTCGAAAATTAGCAGTACATTATTTAGCGTTCGACTCACACACCCAAGAACGATATCAATTTTTTTAGTGATTGTGTAGACGAACACAACCTTTAATTACGTTCGTATCTATTTTCAAGAAATAGCCGAACAAAAAACAGAACAATTGTAGTGATACTGTAGACAAATATTATATTTTAATGACCTTTAATGTTTCATGTTTTTCATTGATAACGAAATAAACAAACAAACAATTTTAGCAACGACTGCGCCACCAAGAGCTTGTGTGTGTATATGTTTTGTTTGTGTAAAACTATTTTGCTGGCTTTTTGTTTTTTTTCGTATGTGAATTTTGTTTTTGAAAAAATGTTTGGTTTTAATGAGCTGAACCGAACACAATGATGTTTGTGGTAAAAAAAAAACAGAGCGGAATTAAATGTTCTCATCTTTTGTTGAGTTGGATAAAAACAGTATTATCTTTGTGTTCGAAAGATGACAAGCAGGGAAACGTTATTTGTTTAATTTTCTACACAAACACTATAAGCGTTTGTGTTTTCCACAAATCTACCGAACCGAACACGAAGGAGCGATAGTTGGTGTTTCTTTTTGAACACTGATTTAGAGACGACTAAAAAAAATTTACCGAAGTGCGTTCAAAATTTAGCGATGGTCTTATGGACTTCTGCTTGCAGGTTTGTTCTACACAAGATGCACAAGCACAGAAAAAATTATCATTATTAATGAATGTGATAATTGAATCATTTATTTTTTTTTGTCCAAAGAAAATTAAAAATAAAAATATTTTGATATATTTAACATTTTAGTTACTTTGAAATAAATTTTGATATAAAATATTAATTAATTAAAATAAAATAATTTAAACTTGTAGAATTTTTCTTGGGAATTGTCAAAACTGGAGATCTATTTTTTTGATATTTTTTTTAATTAAAATTAAAAGTTTCATTTATTGAAAAAAAAAATATTCACAATTTCAAATTTTTACAATTTTTAGTAATCAGTAATAATTAGTGTTGTGGTTATTACGTCGAACCATTATTGGGGTTTAATCTAAATTTTGTGATATTTTAATTGGGCAAAAGCAAATCAAATTTAATTTTCATTAATTGAAACTGAAATTATTAGACAATAAGTTTAAAATTATCTTAGGAGCTTCCATGCATGTCCAGAATCGTTGAAATCCTTCTGCTAAAATTTTGGAAAAATTACGTTCGTTAAATTAAACAAAAATATTGCTACACATGTTACTTTATATCTGATAGACTCATCTAAAAAGAGACTTTACAAGAAGAAAAAAAATCTGTTTTTTTTTTTGTAGACGGTAAAATATAAAACTCCTCAAAACAGTTGCATTTTAGTCTTAGTTTTCGCTATAGAAGTTTTCTTTCAGCTAGTCTGAGTTTGTTGGTGAGAGAGGAAGAGAACATGTAATTCCTTTCTATTCATAGTGTGCACCAAGACTTAAGTCTCAGCTAGCCGGGAGTAACAGTAACTTAAACTTACCGTAAAAAAGTAAGACCAATCAATTTCTTACAGATTGAGAGGTAACATCTTACTGCTAACGATAATCGTTCTAATTCCTTTACATACAACAAAATTAAACAGCTGCTTTGCGACGTTACTGTTACTCGCGGCTAACTGAGGCTTAAGGACGGCGAAATACAACTCTATTTTTAAGAGTTTCATTTGGTTTTTTATTTTTTCGTTGAAAAATAACTCTTAACTGTGGATCGTTGAGATCGTTAAGATCACCATAGATTTTAAAAGAGCACTTCAATACGAATATATTGATATGTAACAGTAAAGGTCTTCGTTGATTCTAAAATTGAGAGTATTTGAGTCATAGGCTCGTTTTCACAACTTACCGATAGCTAAAGGTAGGATTTTATCGCCCGTATAAAAAGTGTTCAGTTATTACAACTTTTCTTTTACCTACCAGGTAGGAGAACCTAAATCTACTTTATCGCTCACTTAAGGTTAAAGTAAAGTTTTAAAAGTGAAACACTTTTTATAATGCCGGTTAAAGTCTACATTTAGCTATCGGTAAGTTGTGAAAACGGGCCTTAGTTTACTGGATAACTGTTATTAACTGTCCCTGAAATAAACTTTAATGTCAAAGTTCTTTGAGTTGAATTTAATAATAACTTTTAATAACTTTTTGCATTTTTTGCAAATATCAGTTCTCCTAATCGTGCGGGGCATGAAAAAATATTATGAATGCATTTTTAGTTTTTCGCTGTCGTTACAAAATTGAACGGGCTAAACGAAATGAAGTTTTTAATCAAAATGTTGTTTTTTACTGAAATTATGAGGGCTGTGGAGTCGTCAAGAAAAAGTTCAAACTCCGACTCTGACTCCATCCGCTGAAATTTTTTAAGTACGACTCCGACACCATTGCGACTCTAACTCAAACTCCGACTCCGACTCCTACTCTCCGACCAAGACAATTGATCATTGAACTTTAGTATATTTTGAAAGTTATATTAATTTATTAAAATTATGCAAACAGTGCTAATAAATGATAAATGATAGAATACAAAATACGTTTTTTATACCCTTGGAATCAGAATTTCTTATCGATGTGCGAATTCAAAAGTATTATCTAATATAGTTATCGAGATAGAAGAGTTGAAAACAGCTTTATCCAGCTTGATGAGACGTAAATGACACTGAATTTATAGAGGCATAGAACATTAGGAGTCTTTTTGTAAATTTTAAAAGAGGTTTTTTGTTTTTAATGTAGATAAATTAAAATACTGTCATTTTGGTTTTATTTTATTTATTTAGTTAAATATTTCGGCCAACTTTGTTAATAATTTTTAGGAAAATTATATATATACATATGTATATATTTTTATTTAAACTGTTGTTACTTGTATAATTTGTGTAAGACATTTTGAAGAGCAAAGTAAGCTAAACAAATTGTTTAAGGTGCATGTAGACGACATGTTTTTTACATCTGACTTGTCAACTTTTCAAGTCACATGTAATTATTCATGTCTGTCAAAATTACTGTTTTACATAGGGCTTATAATATTGGGTCACAAACGTACATGTAATTTGCATCTGACATTGTCTATGTTTTTTTTGCATAGTTATTGCAGAAACCAAAGTAGTTCTCGGTTTCAAAATAGCTAGCGGCCGCCATAAAAATTTTTATTTGCGCTGAAAAAGAGTTCAGCCATCTAAACATTTTTCTTTAAATTGGAAGATACCAATTTAGGATATTATAAGGAAACGATATTTCTTAATATATGTACATTATTTCTATTAAATGGGGGAAATTATCATACATATAGCGGTATTGTAAAGTTTTAACTTCAGCCGGCTAATAATTCGGTCAATAGTGGACGCCGCTGCCGGTTTCTTCCCGGCATAGATTTCTGATATCAGATGGTTTGTCAGAAGAAAATAGAGCACGCTCTAATTGAAATTTTGTCAGATGACTTTGCGTCTGACATTTACAGAAGCAAAGTTAAAAAGGTAACACACGACATGTATGTATTTTGCAGTGGGAAATTTGACATGTCAGATGACAAATACATGTCGTGTACGGTCGCCTTTAGGCCTTATATTATATGTGGGAAATAGCAGACATTCTGTTGTTGGACTTGGTGCTGTTTGTCTCAAGAGATGGAACAGTACCAATACCATCATGGGAGGTAACGAACACAAAGACCAATTTAATAAGTAAAGGTACGTAATTAATTAAGGATATCATCGGCATAAAGAAACAAATAGGAGCCATATAAAAAATTCGGCAAATTTTTAATACAAAATTAGAAGCATTTGTGATTTTCAACATGTTTTTGCGGTCTGCTGTAAAGCTTTCAAAAGCTGGCTTGGTGTAGGTTATCTTCCTCCTGCAGAGTTAAAAAATATGAATTTTTAAACAAATAAATTAAAATCTTTTTCTTCTGTGTGTCCGTCATTGTTTTTTCGTCTCCATGATCAATATTATTATTTTCCAAGACCGAAATATAAAATTGCAAGTCTCCATTTTTTTATCCATTTTCCCCCACATTGATGGAATTATAACTGAAACAATGTCATGTATTTTCTCGAGTTCCTTTTCCTTTTTTTCAAAGCAAGTTATGTTTACAAATTTTCATTTTTGTATTCCCAAATTCGACTTCATTTCATCAACGATATCTTGGCGCACTTCAAATAATAATGAACCAGCGAGTTTTGTTACAGAAAATGCAGAAATATTTTTGAAAATGTCTGGTGGGTGGAACGAACCAGTGTGGGTACCATGGTTCGATACAATCTATATTTATTCTCATAAAATGCTAAAAGATCAGCCAAAATCAATTGTTATCCTAATTTTTTAATTTTGAAACGAACGATTTTTGCAACTCACCTACTCATATGTAGACGGGTCCTTATTTTCTGACTCCAAAATTTTTAAAGAAGACCCTCTTGGTTTTATGCGGAAAAATGTTGGAGTCGGTGTGGTCGATATGGTTTTTACTTTAAAATCTTAATGTAAATATAAAACTTAAAGTATAAACAAAATGAGAAGCATCAGTTCTCAATTTGACTTTTTCTATACACAACAAGCAAATCGCTTTATAACTACTTGTGTGGTGTTGTTGTAGTGTAATTTTGTAATTTAACTCTCATAGTGGCACTACCAACGAAAAGTTTAATCTTTTTTTACTTGGTTTAAGAATTTTGTATTTATTTTATAAAATTCCGGGAATTGCGAAAGTAACCCCATTGAGTGTGATTCGTATTTGAATTTTTAATTTATCAACCCAAATTGTAAATTAAATCATTATCACTTTCCAATTAATTGTTTACAACCTGTAACCAAAATTTTTGTCTTTGCCACTGTTTACAACTTGTACCCAACATTTTTGTCTTTGCCACAAAACCAAAGTTGGTGTTTGTATTTTTTGTGTATTTAATTGAATTGTATAAAGTTAAATGGAGTTTCTCAAGAGTTCAGCTATTAACCACAAATCAGTTTAATACAAATCAAAAGAGTGAATTAATTTCTTGATATGTGTTTGATATTTCCAAAATAGTCCTTAAAAACTTACATATGTATACTTTATTCCCTTTTTAAAACATCTACCCTTGTAGCCACATTTTTATATGAGACATGTTTTACAATATTTGCCTTAACCATCCGTATCTAGTGGCATTTAGTGACATTGACAGATTGTCAAACATCTGCTAATGGTAACTTGTAAAATTAGTTTTATTTTTTTTTCAACATTTTTTTAAACTTTTTTTTTCTGTTTTGTTTTCCTAACTTTGGCAAAACTTAATAAATCAATAAGGAAGAAAATGGGGAAGGAGGACTAAAGTAACAAGTATGAAATTGTAGTAGAGTTCCTAATTGGTAATGACGTAATCGTTTTGTAAATGTTTTCCTAGAATTCGTTTTCTTTTGTAGAAGTTTTTATGGTACTAATGTAGTGTTATGTTGTCAAAAGACGGATCATATGTGCTCCATGTTAAAGAGTCAAATCCAGAGTTAGAAATCATCAAATACACTGGAAAAAAATCAATCCATTCGTACTTAAATCAATCCGAAGCAGTATGAATAGTACGGTAAGTACGGATTTTTTAAATGAAGAACAGAAAGATTGATTCAAGTACGGATTATTCAATTGCGAAATAATTAGCTTATCCATATTTAATCCAGAATTTGTACTTGAAATAATCCAAAAATGAGATTGATTTGAGTAAAACTAAGATTAAATCAATCTTAAAATGCGTTTGATTCAAGTATAATTAAGATGATTGAAGGCTCAGTTAGCCGGGAGCAACTTGTTTTTGCTTAACATAAAACAAAAACAAAATGCTGATTTGCAACGTTACCGCTACTCCCGGCTAAATGTGCCTTTAATCCCGAATTCGTACTTGAAATAATCCAAAAGTGTAATTTAACTGATTCTCACCTAAAACAGAAGGAGAATATTATTATAATTGATTTACTTACCCGTTTTACACCTAACGAATTTCAATTATAACCAGCATCATGCCTGGCATGTTTTCTACTTTTTAAATTTAATATACATATTAAACTAAAATTATAAACTAAATAAGAACTTTTGCTGTTGATTTTTAACATAAAAATAATGTGTAATGGTATTTCTACACAAAACAAGCAAATCGTTTTTACCTAGTTGTCTGGTGTTGTTGTAGTTTCTCCAACAAACTTTACAAACGCAAGCGTATATACTACACTGGCCATAGCGTTATATAGAAAAAATTAAAAATGTTAATTCCAAAAGATTTCGCACTGAAAAATATGAGGTTGGGGATAACAATAATTATGCATATTTTAATTTTTTTTTTAGTTCCAAGTACCTCCGGGTTGAGCCCAAACTTTTATTTCATTACCCAGTTATCACTATTTTTCTTCCTGTTTATATTTAAATAACAACAAAATCTGACTTTATGTTCCTAACTGAATTTCTTCGATACCTATAATTATTACCTTTCCAACGATCCGCAATAGTCTGCAGATAAACTACGGATAATCTTGACCGGAATAACCTAAAACAAAAGTCCAAAAAATAGGTGAATTTTTAAAATTTTTTATTGTTGATAACTTACTAATGAAGCCTTTTTGTGGGCTTATCCTCTTCGTCGTATGTCAATGCCCGATTGAATTCTGTAATTATTTTTAGTAATTGCTCTTTCTGCCGGGTCATTTACAAAGGTCAAGTGTTGCCATATTCGTTTTGCGGGACGTATTCTTCTTGATCCTTCAAAATTGCAGCTCATACGCTGTAGTTTGTGCTCATACGCATAAATATTTTTAAAAGTAGGTATGATAAACCTGATTTGTTCGTCGTTCGCCGGCGTAAGAATTAGAATTAAATATATTCAAAGTTTGCAACGTCCGGCGAATTTTCGTCGGCGCCCTGATTGTGTGCATTTTCATATACACAAATATTTTTTATTTTTGGCGACGAATATTCGCGGCCAAAAATTCGTCGTTCGTCCCAGTTGTGTTCCTAGCATAAAGAATGCAATGCTAAAAGCTGAGACTAATAATTTATATGAGATAAAAACGCTCACATTTTAATTTTACTCTCAGAGTGGTACTACATACCAATAAGTATAATAAGGTTGAATCTTTTTTTACTTGTTTAAAAAATTTTATACTTATTTTAAGAAATTCCGGGATATGTTTTCGGAAATAATTTTATTAAGGATTGTTTTAAGTACTTACGTTTAAGTGTTTTTCGTACTCAAAATTTTAAAGTACGAATCGTACTTAAAGTAAGTATAAAAAACTTAATTTATCCCTAGTGTTTTTCATTCTGTGTAGATATCTCTACGAAAGAACTGCGAATAAGGAAAATTTCCGGAAATGTTCGATTTAGTGGTAATTTTAAAATAATAAATCTCTGACGTAGATTAAATATATTGCAGCAGTTTAGTTTAGCAAATATTTAATTATTATATCAGACAGAGATCCTAAAGCCATATTTGTGCTTATTTTACAACACAATCTGTTATTGTCAATAACAGTATAAAGCAAGATTCACAATAAAAGCAACATTTTCACTGGGCGTTCTCAGATGAAAGCAAACATTTTTTCACTAGCAAACACATTTGCAGTAAAATAAAAAATCAAATTTTGACCCAAATAATAACTATTACATACATACAAATTACAACATTGAACAAACTATTTTTGTTTCCGTAGTCAAAATTGCTACAAAAGAGCGTTTCTTTAGCCGAAAATTGTATACTTCTTGGAGTCATAGGGATCTCATGCGGTCCCAATTTTGAGTACGGAAACAAACCTTTTGCTAAAATTTTCATTCACAACTCAAAGATAAAAATTATTATAACAAAATGATTTGCAATTTCATACAAATTGATTCTAAAGCGCCCCATCCATTTGCAATATTATCGTTTATGTTATTCGCCATATTATTTCTTTACTTCGCTATATTAATCAATAAATGGCAGAATGATTTCAATTAAAATATGGCGCAAACATAACATTTCAAGCAAGCCAACATCGTGTATTGTTGTCAACACATTCCGCAGTATATTGCACTTCTTTTTATTGTGAAATAAAAGTCAAAAGGATTTCGATTCTTGCCAATATTTTGTACCAGCTTCGAATATCACATACACATTGGCGATATAATACGAAAAATTTAACAATTATATTGCAAGTGAATGAGCCGGTTAATAGCCCAGTGTTATTGCGTACTAGCTCTGTGCCTGTTTATTCGCTAGCTCATTAAAAACTACCGCTGGTCCCATTAAAATCTACCTCACATGCTTTTGAGTGGCGAATTTAACAAGAGCATGTTCTACCAGGTGGCGATTGACCCCTCTCTACATAATCTTTACCTACCTTAAGGGTTAGCTACTTACATATATCTTCAAAGCGTGCTAGCAAAAAGCAAGCGATTTTGTTGTTATTCTAATAACGGAATCTATTTTGGATACACATTTTTTTGTGTTGTCGTTGAAAAAAAGAAAACTGTTTTCTGCATGACATGGAGCTATAGAATTAGCTATTTTAACATGTTAACACTACACTCACAATATTATTACAGTAACGGACTGTAGTTTATTTAAGAAATATTCCGTTCAGTCATTTTTAAATAAATAAACATTTAAAATTCCAAGCAAATTTATTTTTAACTGATTCTAACAGTTATTCAAAAAACTAAGTGCATATTAATACGGATTTTCAGTTGCAGTTAATTTTGTCCATTGATTAAGTAAAATTCTTCTTTATGTTAAAGTAAATAAAAATGTAATTTAAAGCAACAAAAAGTTCATTTAATTTTTACTGTCAAAAATTCAACCGCGAATTCCGTAAAAATAAATCAATATTCAGTTATCTTATATAAATTAATTGTCAAAAAATTAACTACATATTCAGTAAAAACAAATAAATATGCAGTTATTTTATAAAATTTTACTGTCAAAAATTCAACACCATATTCAGTAAAAACAATTAAATATTCAGTTATTTTATATAATTTTACTACGAAAAATTAATTTTTACTTATCTTTAAAAAATGAATTGATTGTTTTGTGTAAGCAATACCCATTTTCTATTTGTTAAAATAATTTAGTTAAATACATCAAATTTTAAAAGTTAAATAATTGCGAAGCCATATCGGCCATGCTGCTGGTGTCTTATAATTGAGAGTTCTTCTGTAAACAACGTGGTCAGTACAACAAAAGTAAAACAAACGTGTGTAACTGGGTAAGTAAATAAAATATTCTCCATCCTCTCTCGCTTATAAGAAAAACAAGCGGACAGGTGTCTGTCTGGAATTTTTTAGAAATTCGGCTCTTTTGTGGAGTAAACGAAAATTTAATAAAATAACTGAATATTTAATTGTTTTTACTGAATATGGGGTCAATTTGACAGTAAAAATTGACAGTAAAATTTTAATAAATAACTGAATATTTAATCGTTTTACTGAATATGGTGTTGAATTTTTGACAGTAAAATTTTACAAAATAACTGAATATTAATTTGATTTTACGGAATATGGTGTTGAATTTTTGACAGTAAAAATTAAATGAACTTTTTGTTAAAAATAAATGAAAAATAGGTAGACCGGTTTTTAATTGAACTTTCATTTATTTTATATTACATTTTCAGTTAACTTTACGTACAGAATATTGTGAGTGTATATATTGGTGTCTGGGGAAAGATATAATTATGATTTGAATGTCACATCAGTCGTACAAATTGAGTAAAAGTGCTAACTATTTTGCCTGTCATTGGTGGCGATTGCTCCTTTTTGTATCACTGGGAGCCAATTTACACTTCCAATCCTGCCCACATTTCGTTAAATGTTGTGTATTGATAACGAAGATGCTTGTGCTTAATTTAGAAACTTTGGCCTTTGCCGACATCCAGATATACAGAAATCTATAATGTTTTATGCAGGATGTAACACGTCCACTTCCCTAATTCCACCATTATTTTTAAAGATGTTGTGTATTGATAACATAGCCATATAACAAAATTTTAACAATTTTTCTCTCACCGTTCCTTTGATATAAATATATCTATTTTGCGCCACGCCTACTTGCCCAATCCTGATCATATTTCGCGGGATGTTGTATATTGGTAGCCAGGGAAACCATAAATATGCAATTGCATGTTTATCTTTGAGCGACCAATGAAGGCAGAAACAATATATTTATCCGTTTTAGAGATTTTTGCATATTTTACCGCTTGCAGATTTTTTTTTGCCTTTTTGCAGCATGTTTAAAGTTTTTAGCACATTTTTTGCCATTTTGAGGCATATATTGGTACATGTTCACCATCTACGATTAATTTTTACTCTAAAATTGTAAGACAAAGCAGGTTTTCATTAACTATAGATGTTATTTTACACTTTATATATGTACATACATATGTATATACATTTTTGACAAAATTTTTTTTATTGTTTCAACTAAAACAAAAAATTTACAAAAAATTTAATTAAGAAAATTGTTGAAAATTTTAGAATAGTTTAAAAAAAATTTTAATAATTCCATACTAAATCTTGTTACTTTTTTCTGTGTACATATCGCAAAATTTAAAAAGCAAAAAATATACGTTTTTGGCGATGTATGTAATACACAGAAATTATTTTGTATACGGATCGACTCATAATCACTTTTTACAGTAATCTTACGATGTCCATCCGTCCGTGTGGCTGGTTGTCTGTCCACGTTTACCTTGTGCGCAAAGAAAAGTTGCAATCTTGTAGAAGATTTGATAAAATTTGGTTAAGACGAAGTCTATATATGTAGCTGGTGAGAATCGGTCTATAATTTCACATATTCCCCATTAATCGAAATTAGACTCTTTGTGACCGATAACCAGCTAATTATGCTGTTATTTAAAGTAAATTCGCCTCAAAATTATTTAACAGCAAATTAATTTCTTTTCGACTCAGTTCACTTTTGCCCACAGCTTCCATCTATAAATAACTTTAACTTCCTTTTATATGTTAACATTAATTTTTCAGGGTATATTTTTAAAAATTTTCAGGGCATATTTTCAAGTTTTTACTGCATATTTTATGCGAATATATCGTGTTTTTTAGAGTATATTTCTGGTTTAGCTGTTGATAACCAAGAGGCTTGTACCTTATTTGGAAACTTTGGCTCCCTCCGTACTCCAGATATACAGAAATCTATAATGTCTTTGTAAGAGAGGTGCCACGCCAAGTTCTCCAAATGCGCCCGATTTAAAAAAGGTTATGTTCTGATAACCAAGATGCTTGTACCTAATTTGTCAACCTTGGCTTTTGTCGCCGCTCTCCAGAGGTTTTTGTCCATATAAGTCATTTATGGCTGAATTTCAAAAGCAAACTTAAACGTATTATATGTGACACATCAAAATATAAACCTCAAAGTCCCCATGAATTCTGGGGTCTTCGGGAACCCCATTTCAACATATACACAAAAAGACTCACAAACAGAAGTCGCACATCGCTTAATCAACTTCGCTACTCATAAGGATCAAGAATAACTGAGGCCGTCAGCTCAAAAGTGGAGAAAGCCACTTTACATTTATTTCATATTTGTGTGGGTTTTGGCTACTTTTGTATTATAAGTAGAGCAAAAATAAATAATGGCGACACAAACTTTTGACAACGCTTTCTGTTAGTGATTAGTAAAACTAGAGACGAACTAGTTTCTTATTTTGTTTTCGCAGTTTTAATCAATTTGACGTAGATAAGTCACGGTATGAAAAATTGAGGCTTACACAACTTTTGCGCTGACGACCTCAACTAACTTCAATATTTTAGATATTACAAACTGAATGACAAACATAGTTATATAGACACTTTTACCTTCGGTGAAGGGTTTACAATTCAAATAGAATTGAAAAAGGATTTAAGAGATTTTCCCCTTTTTTTTAAATTTAAAATGGCAGTAGTTCTGTATGTAGCAATGTGGTCTTAAATTAAATATTTCAAGAAAAAAATCAATCATATGACGTTTGCTGTCTACAACTCTAATTTGCTAAAAGTGGAAACAATGTCTTTAAGAAGTTTTCTATTAAAAACAATGGCTGTCAATACGATAATAAAAGAAAAAGGATATCAATCATTTTATATTTTTAGCCGACAATAATTATCGGAAAATATTGTGACTAATAGACGGAAACAAACATGCAAACAAATTGGCAACAGAAAATAAAAAAAGAATTTGAACTTTTTGTACAATTATCTTAAAGGACAAGGGCTAAGGAAACATTTGTTTTAAATTGTGGCTGAATTTTCTAATTATCATTAATTTTACATTTTTTGTTTTTTAATTTTCTTAAATTTCTGGACTTTGAAAAAATCTTCTTATTTAAGAAATTTTTCGTTTATTTTTTAGAAAAATCATAATTGCAAGATGTCAATTTAATTAACAAATGCTAACCCCTTTCTAACAAGTTTATATGGTTGCTAGGGAAAAGTTTTCTTTTGCCATTTTCATTCAGACCTCAATTTGATTTTCCATTATGTTTTTTGTTTAACATTTTCTTTGCCTTTGATTAATTATGTGTTTTTAATGTTGTTTTAGATGTGAAACAGCGACAGAAAAACGTAATTACAATTCAAATTGAACATTAACCTGACAAAGAAACCGGAGGAATGTGTTGAAATAAGTATATCAGCTTAAATATGAACAGGGTAAGTAAAATACAAACAATTAATATTTTATATAAGTTTTCAAATCTGTTTCAAATTCCAATCCATACTAAAAAAACAAGCAAAAATCCTGTTGATTTTATAACTCAGCACCCTGTTTATCTTTTACAAGCTGCTGGTTAGTTAGTTCGTTAGTTAGTCACTTATCGTTGAAGTGTAATTTACAATGGCTGACACAACTTCCGGCAAAATGTTTATTGTACTTTTCATTCATTACTTATCTCATTTGTTGTTCGTTTTTTTTTTTATTTTTTTTTCTCTATAATATTATTTTTTCATCTTGAATAGAAGGGAAAAGATAAAAAAAAGAAAAAAATAAAAGAACTTGTTGGTGTTAATTGTCTAATTATGGAGCATCACGTAACAAGAGAAAAACAATTGGAGACAATCTTTAAGAACGTTAGAGCAGTCGTCTTTTTACAAGCGATTATACAGACGCAATTGACCGGCTATTTTATTATATTATTTCCAAAAAGTAAATTTTTTATGTGAAACACATAAAATTGTTTTATTGCTTATTATTGGTATTATGTTAAAGCTTTGGTATCGTTGCAAATAAGACTTTTTGAGTGTTTTCAATTCTCATTCACTCTGCAGTTTTGTTTTCTAATACCTTTGCCTTTTCTAAAATTTTTTGGGAGAAGTTTTCTAATGATCTGATCTAAGCAACCAGTGAAATGCATATAGAAAGTAGCTTTCCTCCAACGATAAATTTCGGTGTATTTATCAGGCATAAAAATTGGGAATAAAGCACGACAAACAAAATCTTATTAATTTCGTTAATTTGACAAGTCAAAGCGAATTACCACTAACAATTTCATCCTACAAGGTGGCCCGATAAGAAACCATCAATGTGGTTTTTAGCCATCGTCCAGACTGGCAATTTTTGTTGCTGCAATTTTAAAAAAGTTGTATTTTCTATATTTAAATTCAACTACACCTACAACTTTAAGTTTAAGAGAGTAAGACTGACAGGACAAAACAGAATTGTATAGCACAAGGCGAACTTACTACAGGTGGTGTCGAAACGGCATCTGATTTTGACAGTTCGCGCTTATTTGTTTTGATTTGTTAGTGTTTTGTTTAGAATGGTTGACATTTCGAGCCGTAAACACTAACAATGCAATGCAAAAAATCTATGTTGTTTTTGTTGCTGTTGGATTGTTGCAGTTCCGACACCACCTGTAGTTGAATTCGCCTTGATAGAGCACATGAAACTGAGAACCCCTTAAAAATCTTCTCATCCCACTCACCAATAAATTCGACAATTGCTGCAGCAAAAATTGCAAGTCTGGGCGATAACTTGGTAGTCTTTCGGTGGCGCAATGTGTACATAATTAGATCCAACTTTTAAATGCTCGGCAATATTGTTCTCGAAATGCTTAATTGGTCGGAGCAACGACGAATTGAGACAGATGGAATATTTTCAACACTCTGCCGAACAGCTTTACGTTGCCATTAGTGCAGATATTTTGCGAATAATTCACTGAGCAACTTTTCCAGGACGTTTCTCAAAACGGCCTATGAAATTCCTAATCAAGAAGTCTGTGGTGGTCATCTTGAATTCATATATTGGCTATTTTTCGCTGTGTCAAATTTAACTCGTTGTTGTGTACTGTTTGCATTTATTACTTATTTTCTGGAATTTTATTTATTAAAAAATAAAGTATTACGTGTTTTACATTGTAGGTCCTAGTTGATCCACCCTGTATTTGTAGACATCAGCACCATATTTGGGAATGGTATAACGTGATCATTACGATACTTTTTATATCCACTTTCCGTACTAAGATTGCTATTTCGCATGTAATACCAAAGAATATTCCTCTAAGATACCTTCAGGTATATACATATGCTAGCCGTACCCGCGGCGTTGCCCGCCCATCTGCCCCTAAAAGACTCTCATTCGCTGAGGAAATTGCATGTTTATTTTTATGATTCTATGTTAATGAAATGCACGAAGGTCAAGTACTTACGAAAATTCAAAAACTACCAGTGAAGACAAAAAATTACCAAAAAGTTCCCTCTTATAGTTTCACATCCGCTCAGGACCTTGCATGTTTCATTTAATGTTTCTAGGTCCAATATTAACAAAAATTAAAAAATTACCAGTCAAAAAACAAAAAAGTACCAAAAAGTTCCCTCAAAGAGCCTAATCAAGCAGGACATTGCATGTTAAATTTTATGTTTGTAGGTCCAATATTACCAAAAATTAATAAAAGTACTAGTTGTAGAACCAAAAAGCTAAAGAAAGAAATTTAATTGCCCGTATTTCCCCTTTTCGATACTTTTCCTCCATATTGAAGCATTAATTTCAATATTGTAGTGGGAGCCCATAATTTAATACGATATGTCAAAGAATGGAAAAAATGTTTACAAAAAGTACCATCAATAGTAACGATTTTCACCCCTTAAATGTTAGAAATTCGAAAAAGTACCAAATCCGTTTTGTGTTTTTAAGATAAGTTTCGAATGTTATCTAACCTTTATTTCTATGTTTATTGGTTTAAAAAATAGTTGGGATGGCAAAAAGTACAAAAATACAGGTTTTACCCGTTTACTCCCTAAATTGGCCGAACTTAAGAAAATAAACTTTTTTTTCTAAAGAACAACGATAGGTATTGATTTTTTTTATCTCTTTTAGTTTTGGAGATATGATATAGCGTATGCCCGTTAGTAGGTTCCATTCTTCATTATGTTGAGAAAATTTCTTAAATCGGAGTGGTTGTTCCGAAGATTACCATCTCTATTTTTTTTATTATAATGATAGGGTGGGAGGTTTCCCCCACAGTGGCGAGTACCGCGACCAGGTTAGGTCTATTGTACCCACTCCCATTAGTTGGCCAAAAGACCCTTTGCTTCCCAAAGGAACCCAACCAGGGCCTTTGCCGGTAAAGTATCGATTCTGGACGTCTCCGTCTGGCATAGTCTTTATTCCTGATCCTCTGCCAGGCCCATCCGATAAAGGTGGTATTTGATCGTGTGGTGACCAGTCAGATAAGCCACCAACAGTCGCAGATCCCGTCTGCCGAGACCATACGTACCCATTACATTCCCGGGAGAGATGAAACATTCAAGCATTTCAGCTCTATAATATAAGTATTTTCATATATTTTGTCCTTGATTGATTTTTTGTCGAATAATTATTTCTAGATATTCTTAACAGTTTAAAATTGAAACCGATGCTGTAGGAAAAGTAGACCAGCCTTCTTAAAAAATTTACATTTCTATTCCTTTCGAAAAGTTCATATTTAGTGAGAAAATGTGTGTCAGTTTCGACTTTCCTACAGACACTTTATACAAGAAGCCCTGAAAAAACGAGACCACAACATTTTTAAAACACTTAGAATATTTTTAAACATTTAGTTGTAAAATGTTATCTACATTTGACCAATTCACAAACTCTGTCGTATGGCTTATCATGTAAAAATATACTATTTTTGTTATCTTCTTCTTTGATAAAAGTTAACATTCACATTATTTGACACAACAAAATAAAAAAAGTATTAAAAAGGGGAAATACGCAAAATTAAATCTCTTTCCTATTTAAACATGCAATGTCCTGAGTGGTTGAGACTCTACAAATGGAAACGTTTTTGTACTTTTTTTATTTTCAACTGGTACTTTTTGAGTATCCGTTAGAATTAGATCTTCAAACCTAAATTTAAACATGAAAGGTCCAGCATAAATGACAATAAGAGGGTACTCTTTTGGTACTTTTTCTTTCTTTTTGAATTTTTATTTATACTAAACATAGAAACATAATCATAAAAAGAGAATTTGGTACTTTTATGATTTTCAATTGGTACATGTAAAATCGTATATACTTTTGCAAAGTCTTCCTCATATTTGCATAAATAATTATGGTCGAATATTAATCACTAGGCAAACACTATATTACATCATCGATATGCAAATTTATTTATTATTTAAATATATTATATTAATAATTAAGAAGATTTACAAATGTGGTGTGGTAATAACACATTCTTAAAAGATTTTTATAAATTCTACAAACAAATCGAACAATTCCAGGCCTGGCATTTTTCAAAACACATACAAATCAATCGCTTATCGTAATTTTGTATGATAATTACCAAATACAAAAATACAATTTTGTATAAAAACATAAACGATTATACAACGAATATGCCGTTACTACGAGCTTTTGAATTGGACAAATATATAAATTGTCGTTCGGTTAGCCTACAATATGTGAACTTTAACAATCGCTTGATAAATAAATATTGGTTTTGTATGGTTTATCAAATATTTGCTTAGTGTGACCCAAGCTTTAGGTGGGCACGATTTGGCCGTCTCAAGAAAAAAAAAAAAGCAATTATTTCTCTAGTTGACATTTAACATTTGTTATTAAATTCTAACAAAATACGGTAGAAATCCATACCTCTCTTGTTTCAAATGGCTTAAAAACTAGTTAAAATTACATTGCAACTTCTTATGACAGCATTCACAGGCAGCCATTATCGTAAAAGCAACAGGTTAGCATTAACTAACTTAATTTGCCAAGTTTATTTAAGTTTTCGCTTAAAAGCGACAATAATCCGTTTAAGTTTTACTTGATGCAGTGTAGGATTTGGTTAAATGGCAACTAAAATCAGTGTGTGAGTGAATAGAAAGTACTAAACGTCTTTGTTTGCATCTCAACTTTGCAATTGTATTCTCATCAAAAGATTAAAGATTTCTTCGCTGCTTTGCTTGTGACTCGCAGATTAAGTTTGTTTGTTAATGCAAAACTATTTAGTGTTTAAAAGACCGTGTAAACATTCTAACAAAGATTCTGTCAACTACCATAACACAGGTGCGAAATAATAAAAACACTTTAACAAGACATTGTAGAGTGAGCGCAGTGGCGTAAATCTGAAAAAATAGTGTCATAAGTATAAAGTAAAAATAAGTTTTCGCTTTTAATGTTGGCACAAAAGCATTTAACATTCCTGTTTTTACTAAATAAGTCGTAGCTAAATTATTTATATATGGGTCACCGTATTATAGCACAGAGTAGCTCTAAAGTCAAAAACGAGTGCAAAAAATGTAAAGTCGGTCAGGACGGACTACTTTAGGGTACAGCATGGTGGTCTGAAACTATCGATAGTCGACACTAACGATACTATGCGATGGTTTTTTTAGAAACATCCTGATCCTGTTTTAAATGTTCGCAAAAGTATTTCCTTCTTTATACTTCATAATTTCAGTACGACTTATCTCATTGAAAAAAAAAAAATTAAAAAAAATGTTCGCAAAAGTATTTCCTTCTTTATACTTCATAATTTCAGTACGACTTATCTCATTGAAAAAAAAAAATTAATTATTTAAATTTATTCAATACAAAGTTTTAAAATATTTTTTTTCGAGAAGTTTTCGAGCGTGAGTGTTTAAATGTAAATTTTGATAGAATATAGAAAAAAGAAGATAAAAGAAGATTTTTAAAGAAACTGGGAACGACAGTATCGATTTCAAATCGCTTTGTTATCAAAGTCGTTTTCCATCACATATGAACCTGATTATTAACTTGAATAAAATATATTGATAAAAAGGGCATTTGGCGTGCAAGAAAGGGAATAAAATTTGAAAAATATTATTGCAAATTACACTTTACTTTTACATATTTTTTTCGTTGTTATATTTAGCAATATGCCGAAATCGAGGTTTTGCGAAAAAGAACTTTTTTATTGTTGAAAATGGTTCTTTAGGGTATCAAATGCAAATTTTGTTCCGCGACTTTTTTATAATTCCGTTATTTACAAAATTACCGTTATTTTTAGGTTCTTGAAGAAAATCAAAATTTTGATCGTTAAATTTGCAGAATTCGACCAAATGTTGTTTGGCAACTTTGTACAAAATCATATGCACAGAAAAAATAGAAAATCGGCTTTAATTAAACAATTAGTTCAGACAATTAAATATTTAACTAATTTTGCCCCTGCAAAGGAATTGATCATATCAATTAACGGATTTGTATTTTCGAGTCATGGGACATAAATTTTGCCAATTAAACAATTAATTGCATAAACTAAAAATTACACCACATATACACAAACGTTTAATTTTATGGGATTTGATTAAAAAAATTAATTGCAGCAAACAAAAAATTAATTGAATAATAAATGCACACCAATTAATTATTTAATTGAATAATTTTTTGCAAACATTTTTTCTGTGTGGCGAGTACTTTCGCAGAACATATGAACTCAAAATATTTGCAAATACAGGGTGTTTTGATGCATTTAAAAAAAATGAATTTTACGCCATCTATCGGCAATAATTTGTGCTAACAATATTCAACAATTAGAAAGATAATTTGAATACCTTTCCAACAAAAAAAAAACTTGAAAATCGGATGAAAAGTAACCGAATGAGAAAGAAAAGATCTATAAGATAATGAAATTGTATCAAATTTATATTAAAATATTTATATTACTTTAATTAAGTTGATCATTAAAGTTTACATTTTTAGTTTTGCGAAAAATTTTTTAGTTATTTTACTATAATTGTATTTAACAGAAATCTTTATTATTTATACTTTTAAAAACATCAAGTTATTTTATTATTTAAATTTTTAGAGATCTACATAAGAGTGAACATTCTTTACCTTTTCTTTGAGTTGGGACTCTAAATCCAAACTTTTTCACCGTGATATTTATAATTTAAACCTCTCAACATGTTTATTTGCATTAAAAATCATTCGGCATTCAAAGCTTGAAAATGAAAAAGTTAATTTTTTCGGCATATTGCTAGTTATATAAAAATTTGTTTTTCAATTGTGGTAAATGTAAAGATGCTGCCAAGTTGTGTTACTATCAAACGTTGTTAAACCATACAAGTTTAACATAAAAAAATAATTTGAGAAAAACAAAAACTATCGAAAACTATCTATAGTACTAAAAACTATCGACGGTAAAAAGTGCTATAATTTGCTACAGACTCCTAGTATTACAGTTATTCAAGTACCCTTTAAAAAAAGTGAGCTTCCAACGTAGCAGGTTTGTAAGCCACAAATGTCAAAGTTTCACTTACCATATCGCTTACGGCAGACATGCATTTTATATGGCAAGTTCTCATTTTGAACCAAACATTTTTAATACAGCGCATATAAAAATGGGTGAATTAAATGATCAGCTTTACACACTAAGTTTTAAATTGTTACTATTATTCTTTAATATGCTCCCTTACAAACCTGCTTCGTAGTAAGGGAATGTCGTGGCTCTTCTGCCATTTAGGCGAATTCAGACGTTGTGTAGGATTGGGATCTATATGGGAACTATGGTCAATTATGGACTTATAATTAATTCAATATTGCTTTTTGAAAATTTGCTTCCCGTTTTTGTGCAAAGAGTTTTTAGCCGGCCACACAGACATTCACAAAATCAACTGACAAGGTAAATCTAAGCTGGTCGGAATAATGAAAGCTGTATGCATTTTAAACTTGTTTTTAAGCTTTATATCGAACGACAGTTTAATCAGTACAAGGTATAGTCATTAGAAAATAAGTTTTTAGCTTATCTTAAAATACATTCAAGTTTTATGGTTGTTTCATAATTTTTGTTTTTGCGCTGCGTGTTTTCTTTGCTGTGATAATTAAAAAAATGTTTTGCGGGTTTTTATGTTTCAGTTTCACTCCTTTTCGTTAATTTAATAATAAATAATCTGGCTCGAATGTATTGTGTTGGTTCTTTTATTTTTTTTTAAACAGCAGTTGCTTGGCAAATTTTATTTTATACCTTATGCTGGGTACACACTATGCAACACATTTACGCAATCTAGTGAATTAAATTCATTTTCATTCATTCCAGATTGCATCAGCATCAAAACGCTTTGATATTTTGAGGTTGTATTGAAACAGATTGCATGCAGGTTGCACTGTGTGTACCCAGCATTAAAATACGTGGTACTTTCGAAATTTTAATATGGTTTTGTGTCTATTTTTTTTATTCGGTTCGGAAATTCTTTTAAGTTATTTTTATAATTTTATAAATTTCTGAAACACATTTATTTAATTGCTAGATTTTAGAGGTCTGCAAGAAAAAATAAAAAGCAATTTCAACACACTCATTTGTTTTTTAACTACAATGTGTCGAGCACACAACAAACCAAAGACAAAACAATCAAAAACTCATTCAATCTAGTCAACTCAAGTCAAATGAGTTAAATATTCAAATATAATTTGAATGTAAAATATCTGTACCTACACATTATGTATGTATGTGTAAGCTTAACTCTTATAAATAAAAGAAGCCACACCCTGCAAATGATATTGGATCAACTGGTCCATTTTGATCAAATGGGTTACTCCATGGACTGATCCGAAGTAATGCAAGCATGGACCATGTCATTGTTAAAAGTGTCTTCGTTTTTTAACGACATGTTTTTATTTTTAAACGAAGTTAAAACTAATCCTCTTGTGAATACAATGGATTAGTTTTAAAACTACTCCTTTGTAATCCAAAGCTGGATTTAATGGTCTTGCCCTAGGACATCGTAATGTTAAAAAGACCATGTTTTTTCCATACGTTTCGGCTACTTTTGGACTAGTCCTAGTCCCTTGTGGGCTACATTTTACACGCGTGTTTGGACTAGTCCAATTATTTGCAGGGACAAGCTTACACACAAATGATGGCAAGTTATTCATTTAAATGTATGCACATTTAATAATAATAATATATTTTGTAAACTTGCTCTCTCTAACGGGTCATTCCAATGTTTTGTTATTTATGAAGGACTCTCAAATTCATTTACAGTAAAAAGTTTTTTATTCAATGCATTCATTCTTATTTTTGTATATGGTTTACTCTCTTCTTATCTTTTTGAATATTTTATAATAAAATACATGTTGTGCACTTTGGGGAAAGGCACACAAGTGAGTTTTTCAAAGCAGGCCTCTAGTAGATTTTTAATAAATAAAAATATTTTAAAATTGTATTCAGATTCAACTTCAAGTATAAAGTTACACAAGTCGTAAATGTCAGAAGAAGAACAAATTTATATTTACTATTTTTTAATTGCTATTGTGATCTAGGCCACGCTCAAGCCCAAATACACTTATTCAAATATATAATTCAACAATAAATTTCAGTGTTTTTATCAAATAATAAAAATTGGGAATTAAGCACGTATAACAAAATCATGTACATTAAATTTTGTATTCCCACGAAAATGAAAATTATTTTGATATAAAATAATATAAGTTAAAATATGTTTTTACGAGTGACACCGACTATGCTAAATGGAAAATCCAAAAAATTAGATATGACGGCGAATATTGAATCCAGCACACGTACACGAGTGAATCCGCCTTCATGAGAATCACTGAATAAATGTATTTTGCCCTTTACATTTATTGGCTTAGTGCTACTTTTGTATTATTAGCAGAGAAAACAAGAAATGCAAAAACATATTTCTGGATAATTAAAGGTACTATTACACGACATGCATTTTGCAGTGGCTTTGCTAGATGTACTGAACTGGCAAATTGGTTTTTTTTTTGTTTTCTTACGATAACAGTAAAATTAAGTAATTTTTTTTACAACTACAATTCGAGTCGCAAAAAAGCCAACTAATTGTAGGGGCATGTGAGAAAAGATAAACTCACTGGTAATTGTTGGTGTTTTGGCAAGGCTTTGATATTGTTACAAGTAAGACTTTGATTGTTTATAATTCTTATTCGCTTTACAGTTTTATTTGTATAATATTTGTAGCCTTTCTTTAATCTTTGGAAAAAGGTTTCTGGATGATCGGGCCAAAGCAACCAGTGAAATGCACATATAAACTACCATTCCCGCAACAATAAATTTCAGTGTACATATTTATAAAATATAAAAGTCGGGAATTGAGCACGTCATAGAGAAATCTTATTAAAAGTTGATCAACATTATTTCGGCAATTCATATTTGGTGTAAAAAATTTAAGCAAAGACATTCCTTTCATAATCTTAAATGAAGAGGTAAACAAGCTTCAGCTGATTAAGATACGGCTAAAGAATATCCCGAAAAATTTTCTGAAAATTCATACACTCCTGGTCAAGTCCGTAATGTCTTCAATTTAAATAATAAGTTTTGTGGTAATTAATTAGTATTGTGGTAATTTTGTTGAACTATTTATGGTTTTTAATTCAAATTTTTCAATATTTTATTTTTCATTAAATTATTTTTATGAAGAAAGGAATTTTTACAATATAAAATAAATTAAAATTTTATTGATAATTTTTCATTCTTGACTGCGATGGGAACCGAACCCAGGTTTTCACGGACAGGTTGCCCTTACGATTCGATTGTAAGTACACAATCTCTTCAGAGGGGTTTAGCGTTAAACGCTAACCGCTATCGACGACGGCTGGCAGTCAATAGTCAAACATTAATCTTTAAGCCAAATGGTATATTAACTTTGGTAGATCAAAATTTGTTTTTGAATGATTATCTTATTTAATTGATTTACATGTTCTTACTTACTTCTGTTTTTTCTTACTTTTCGTCAAGAATAATTTTAGATGTCCACAGTACATTTTTCTGTTGTTAATGTTTATTGCCATTCTTTTTCTTGTTGACCTTTTTCAGCACAATTTGAAGGAAATATAGATTGTCCACTAGCTGTTAACAATAATATTTTAATCAGGCTAAAGTATTTATTTTAAATTTATTCATATTTAGGAATTTTTTCTGATTTACACGATTTATCCAGGAACGTTTGTTTAAATCGAGGGGAGGGTGTACTCCGATTTATCGTAGTTTTCAGGGACCGTAACTGTTATGACTTTTTCAAAAAAGTCAAAAAATAAAAGTATTTTAAGGATTTTATTCCTTGGCTAATAGGCATCACAATGCTTCACACAAATAACGTATAGACAAATTCTTTCTGTCTGACTTTTTGCACTGAAATTTTAATAATAATTTTTATTTTCGATCCCTGGCAGTTTTAGCGCTTTTTATTAATATTCAACGACGTTTTCAACAAACGAAAAGTAATTTCAAATTGAATTTAGTTTATTGAGAGTTAATGATTGCGATATGTATTTGTGTTTTATAAGAACCTGAATAAAAAACCGGTAGACTCCCATCTTTAGACATAATCTTAATTCGTTAACAACCGCAAATTATGTACTGATAAATATTCATATTTACTTTTACTTGTTATTCATTTAATAAATCGATTTTAATGTATATTTGCCGCCACAAGCACATGACTTGCAAAACAGCTGATGTCAGCTGGTTTGTCAATTAAAAATAGAAAACGCTCTAATTGAAAAAGTCGAACTGATATTTACAGAAGAAAATGTTTTTGCTTTTGTGAGACATGTAGGCATTTTGCAGTGGACAAATTGATAAATCCATATCGTCTTAAAATGAAAGTTCGTTTAGCAGGCTTAAATAGGGTGTCCAAGCACCTCCTTAATATTATATACAGTCTTTTGTAATATATTTCTATTTTAAATTATTTCAATAATATCGTTATTAAATATCAGGTAAATCGGTCCAGAAGAATTTAAAAATTTCCTAATAATTAAAATTTTTGGAAATTTTTATTAAACAGGAAAGCCGGAAATACTTAAAATAAAATGAAAAATTTGACGATTAAATTCTATTTTTATATGTTTCATTTATATGGAAACAGTGGATTAACATAATCTTTTTGTGTTATTACGTTTCAAGGTTTAAATATTTACTCTTGTTAAAATGAAATAATTAAAAACTAAAAAAATGGATGAAAAACGCTTTGTACTGTACATTCATTAAATTAGTATGATTTTTTATTCGCTTTAAATTCATACGTACACCCAGGAAAAAATATGAAAAGAAACTTTTTTTGAAATTATTTTCAATGGCAACCGTTTTTTGTGTGTAGAAATAAACACAAATGTTCAATGTCAAGCTTAGTTTAATACTTGATGTTTATAATAGACCAAAAATAGGGTAGTACAATTAAAAGCAAAAAATTTCACCAGATTCTGTGGTGTTAGTAAATTTAGTAAGTACTTGGAGAGAGCTTTAATTACCAAACATTATATTGATACTTTAACTAAATAATGGTGAAATTAGTCCCCCATCTAAAGGCCACAGCCATAAAATTAATGGCTTCAAATGTGTTTTGATCGAAGATAACAATACTATGTTTACTACTTACTTACGACTATTTTTTGTGTTGCTACGACCAGTCGAGTAAAGAATGAGTTCGCGAGGCGTCTGAATGCAGTGGACCAAAGATTTGAAAAAAGTCAACATATTGAATATCGTTAAAATGTTGCTAAACACATTTTTTTAATCTTTTGATGTGTTCGACAGTGACAATGGATTGCTACCATCCCTAAGCTCCCTTCGTATTATTCTTTCATATATTTCCCTGTCACTCAAACTAAAATAATCCAGTTCTACATCTATTGTGAATTTTAAGGCAAATTACGATCCGTTTGCAATCGTAGTGTTGTGGAGTTAGGTCTTTATTGGATAATAGCTTTCAAATAAGAGCCACTAACGAACATCGCTAACCATAATGGAAGATTTTTCTTCAACTAGCTCAACTAGTGCAAATCACCTTAATCCAAAAAAAATCGGATGCCAGAAACAGACTACGCAGTAGGAAGGAGAGAAGTGATAAAAATGAATCATTCCCAGGTAATTTATTATGAAAATGAATTGCTCTACTGTGCATAAAATTTGAGAGCGTCTTGTGAAAGAAACCTTTTGGAAGTTCTGACAATCTAAATCGGTTTTGATGATAATTCTATTCTGAGACAGTCTGTTATAGTACAGAATAGTTTTAAGGTATTAATTGATTAAAAAAAAAATTAAACCGAATAAGAAACTGGACAGGACAAGATAATGATTGAAACTGCTAATGATCAAGAAGAGATTGCGAATCAGTCGGCAGCTGTTGGTTACAATGCCGCCGAACGCAGAAAGTCAATCTGCCAAATCCAGGGTAACTGAATGTTGAAAGGTAACCTGACCAAAAGACGATCGCTGTAAATACTGTTGCCAGAAAATTTATCTAAAAAGGCAGCAAAATTGGGATAAAAATCTCGAAAATCTGCAAAAAATCTGGGAAATTTAAATACTTTATTTTGGGATTGATTTTTTTTTTTATCTTCGAATTCATACAACAAACTAAAAGGTGTATTTAACATTTTGGTACATTAAAATAAAAATTTAGTATATACAAAAGAAAAACATTATATATGTACATATATAAGCGATCAGGTATTTGATGGAAAACTATTTTTAAAATGAAACGATTTAAATCCGATGACATCGTTTTCTGTATCTTTTAAAAATTATTTATAATACATTTTTCTCTTACTTTATTTGTATATTCTTGTGAGATCAATTTTTGAACAAAAAATAAAGACTTATTCAGAAATGAAATTAAAAATTGCTCGAAATTCATCACAACTTTTAAAAACGATCGTTTTGAAATCGATAAATTTTAATCACATACCTGAATATTTATAATTTTTTACATAAAAATTAAAAATGTATATCCAAATACATTGTTCATATATCGTATTTAAAATAATTTATGCATTTATTTATTGTAAATTTCAGAAGTCATTTGCCGTAAAATTTTATTTTGTATCGGAGTATTAAAACAATTTGATTTATTTAACTTAAGAAAGTCTTTTGTGTACAAAATTCCTTCAAGCGATTCTTTATCTAAACGATTTCTTTGCTTTGTTTTGTTAATATTTTACTTGGCTAAATATTCGTTCCACATTAGCTTGCTTGTGAATGTGGCAAAACAAATATTTTTTGAATAAAAATGCCCATTTTTTGGAATAAAAGTCTTGAGTCAAAACTTTTAATTTCACATATATTTTTCCAAAAGTGTAATAAATTGTTATTTTTATTTATCAAATTTTGCAAATCAAGTAGGTGTAGTTCTCTAAACTCAGAATCAATTGCTTGCATATCAAATATTTCAAAATTTCAAATATTGAGTTCAACTCACCATTAACTAAAATTTTTGGATTCAATCCCTTCGAACATATTATTTTTTCTTTTAAGTTTCAGTGCTAATACGTATATGTATGTAGTACATATACATATATATACATATGTATGAATAAACGAAAAGGAAAATAAAGAAATGTGATGTCTACACAATTAATTTAAAAAACCTGCAATTTGACAGCAAAAATATGCAAATCTCACTTTGCTATTTTGGTAACGAAAAAATCTGCAAAATGCAGAGAAATCTTCACTTCTGGCAACAGTGGCTGTAATATATGCGGCAAGGTACATGTGTCCTTAACTCCAATTACCCCCAAAGCCGCAGCAGCGTTGGTAAAGCTCTGCAATCGGGTGCTGCAAAGTTGAAACTGACCTGCGGGGCATTTGTGTCAATTGGTCCAACAGACTGGACCTGAGGTTTGTGAAAATAGAACATGTACAAAAAGAAAGGACTCATGACCAGTGAAAGAAGAACCAATCCCTTAACTGGTTTATGAAGAACAAAAAGGTAGAAAAAGTAATGAATTACAGTACAGCCTTCAGCGGTGCTATGACACATTTGTTGGTACTTTTTAAAATTTGGCTCTTGAATATAATTCTAGGACTTGTTTTATTGAAAAACTACTACATGGTATTGAAATAATACTTCATTGTAGCAACTGACTCTAAGTACGTTCATTGAGATTAGTTCTGTGACTGGTCAAATGGTGTCAATTCACCCCCTCCAATGACAACCCCATGTAAAAGTGATAGGTCTTATTCATATAAAGCGTTAGAACTAGAACCGGTCTCTACCACCAAATACCTTTTACGGGACTACTTTGTTGTCAGTTCGCTTCCCTCTAGGGTGGCTAAGTCATCCAACGAAGCTGTCTCCTAGGGAGTCTACCCAGTATAAAAACCCTTCTTAGAGGATATCTATTACCGCCATGCGTTTCATTGAGATCTTATGCTTCAACAAGGATTGAAGACTAATGAGCAAAAAGCTTCGTTAGCATGACTTTATACACTCATTGCTGGGCTGCTGAATGTTTTGCTTCCTGTCCCTGAAAAAGTGACAATGCATTCAGGAACGAAGTAGCAGTGGCTAAACAGCAACCTGTACCCATGTTCTGTAACCATAGTGAGAACTTCTCGCATCGAAAAGATGTGCAACAAAATATTCCATCGTTTCTCGAAAAGTGAGAAAAAAGTGTGTCTGTAACTCATGTCCAAAACTATCAAAAGAGATTAAGTCGTTACGTTACATTGCAGACGTTGGGAACGCCTGTAACACTTTGCTTTGTACAGAAATTTATTTACCGTTTTAAAATTTTCAACGCCACAAGCAATGAGGCGTATGAATTCTTAAAAACCAATGTGAATTTCTGTTAGAGGCAACAACAAAATTACAAAATATTTATGAATTTGTTTTTGCTTTCAATGTAATTCTTTGTCGTTGCGTTGTGTTTTACAAAATTAGGGCCATATTGTTGACGGCGACAAAAATTTACTAAAACTAAAAATTTTCAACGATGCCGGCGAAAATACAACCGTTGGCTATACCAAATAATGTAAAGTGCGACTTTAATGTTTGTTGTTTGCAAACGGGCTTTGAAAACATTAGTGTATTTAATAAAATGTTAAAAGCAAAATAATTAACCAATAAAAAAATGTGCCACGAACAAAATATTATTATTTATATTCTTTGTATTTTGCATTAATAATTGTTTTTTAGTGTTAAAATTTTTTCTTGCCCCAATTTTATTCGTGAGTTTAATTGACAGTTCAAAGCCGGAACTTTTCTCACAAAAATGTTACAGATACACTTTTTCTGTATTTTCCTTACGTGGCAGGTAGCACTCGCCAAAAAAGTTACAGACACAGTTTAGTGAGAAAAACAGCTGTTTGTTTCAATATATGGCATTTTTGGTTCAGTTCATACATTTCAATCGAAAAGTTTCTCGACGCGAGAGCTACAGAACATGGGAACAGGTATCAAACGTCCTTAACTAGCACCAAAACACAAATGTTGATTTTTTTTGTCTTGTATGTAACTGTACGTACGCAAGGATGAATTCTTTTGTCACCGCAAAATAAACAGTTAGTTTCTGGTCCACCCTAGTGGCACATGTGTGAATGTTTTTGTATCTGTATCCCACTATATATCAATCTGTAAGTGTTTATATTAATCTACCAGTAGCATACTTTTAATATTAGTTTGGATGTTGTTGTTTAATTCTTAAATTTTTTTCTATTTCACTTGTTGTTGTTGCTGTCACTTTTTTTTCGTTGTTGTTCACATTGTTAACGGATGTATTATGTTTTTATACATCCTGCTTGACGTTTAACTGACAGCTTTGTATTGAAACGGATGTTTATTTGTAGCACACTTAATAATTGAGTTAGAAAAAATACACTAAACCGAATGAGTGAATTGAAGGAAAAAATGTGCTGCTACTGTTAGAAAATAAAGTGAATGAATATGTAAAAAAATGACAAGAGGATTTAAAATTAAATATACAAGAGAAAAAGTGAAACTAAGCTAAATTGAATTTAAAATGTTTTAATTTATAATAAACTGTATACACTACTGCTACCACGAACAAAAAATAAGTACTAAATTAAATTAAAAATCCCATTAAATAGAAAAACGTTAATGAGGAAATTTTTTTGTTTATTTAAGTTATTTAAAAAAAAACAGCTCAAGCAATAAGGTCAAGAATCATGTACAGGGTTTATTTCAAAACCTCTGATCTGGCAACAAGGCTGCGAGCTGCTTAATATCTGTTAGCTGCTGTGTCATTTAATAAGTTCAAAGGTTTTTCATTTACGGTTATGGATAGTTTAACAACCGAAAAACGGATAAAATTAGTTAAAACTTACTACAAACGTGGCGATTCAAACATTGCCACTCTACTACGAACTACTGTGCAAGAAATTGACAAGATAATAAAGATAGTTGAGGCGTTACAGATGTGATCAGGACTGTGCATCTTCGCAATGTGTGGACTAGAGTGCTTCAAAAAATAACTTGCAACTTTTGACCTGCCGCTACCCTAAAACTTGTAGATACACGTTGTATGAAATATTAGGTAAATAGGACAACGTAAACTTGCGCACCAACGACACTAAATGGTCAGTTAGCTGAGAGTACACCCAGAGAATAAATCATGTTTAAATATGGTAACCTCCAACCAAACTATTTTTAAGGAAATTTTAAAACATATTATGTTTAATATAACCATATTTTTGGCAGCGGTAACCATATTATGGTTAAATTAGGCCTCCATCGAGAAACCCCAACCATATTATTGGTGCCTCCAAACATGTTATGATCAATAGTAACTAAAATTTGTCAAACACTTACTATAGCATGGTTGGTTTTCAACCATAGTATGTTACTCTTGAAAAAGAGGAAAATACTATTGTAAATTTAAAAACAAATTATTATCATATTTAACCATAACATTTTTAGAGGCAACCATAATATGGTTGTGGCTACCTGATAGGGGACTTATCCACGCATGAGATAATTGGACCATTTTATTTCAAAAAATCTCGAAAAACAAGTCTCCGTTTTGAACAGTGTGTTTAACTCAACTGAAGACATCTGGATGACATACTCTGTAAAAAATAAAATCCTCATTTTAATTCTATCGCTCAATGCTCTTCATGGAACTTTGTGTCAATTATTACATATTTTATTAAAGTTAGAAATATAATTAGTGAATGAATTTTAATTAGTGTGTTCTAAATGACCAAATACGAAGTGTAAGGAGTATGAAATGTACTCCACACAACAACGAAACAAAAAATCACACTAACAACACCAATCACATTATTAGGTATGACTAGTAAATTTTTATGGAGCAAAAAACAAATGAAGATTAAAAATATTTTTATGTTTGAGTTTTTATTTTAAATTATTTTATTCTGAAACAAAATAACAAAGCATCCGCTAGACCTGTTCACTTGTCGAAGTCACATCGACGACTGAATCAGTGATGGAAAATTGAAATATTTAGATGGTACTGACCATCAAGCAAAATAGTACTTTTTTCAACATTTTGGTACTTTTTTAAAACATTTTTTTTGCTCATATCTCCGAGGTGGCTAAATTTCAACAGCAAAATTCTAATGAGGATATCTTAAATTAAAATATACCAACAAGCAGTGTTGCCATTACCTTTTGATAATAATACGTTTTGTGCAGGCAATGTTGTAAACAGGGCTGTAAAGTAGAAGTTAAGATTTTTTACCGGAGTCGGAGTCGTAATACCCACAAAAAATTCGCGACTCCGACTCCAAATTTTTTCGGCATAAAAAATTTGCGATGCAATATTAAAAATATTGATTCTAAATTTTTACTGAATCCTTTTCTTGCTATATTGAACCATTTAAAAGGTACTGCATTAAAAAAAAGAGTTCAATGTCAAATAAGCACCAGTCCCATATATATTTCGCATTAAGGCTAAATTAGGAGCCGGAGTCGGGTACCGTGGTATTTTTGAAAGGAAAAAGTACTAAAAATAGTACCAAAGTACTGAATTTTCCATCACTGGACTGAATTGAAGAGCATAAAAATATGTGTTAGTTTTGGTATCAGTGTTGCCAGTAAAATTTCGAGAAAGATAACTACATTTTAGTTTCCAAAAAGACACTCTTTTTCCCAAAAAGATACATTTGAAAAAAATTTAAAACTACATTTTTAGCGTTTAACATTTATTAAAATAACGTTTTAATTCATATTTAATGAATATTATTATTTATATAAATTTAAGTCATAAATATAAGGTATGTAATTTTTAAAAATACACTAAGCAAACTTTTAAATTAATTGTATGTATGTAACAATCTATATATGTATGTTATCAAAGCAAATTCATTTTTGTAAAAATTAATATACGATTTATATCAAAAAGTTCATATAGATTTTCTGAAAATAAAAAAGATGTTCATATATCCTCAGAACAACTTCGCACTACTAGTAATCATCGTATTAGTAGGATCGTATGTTGAAACATCCTTAATGTTTTCTTTCAGCATTATTAAAGCTGCTATTGTATAAGTATTGAGTCGGTTACGATGATCTGTCTTAATATGTTTTAGTTGACTAAAAATTCTCTCCACACATGCATTCGAAAATGGAAGTACAAATGTTAAACCAACTACTTTTTCAAATTTTTAAACTCCGGCTCATTATTAACAGTTTTATATTGAACACTTTTTCCCAATACTCATCAGCGGCCATGTCACTGTTAAACCAAAATTTTATATTTATTTCTGTACATTTTGCGTAAAGATTCAAAAGATACGAAAATTGTTAGGATTATACATGATACCTGAAGTCATCAAAAGATACAAAAAATGTATCTTTCGTATCCTAATGGCATCACTGAGTGGTATACACAATTTTGAAAAGAAATGGAACTCCCTGTTATAGATTCACAATTGTTGTGGGTTGTGTTTTTTTTTTCGCATCAAATTATGCATTGCGTTGATTTATTCTTTACATCAAATTACTGCTTAACACGGATTTGTTTAAAACCAACTACTGTTTTGACATTGATTTGGTTTTTCATTATGTATCATTTGAACTGATTTAAAAAAAATACAGTGTTTGACACAACAACAACTTGGTGTGGAAAACTGTGAACAAGAAACAAATGCATTCGTGCAGGGCTTGAGTATTTACTATACCATTTTGCAAATGCTGCGATGCAAGACCATTTGCACAAGATTGTGAATTGTGCTATTGCTTTGTGTATGTATTTAGAATAAGTAATTTTTGACGTGGACGAGAATCATGCAAAGTTTTGTTGGTGCAAGCCATATTTAGTAAATTATTCTTTCCGTGCTGATTTCATACAAAATTTTATTGATGATTCGCTGCAAAAAATTGAAAAATAAAGAAAGTAAAAAAGAATTTTGAATTGAAGTCTACAATTTTTTAAAAATTTTTTGGTGAAATGTCCTTTTCCAAAACAAGCTTACTTTATTCGTATGCATTCATTTCCTTACTTAAATATCGAAGTCGTAAGAACATTTGACTTAAAATTTATTATTAAACCAAAGATTAGAAATCGATATTTTAAAAGCTCGCCAATTCGTAATTGCATATTAAATATGGTCTGTAAATCTGTCGTTGCAATTTCTAATGTCTTAAAAATGTATTTAAATTCAACTTTAAAAAGTCCGTCGAAGCCATGATTTACGTGGTCTATTGCGATCGAATGTACTCTTCAGAAATTAAAGGATATTAAATATGAAAATTAAAACGCATTTAAATAACTCGAATATTTCAGAAATTTCCGATGACTTTGTTGGCTTATAGACTCCTAAACAACTGAACCGATTTTCCGGAAATTTTTATAGTAATAAAATAGGGTACTTATATTTTCGATAGGGGCAAGGGAATTGGTACCCCAATAGGATGCTAATATTAAATATCGCATATCTTAAGAACCGCTGCACACATTTTGTAGGATCTCTGAGCCCCAAAATTAAAATAAAATAGCAGCGGGGGTGGGGGAAGTGGTACCTCCCATAGGACGCCAATGTTTAATATCGCATATCTTAAGAACTATTATAGTGAAAATGTTCAAACTTTGTAGAAGTCACTCTTACGGTATACCACACTTTTGAAAATAAAAATAAAGCGCAGGGAGGAAAATACCTCCCATAGGATGCATATATTAAATATCGCTCAACTGAAGAACTATTGAAGAGAGAGTCTTCAAACGTGGTTAAAGCTACTATTATGGCAAACTATAAATTTCAATATAAAAATGGGCGGGGTATACAGAGGAGGAGCAGTACACATATCTGAACACAAAAGTCATCAACCTTTACAGGACACCTTTCAAAACAAAAATAAAGGGTGTAGGTTCAGGGGGAGTAATACATTTTTACAAAAGCACAATAAACCACTTATTTTGTCGATAAAGGACAGGGAATCAAATTTATAATTTAGTCAAGTGACTGATTCATCAGTGCGCAGCCAAAACGGCAAAAAAGCGGATAGGTGCCCGGTACTTTAACTGTTTTTGACTTTTTTGGAAGTTACTTCAATTACAGTCAATGGTTATGTGAACGTGCATAACTTGCTGCCTAAAATATTGACGTTAGCTCTGTTAACAATAATATGCTAAACAGAATCCAAGGAAATGCTAAAACATATAAATCTGTTGAAACTGTGACAAATGAGAAGGAAGTTGTTAATTATCCAGTCGAATTATTGGCTAGCTTTCCACCACATGAGCTGTTATTGAAAGTTGGTATTCCTATTATTTTATTAAGAAACATTGACCCACCTCGCCTTTGCAATGGAACCAGGCTAAAAGTGAAAAAACTGCTGAACAATTTAATCGAATTCCTCTATTATCACGGAAAAGTATATATGACAAACTCTTTATGTATGCGGCCAAAATTTATGAAACCCATGTTTTTCTTATGGACAACATTACGTTGCATGCTCACGTGTAGGAAGACCTAAAAATTTATTTGTTTACGCCCCTGAAGGAAAGACCAAAAATATTATGTATCATAAAGCACTACAATAATCATTCATAATAAGAATTATTTAATTAAGTTAGATACTATTGATAATATAAATTAATATATGGGTCAATTTCAAAAAAAATGTACACATCGAGTTTTTTTTTGCTTATTTTTAAAGTTTTTTCAATTCGCCTGTAAGAGTGGCAAATTTATGTAGAAATTTTATTTTAGGTTTTCTATGATTTCGATCTTGAGCGTCACACACCAAATATGTAAAAGAAATCGCTAAAAATGCAAAAATATTTGAAATTCAAGCTTACTACGATGTTCTTTTGTTTCTCAACATTGACTTTTGTGAAAATCACCTTTTCGATTATAAACACAAAATCACAATTCACTTTGACTTTAATTTTTTTTTAAAGTGACTAGTTTTATGTATTTTAAAATTTTAAGATGAAAATATGTAAATTTTTGTTAAAAAAAGACTTGAACTTAGAGGTAACTTGCAAAGTAATAGGCTTGTAACAATGTATTTAAAAAAAAACTGCAATTATAAGCGTTTTAAAGGAAAAAATCTAAGTGTGACGCTCAAGATATTTTTGACGAACAAAGGATTTTGTTGCACGTAAACAAGAAATAATGCCAAATTTCAAGTTTAACGAAAAAAAGTTTATTCTTTTACAAAAATTAAATAAAAAAAAAACAAAAATTCGTCAAAACACAAAAATGTTCATACAACACTAAACATGTACATATTCTTTGATGTCTTTCACAAAAATGGAAAAAAGGAAGTAATTCTTGAAGAAACTTATACACATATGTAAATATTTGACGCAAAACAATAACTTAACTTAATTTAATTTATAAATTTTCATTCGAATTCTTATTCTGAATCTGTATAAACTTTATGAAATAACAAGCGGCTTTGTTTTTCTAATTCTCATTCAGTTTTAGCACTTTCGAATTAAGTTTGTGGCAGTTGCATAAGTTTCCGGTCCCCCAGAGGCTTAAATTGTTAATTTTGTTGTTTTACTCTTGTAAATTAAAAAATAAAATCAAAATTAAGCATTTTAAGCTATGAAGCAATATACATATATCAAAAGTGATGCTCATGAAATGTTTGCCTATTTTGGTTTTTTTCGTAGGCAATTTTTTTTTCTCAAATTCACAAATAATAAAAAAATGAGTTGAAACCATGTAAACAATGATTGTCAACTTCAATTTTTTACATTTAATATATTCACTTTTAAAAAAATTTGCGTGACGCTCATGAAATTTTATCGCGCCCTTACCATGGTGTTCACAAAAACTACGCAAATGCACACTTATTTTAATTGATTTTTTTTTCGCTTTTTCACTTTTGTAATAATTTAAGTTTGTACTTTCCTTACTTTATTTACTTTATTTAAATGAAAATTGAAAACCAGTAATATTACTTGAATTATAAAAAAGTGACGCTCAATGTAAATTGTGGGGACAACCTTTTTTTGCAACACCAAATTCGCACTAACAAGTTTCATAAAAGAAAAAATAATATTTCAAGTGTCACGGCATTCCCTTACTACGAAGGAGGTTTGTATTGGAGAACATCAAAACTAACTGTAAAAAATATTCAGTGTATAAAGCTGAACGCTACGTTCACCAGTTTTTATATGCGTCGAATAAATCGCATTTTGTGTCAAAAATGTATTGCTTCAAAGTGGGAACTCGCCATATAAATTTCATGCCTCTCTTACAAAGCTGCTTCGTTTGAAGCTCAATTTTTTATTGGAAAGCTTCTTTAAAAACATTTTTAACAATTATTGTTTTTATTTAAAGATGTCGTGTTGTATCTGCTTAAGTGACATTCCATTAAATTAATAAGCTCTGTCATTGACTAAATTTTATGTAAGTTTTCAACCTTATAAAAATTGCCTATCGCAGTTTTTCTAATTATAATTTTTTTCCTTTTTTCTCTAACATAATTTTTACATTTTCTTTGTAATAATAATAATGC
The DNA here is from genome assembly GCA_949318255.1 of Pollenia labialis. Classification (NCBI taxonomy): domain Eukaryota; kingdom Metazoa; phylum Arthropoda; class Insecta; order Diptera; family Polleniidae; genus Pollenia; species Pollenia labialis. Next base: position 86,184,492 of record OX439140.1, read on the forward strand.
CAACAGCAACAACAAAGTTGACAATAACATAAACAAGAACAACTACAATGAAGACGACAGAAAAAAAGGAAATAAAAAATGTTTATTGCTTAACATACGGGATAACGATAATAAAATAAACGAACTGTAAACTAAAGAAAAATAAAAGAAACTGCTCACAAAACACAAAATTCAAGCAAATCATAAAAATGCAAAAACAATACAATAAAATTATTTTGTTTTTTATGTAGTTTTTAGTATACATATGTACGTACACACGGCCTAGTGCAAATATATACAGCACATACACACACAGACACACACTTAAATCAGAAACCTGTTCACATCATACAAGAGAAGCATGTGCCCAGCGGGAAAAAGAAGGAGTACGAAGGCCTTCTAGAAGGCCTCTGTACCCCTTCTTTTGGATGTACAAGGCCTTCTTGCTCCATTCCATACTCATATCTTTTTTACACGCGTTGTCATTGCGGAGAAGGCCTTCCGCTTTCCTTTCTTTCGCCAGAGCTTCTTAAAGGCATTTAAATATATGGCTCTTAGAAGGCTTTCCTGAGAAGGACTGTTAAAAGGCTTTAGAATAAAGGTTATCTTAAAGGGTTTTTAAGAAAGGTATGTTAAAAGGCCTTTTAATTAATGGCTCTTAAAAGGCCTTTCGGACCATCCTTGTAAAAAGTGCATCGGTTCTAATGGAAATTGGCTGACCATTTTCATTCGCATCGCATCGAAAAAAACATCGATGTTTTTTTACAGTGTCAATCCCTACACAGAACCTTCTTTTTCAGTGAACAAAACACAACTAAAAAGATTTACATTATTGTTTTCACTTGGTATTTTAATATGTATGTATTTTTATTTTTATAACGGGATCTGAATTCTTTCGCTTTTGCTTTGGCGAAAAAACAGAACAAAAAATTTTACTCTTTCTCTTTTTAACATCAACTAAAAAGATTTACGTTATTGTTTTCATTTGGAAGTTATTTTATTATGTATGTTACTTTGTTTTTGTAAAGGAATCTGAACTGTTTTGCTTTTGCGTGTGCAAAAAAACAAAACAAAAAATGTTACTCCTTCTTTTATCGCTTCTCATAGAAGCGAGTGTGGAAGGTGTATCTTATCTTTTATACCAAAGAGCCAAGGCCTTCTATGAGGCATTCTTTAGCAGTTACATAAGAATAGTAATTTAATCAAAAAAATTTTTAATCAGGCCTTCAAAAAGGCCTGAAGTAAGAAGGTCTTCTAAGTTTTACCGCTGGGTGCTTAGCAAAAAAATAAACTGAAGTTACCGCTAAAATCACTCATACATATAAAAAAATAAACTGTTGATTGTTTTCCAACAATAACAGATTGCTCTGACATGTCCTCTTTAAACAGAGACATGAAAATGTGTTGCAGAGAAAACAAGTCTAAAACAAATGAGCTTGAGTAAAACATTTTCACTCTCTTTGGTTATTTAGTACAACTTAACTGTAAACCTGGATGAAGAATAAATATACATAAAACGACAACGGCAATGCTGTAAAGTTGTTTTTACTTATTTTTGTTACACTGAGAGCATGAGTATATATTATAGTTATTTCCTGTTAATGTCTTATAACTAAAACATTGATTGGTCACTATTGTCCTTTACGGTGTCGAGGAATTTTCTAAAGATTACAAAGTGCTGATATTTATGGGTTTTCTAAGAAATTTGACCTTAATCTAAATTTAAACTTTTCTCTTTTAAAAATGTTTTTGGGAATTTTATATTAAAAAAATTTGAAAATAATGTTTTATAAGAAAAAGTAAGAAATAACTAAAAGCACTTAAAACAAGTAGGAAGTAAAGTCGGTCACGCCCGACCATATGATACCCTAGACCATAGCATTCGAGTGTCTATACTATTTAAGACCCATCTACTATCATGGACATCAAGTGATTTAAGGGACAGGATTAACATGGTCAATTGTGGATATACTTTCACAGATTTCCCATTACAAAGCGGCAATTTTAAACGTAATTTTAACATCTTACATATTTACGAATATACATAAGGAAGTTGTGACATTGAAAGCTTTTTTCGGACGGACAAAAATATCGCTTAGTCGCCATGAAAAGCTCATAAGCTCAAACCTCCTCAAAGGGATCCCAAACACTATTTTTAGTTTGTAAATAACACAATAAAAATAAAATTCATGAAGAGGTTATTTGCTCTCCATTATTAAAATAAATCTTTTGGGAAATTTATCGAAGCGTATACGTATTTAATTAAACTTATGTTCAGCATACGCCACATTTCACATTTGGGTGGGAATAAGAATCAATATTTTTGAGCAATTAACTTGCTACTTCTAAACGGATAAACTAATTAACATTAAATTTAACATGAAACTAGCAGATGTGTAATTGATTTATAAAGCAATAAACCATTCGTGGTCTTGCGATATGAGGTAGTAAAATAAAGTTACCAAAAACAACAGGATTGGGCAAATAACATGCATTGATGTATTTGAAATACAAAATACATTGACCTAAGTCGTGTTTTTTAAATACAAAACACAAAATTTTTTTTTTATGTTAAATAACTGCCCAGCTACTATACTCTTTTCTAAAAGATTCACTTCGTTTATTAAATTTTATCCTGCCTTCAGAAGTATGCCTCCTAGACCTTCCAAAATATTCGGTACACATTGGCTTGCTCCCAATGAAAACTTGTGTAAAAAAATAAATAAGTTTAATATGCGGCGAGGAGCACTTGTACCTGCGAAATAAGGCCTTCTATTACACCTCCTTGCTCATTCTTGTATGTAAAAATTTAAGTGTCTCCAATAAATTGTAGATCATACAATCAAAAACAATGCATTTTTTCCCATCAAGAAAATATATTATTAAGAATGTTTTTCTATGAAGGAGAAATTGTTTTTTTTATCATCAAAGTAATTTTTTGAGAACACAAAAATGTTTAATTTGTTTGTCGTGCTTAATTCCTAATTTTTATTCTTGATAAAAACACTGAAATTTATTGTTAAATTTCTGTGCGCTTAGGCCATAAAACTAAAGATATTAAGTAAATAAAATTGTTAAGCGAATAAGAATTATAAGCAACAGCTTTACTTGTAACAATATCAAAGCTTAAACAAAAACAACAACAATAAACAATGAGTTTATCTTTCCCTGCATTCCCCAATACAATTGGTTGGAATTCTTCCAACATTAATTGTAGTTGTAAGCAGGTTAAGAAAAAACCAAATGACAACAAAACAACTTGCTTTATGGTATTCGCAAAAAATAAAGCATGTTGCCAGTTCAGTTTTTTTTGCCGTGCACTTGCCAGTTTATTATCAACGTAATTTCTGGGAATACAAAATTATTAATTAAAGGCAGAATTAGTCTTTACTTTCTGTTTCTGTTCTGTTTCGTGCCGTTCTGTTTCGGAATTGTAATAGTTACTCTTTCTGTAGCAACTTATCAGCCATTTATGACAAATTTATTAGTTTTGCACCGTTCATTGTTTTATTTCAATAAGTTTAAAGCACATAAATTTGAAGAAATTAAATTTTATGAATTCTTAAAATCAAAAAATAGTTTATTTCAATATAAATATGTATTTTTTATTATACATTTAGCTGTCACTTACAATTACTTAACAAATTTTTGATTTTAACAAACTGAACCGCAACAGAACAGAAATACTAATCAATTTCACAGGTTTTTTAATAACAAAAACAAATCAGCTGATTCGTAACAGAACAGAAAGTAAAGACTAACTGAGCCTTAAGCTTTGATATTGTGACAAGTAAAACTGGTGCTTATAATTCTTATTCGCTTAATAGTTTAATTTGTTTAATGCCTTTAGTTTTTATAAAATCTCTGGATAAAGTTTCGCTTGAAAGTTTTATTTGTTTAATATCTTTGTTTTTTCTAAAATCTTTGGATGAAGCTTCCTGACGATCTGGCCTAAGCAACCAGTGAAATGCGCATAGGAATATCTTATCCCTTCAAAAATAAATTTCAGTGTTTTTATCAAGAATTAAAATTGGGAATTAAGCTCGGCCAACAAAATCTTTTAAATTAAAAGTTTATTTTTTTTTATCGTGAAACCCTATTTGACTCAAAAAATCTCGGTGCCTCTGAAAAGCATCCCTACTATTTAAATTGCACAGATTATTTGTATGATTTAAATCAGCAGTGCACTATCACTAAATAAAACTGCAAAGAAATTAGTTTGCACTCTGTTTTTACCAGCTTTAGTGATGATTGCAATTTTTTAACTACCACTAAAATTTTTTTAGTGATATTGCAAATTTTTTTACTATCACTAAACGCAGATTGAACGCAAAAATCTGCACTCAATTTAAATAGTGCAACCTTTGGACTTTTAATCACAAAAGCTGCATACAAATATTGTATCACTAAAATTTAAAAAATGTAACTTTTTTGATTTTTTTTTTGGGGAAATGCATAAGCAAAGAACATTCAACACAATTAAAATTTGTCAATAATGGTATAATGATTGGCTTTAATCATGAAAAAACAAGTTTTTGATTTTAAATTTAGTGCAAGAATTTTAGTTGCACTCAAATGAGTGAAGAAAAAAGTTGCAATAAACTGATGATTGCTTTTTTTTAAATCAAACTATTTTTTTGTGTGAGTGCAAAATTTTTTAACATCACTATCACTAATGTTTAGTGAGGCTTCAAATTTTCAATTCATCACTCAACATCAAGAAAATGATTGCAATATTTTTGTACTATCACTAAGTGCAAAATGAGTGCACTACCCCCATCTATGATTAAGTGGACTTAATCAGCATATTATCTGAGCCTCCATTTACTGCAAGCATTCCATCCTCGAATGGAATGGAGTACATAAATTCTGATGCAGTACCACTATCAGATCCCGGAATTCCATCGCATATTAATGGAATTGTTGCAGTTGGTAACTCATGGCGCACGACGCACGGTGGTAATGCACTGTTATGAACAAAAATCAAAATCCTAAATTTGATAAAAGAAATACGGATAAAGTATTATATGGAAGTCAATAAGTGCACCATACCTTTAACCAGAGTGCTCTAAAATTATGTAATTTTCAGCAGAATGAGGTAATACGTTATATGCACACCTCTTTTTGACGTATATCAATCTCAATAATTTTTTATGTTTATAAACAAAAAAATTGTAAAAAATTACAAATATTTCTTTCTTAATTACAATTTAAACTTAGTATTTATAAATAAATTAGTTTATTATTAAGAAAAAAAAGTTTTTTTTGCATAAATGTTTTACGTGCTACCTTTGTGTATTAAAAATGCAAATAAAGTAAAAATTCAATTAGCCACTTCTGTCATTCAAATGTCAGTTGAAACTGATATTACAAAAGCAACATGTTATTTTGTTTTTTTTACTCTTGCGTTTGTTTTAGTATTTCCAACAACAAACACTAGTGAATTTGGCAGCTAAGCCCAGGAAAAATAGATCAGCTGTGCTGTTAACGCAACCTGTAAAGTAATTTCACCTTGATTTGTGTTATATTTTGCTTCGCTTTATTTTCATATTTAAATGCCGTTAATTTATATATCAAATTAGAGATCAGAACGTGAAAAAAATTGTTTTAAGTATCAATATTTTTCACATTTATTTAACCTACATCTGTTTATTATTTGGTTTTATTTGTTTTTATTAAAAGAAAAATTCACCACTTATTGACGATAACATGTTTATAAATATAGCCAAATAATGGGCCCAAAGAGTACTGTGCATCAACTCTCATGTTTAAAATTACAACCTTTACTTTGATTAAAAAATTCACTTGGACAGACAGACGGACAAACAGATGGAGACGGAAAGACTGGCGGACGGACAAAGCTTATTCAATTAAAAGAAAATACTTAGTAAATACAAACAAATAAACTAAGTTTGATTACAATCAGATAATTTTTGCAAAAGTTAAAGAGTTCTTTCAATTAAGGATATATGGCAGGAGCAAGAGTCCTTGCTGCAATCATTACTTAAATAAACAAAAATGTTGTAAGCTAAGTACGTATAACAAATACGGATTTTCATGGTTTTTTATTAAAACTTATATTTTTGGTATATATGGGAGGTAGGCGAGTCCTTGGTCCGATTTTCTAAAACAAATTCAATTTTTCTTAACTAAGATATCGCGGACACCAAAGTGAAAAGTTCATTCAGACTCACTGATGAGTGCAGTGTCTTCCAGGCTGAGATCCTAGCGATCTGGAGGGCGACGGAGGTGACTCTGGATCACATCGTGGTTGGATCGGTGGTTACAATTTACGTCGATAGTCAGGCGGCGCTTAGGGCATTGACAAATTATACGGTGCAATCGTGCCTGGTCGCTCGGTGAAGGAATGCTCTTAAGGAACTCATGGAGTCATTCAATGTTAGGTTGTGTTGGGTACCTGGACACTGCATGGTAGATGGAAATGAGGTGGCGGACGAACTCGCGAGAGGGGGCTCGAATCTGGACTTAGTGGTAAGGGACAGGCGGTAAAGCCCCCTATGTTACTGCTTTGGGGTGATACGGGAGAAATCCCGTGAGGACGTTAACCGATCCTGCGGGAACAGAACGGATTGCGGGGTATCTAGGGCACTATGGCCCAGATTAGACGCGGGGGCAACCATGGTTCTACTAGGAATGGACAGGTGTGGTCTTAGAACGCTTATAGGGTTCTTGACGGGTTATTGTTCTGTTAGGGCTTTTACGGGCAAATTGGACAACACCATACCGGACTTCTACAGGTTCTGCGATGATTCTGAAGAGCTGGAGACAATCGAGCATGTATTCTACCATTGTCCTAGGATGCAGGGTCTCAGATAGAAGTGGCTAGGAGAAAGATTTCACGACGAACTGGGGTGCATCGCTGGATGTAGTCCAGCTGATCTACTGGGGCTTGTCAGGGAAATATTGCGGTTGTTTCTGTTGAGAGGACTGTAGAGAGGGTATGGTTCTACGTGTAACCTACTAACATTCTAACTTTCTTAATTCTATCCACCTCATACTTCTTTTCTTAGCTTTTCTCTTGCTATCATTTAAGGGATTCACAATGGACCGCATTGGTCTCCGAGTGGAAATGTGCCCTTGGGCACACAACCCTTCTTAACCTAACTTATCCTAACCTAAGATATTTTAAATCGGCATAACAAAAGTCTACGACTGGTCCTTCTATTTATGTCCCATCGTTATATGGGGAAAAAGCACTGTGCGACGTGTCATTGCAAAGAATCGATAGTAAACAAGACTTACGCCTGTTTTCACAACTTTCCGATAGCTAAAGGTAGGTAGGTAGGGCTGTGGAGCCGGAGTCGTAGTTGAGGTTTTTGTAACGGAGTCCAAGTACGCTCAAAAACTCGAAACTTAAACTCCAAAAATTTTCGGCATAACAAATTTAAAAAATTTTCTAAGATATTCCAAAATAAAAATTCTTCGAAATATGCGATGCAATATTTAAAATATCGATTTGAAATTTTTACAGAATAATTTTCTTGCTTTATTTAACCATTTTAAAGATACTGCATTAAAAGAAGAGTTTAAAGTCAAATAAGGACCAGTTTCATATACATTTAGCATCAATGTAAGAGAAGCAGTCGGAGACGGAGTTGGAGTCGGACTTCAAAAAAATTTCAGCGGTTAGAGTCGGAGTTAGGGCTATTTTTTGACGACTCTATAGCCCTGAACACAACTAATAATTTTGTATTTGGTTTTTGAAAGAGGATTAATATAAAAGCACGACATAACGCAACATTGTAAAAAATAGAGTTTTATCAAAAAAGATAAATACATTAGCATGGCATTTACATTTGAAAATGATTTCGGGTATATCGGCACCACGCCTTTTCTTGACCTGGATGTAATGGAGTATGTAGGGTCTCACTCCACATTTGGAAATTTTGTTTTCTTAAAAACTTGTAAAGCCAAAAAGGAGCCAAATAGTTTAACACAATTTCGATGACTGATCTTCAAAATAAATTTAAGTAATTTAGTAGCGTTGTTCAAGCATAAATCTATTCATGTTTATTCGCCAAAGTATACGAATTATAAGTGTCAAAAAGTGAGTGCAGTATGGCAGTTTTACTGACAGCTAACCAGTTCGTGAATTGAATCAGGTTTAAAAAACACCATTTACCATGTATTATTCTTTTAACTTAATCCATTCGACCGTTATCGCGTCAAAACCTTAATCTGTAAGTGGAACATTTACGTTGATGCAAATTTGAGCCAGTTTAAGCAATTTTGGCTTAAACGATAAAACTTATACATATAAAACATATACTTTGGCGTATAAATATATTCATGAAAGAAAAATCCCGATTATAAAGTAGCTGGTTTTTTTTATATTTTTTTTTATTTTAATATATTTATTTGCAATCTGTAAAACAATATTAAGCAAATTACATCATGAAATTAAATACATAACATTCGATTTAGTCTCTAGTAAGACTAAAACTTAAAATAAATATACAAACATTTATAGATTTTTGTGTTAATTTATACTTAAAATAGTGTTTACATATTTACAATAAATATTTTCCTTATTTCCTAAAAGGCAAGTCTAAGACATGTAACCTTTTTAACCTTGCGATTTCCTCACTGTCATCTAATAAAGCAATAGCCAATGCATTGCCATGATTACTGAGCCTGTCAACGTATATTTTACAAAATTTTTTAATTTCGTCTCTAACTTTGGGTATTCGTAAATCTCGATGAATGCTGTCATTAGACATATACCAAGGAGTGTTTGTGATCATTCTTATTGTCTTAGATTGGTATCGCTGCAATATTTCAATGTTTGAGTTGCTTGCAGTTCCCCATAATTGAATTCCATAAGTCCAATTAGGTTTAAGGATAACTTTGTAGAGCATTACTTTGTTCTCAAGACTTAAGTGTGAATTTCGACCCAGTAGCCAAAACATTCTTTTTGTTTTGATATTCAACTGTTCCTTTTTTGATTTAATATGATCTTTCCAGGTTAATCTTCTATCCAAGTGCATTCCAAGATATTTGACACAGTTTGACTGAGGTATTTGTGTCCCGTGTTGTGAGATTGAAGGGCAATTACCCTTTCTTAACGTAAATGTAATGTAAGAGGATTTCTCAGGATTAACACAAATATTCTATTTATTTAACCATAAAGCAATATTATTTAAATGATCTTGGATAAATTTTGAAGCCCTTGTTGGACAATTATTATATGTTATTAATGCTGTATCGTCCGCGTAGGTACCAACAGTAACATTATCTGACAATGGCATATCCGATGTGTATATTGTATAAAGGGCAGGGCCAAGAACACTGCCTTGCGGTATTCCAGCTTGTATTTCGCAAAGATCTGAGATTGAATCATTAATTTTAACATACAAATTCCGATTACTTAAATATGATTTAAGAAGCAAGTTAAACGGAGCAGGAAGTATCATCTTTAGTTTAAAGAGAAGACCAGGGTGCCATACTTTATCAAAGGCTTGCTTAACATCTAAAAACACTGCAGAACAGTATTGCTTTTTTTCGAATGCACTTTGAATAACGTTAACAATGCGATGACATTGTTCAGGCGTTTCATGTTTATTCCGAAATCCAAACTGATATTCTGGAATAATATTTTTACAATCTGAAATTGGTTGCAACCTTTTTAAAAAAAGTTTTTCAAAAATGTTTGAAAAAGAACACAGAAGACTAATTGGTCTATAGGATGTTATTGAGTTTTCTGGCTTGTTCGGCTTTGGAATCATTATTATTTCTGCACATTTCCATTGTTCCGGAAAATGACTTAGTCTTAGAATGGAGTTAAAAATGAGAGTTAGCAGTAGAATAGCTTTCTTAGGTAAAGCTTTAATAACTTTAGCTCCTATTTTATCAAATCCAGGAGTTTTTTTTACATTAAGCATTGTAATTTCCCGATTTACTTCATTCGGGGTAATATGTTTGAAAAAAGCTTTACTTTTCTTAAAGGAAATTTTATTGCGGAATTTCGGTTTTTTTTTATTTCAATAAAATAAACCGTTTTTGAGCTACGCGAACATATGTTGTGCAACCTCCTCCATTTTCGAAATAACGGTATATCTCGAAAGCCAGAGCCAACATAAAAAAAAACAGCTGGTACCATTGGATTCAGCGTACCGAAATTAGGTTAAAACACCAGGTGCCCACCTTGTCTCAAAAAAAAGTGTAAATTTCTTGCACATTGTTATTAATTTACTCGATTGCATTATTTTATTTTAGTTTTTCTTTTTTTGGCAAATAAGCCACAAAGTGCACTCAGGAGTTTTGGAACAGATGTTTTTATAACAAGTGATACAATTACTCTGAATCTGAATTCACTTACTCAGTCCATGTAAAAAATTTTATTTTAATATTTGCATAGAGCACAAGGGGTTTAAGTGCTCATATACCCCTTGTGCTTCAATAGGTATTTTAATAACAAGTGCTATAATTGGTTGCCATATCTCGCTAACGGTTGAGAATCCCACATTCACCTCTTGTGCTCTGAAATTGTTTGAACTTCCACTACGTATTCCATATGTCAACACAATTTTAGAAAAAGGCACTTAAGCCCCTTGTGCTTTATGCCCCTCAAATAATTTTATAGGCATATGAAAAACAAACGACACAACTGATGGAAAATTATATTACAAATGGCGCTAGAGTAAAAATATTTTGATTGCATCTTCAACATAGTATGATAAATGTATAGAAAGTTATCATATTATGACTATTAAATATCATGATACGGATGTGAGTAATATTTTTCTTTTTTTTAACGATAAACCAACACTAAGGGGATGCCCCCTATATATGCAGTGCATTGTGTTGATCGAGAAAATAAGGTTTGGGAAAGAGGAAAGAGGGAATAGTGTTTGTGGACATTTGACTTGAATCTTAATAAATTATCAGTACCGGGGAAGACCTCTGCGGGAAGTTTATTCCACATACGGATAGTTCGACTGGAAAACGAATTTTCTCTATAATGCGTTGTGCGAAACACAGGACAATCGACTACAAACGGATGTGATCCACTGGATGAGCGAGTATTACGAGGAAATACTCGGGCGGGTGGAATAAGTTCACTTATCTCAGTGGAACACCTCCCATGGTAATATCGATAAAAAAATGTGTCACACAACCTACATTCCGACGATGCTCCAATGAGTCAATAGAGTTGGATATGAGCTTCATCGCCCTCCTTTGTACACGGTCCAGAAGGTTCAAAATAGACTTTGAAGCCCCTGCCCATATATGGGAGTTGTATTCCATCTTCGGTCGGATATAGGTGGTATAGATAGTAAGGAGATCGGATGAAATGAAGTAAGTCTTGCACCGTTTTAAAAAACCTAAACACTTGAATGCTTCTTTCGACACTTTAAAAACGTGTTTATTCCAGCGGACATCGCACTGTATTCTCATGCCCAGAACATCAAGAGTATCCGATTCTTCAATATCAATGCCACCCATTACTACAGATGACATAGTTGGTCCCACGGCCCATACAACATTGGGTCTTGCGTGCATTAAATTCGACCCTATTCGCTTGACCCCAATCAGAGATTGCAGCTAGGTCCTGATTAAGAGTGTCATTCATATTTTGTCTTTTGCCCCCAATCTCAACAAGGCTTGGCCTATGATCGAAGGAATATGAATGACAAATGTTGCTGTCATCTGCAAAAGAGTAGATAGGATTTGAAGTATGACTAAGAAGGTCATTAAGAAATATAAGAAATAGCGTAGGATAAAGGACAGAACCTTGCGGTACCCCTGAATTCAGCTGAAACTCGTTTGATGCAATCCCATCTATAACAAAACGTATAGTGCGATCACTGAGATAACTCGATATAAATCGAGAGAAATCATTCGATCATACGATAGAACAAATATAATATGTTTAGAAAGTTATCATAATTTAGTTGTCAGAAAAACAAATTTTTTCAGTCAACAATACTCAAATTGATAATTGCGATAAACATTGATTAAACATATCACAGTAACTATAATATTGCTGATATTTAATAAAGATAACAATTATTTGTGTACGACAACAATACAATGTTACAATAAATATACTGTAGTTACCGTAACCATACCCATCCATATTTTTTCTCTGCGTGCAGTTTGTTGTCAGCATAAGGCTAAATGCAAATAAATGACAACGTTCCTTACCTACCGGATTTTTCACTCTGTGTATATATTTATGTCAAGAATTCGAGAACGAGAACGATCGAACTGTAAATGCCTAAGATATAACGAAAAATTTAAAAAGGCGAGCCCTAGGTTCGGGAAAAAATTCAAAATCTCCTTGCAAAAATACCTTATATTAGAAGGTGTACGGCGAAACTTTTTTTTTTGAGGTACGTTCTAATGTTCATATACATATATTATTTTATACAACTTTCTGTTCTTAATGAACTGAATTTAGAAAACTTGATTTTATTAATTTTGTCTACCAATAACGCTAAAGTAGACAATTTTATTAATTTAATTCATCTGCTGACGAAAAACTTCCCCCAAGAATTCCGTTACATAGAAAACGTATACATGCCCCAGAAATAGTTTTTTGTAAGACTTTTTCTTCCCATATACATATACATTAGGGTGGTTTTTCAAAATCGATTTTCGAATTTTAAAGCTGCTCACATCTAGAATTATACAATTTAGTGGTTAAATACATGGCGATATTTCGTGAAAAACAGTAATTTTCTAAAACTTTGGGGCTCTTTAGGCACGGGAGAGCAAAGTCCAATTGAGCTTAAACTTTTACAATTGTATTTTAACACTAAATGGAACATTTCTAGACGTGAGCACTTTCAAATTTCGAAAAAAAATTGTTTGCCATATTCACTAAAACCACCCTAATATACATATTAACATATATGCTATGTAGGAACATGTATATGTATGGACAGATTACAATGTATGAATAGTAATAAAGAGAACCTTTCGATATTTGATATCTATGTCTTAATACACAAGCATAACTTCTTTAACTAATATAGAACAACGGAAACGGATATGATGTAGACATTATGGTCATATGTGTCAAAACATGCTGTAAGACCAACGAATGAAACAAAGACCAGGAAAAAATACACTCAAAAGAAAAAATCATTCCATCCCTTCTCAAATCAATTCGAAGAGGTATTAATAGTACGGTGAGTACGGATTTTCTTGAATCAAGTACAGAAAGATTGATTCAAGCACGGATTTCAATCGCAAAATACTTTAAATTTTCTTTTTAACCCTTCGTGGTACACATGAGTCTGGCCAGATCTTTATTCAATGTGTATAGAAAATCACTACATGCGTAAGCCGGAGGGTTAAACACAACGAAAAGTTTAATCTTTTTTTTACTTGATTTAAGAATTTTATACTTATTTCAAGAAATTCCGGGATTGATTTTCGAAAGCAATCCCATTTAAGATTGTTTTGAGAACGTTTTACTGTTATTCGTTTTAGAATTTTTGAGTACGACTTGTACTTAAAATAATCATAAAAAAATTGATTTACCCCGAGTGTTTTTCTTTCTGTGTAGAAATTAAATGTTAATGAATGCAAGGCAAAGGAAAGGAAGTCTCATATGAATTCTTAAATTTGATTTTTTTCAGGAAGGAAATGGTTTCTGTTTAAGCATTGTTATATATTAACATAAATATAGTACATGTCTGAGTTATTTTAGACAGTTTCAAAACTAAAGTAGCTTAATATATATTCGCTAAATTAATTTTATGCCAAGCAATATTTTAAAAGTCCATTAAATTTTATTCTTAACTTTTTATGATATTTTTCATTGCTTTATCTAAAATGCTTTTATCCAACTTATAACATAATCTAAATATACAAAAGTATTTCTTTTTATTCCTAAAAATATAACTATTTTAAATTTTTTTCTGCTTTAAAATCCATGTTATTATAAAAGCTCCTTCTCGATTATATGAAAAACAGTGTTGCCTATATAGCCTTTTTTTGTTTTATTCAAAAATGCTACTTATGTAAAGGGTGTTTTTTTTTCTGCATGAGAACTTAAAATTATATTACAAGCAAGACAGAAATATTGTAGGAATGATTTTTTTTTTATTATTATCTAGCATTTATTTTTTAAATTTGATTTCCAGCATATGTCCGCTCCGGGTTCGTGTTACATGGTCCAATCGATCAGTCCAATTGTAGACTACTTTTTTCAATAAATCTGGCCGTATCCCTGTGCTTCAAGAGTTGCTGGCTTGTCGGAATAAAGCAATGACTGAACATAGCCCCATAAAAAGTACTCCAGAGGCCTTAAATCGCTCAAACGTGGGGCTAGTGAATACCACCACTTCTGGAAATAAAGTTGTCACCAAATTGATATTGCAATAAATCGATTATTAAGCCTGCTGTATGGCAAGTTAAGCCGTCTTATTGGAACCAAATGTCATTGATGTTTAGCTGATTAATTTCTGGAAACAAAAATTTAGTGAGCATGGCTCGATAGCGCCGCCACTGATCATAACAGCAGGTCCTTTCTCATTTCGAAAGAAATAAGAACCAATGATGCCGCCAACGTATAAACCGCACCAAACAATCAATTTTAATGGATTATATAACGGTTTCAGTATTTTCGAAAAATGCCAATTTTGCTAATTGACGTAGACATTTAACCAGAAATGAGCTTTTTAAAATGGATGCAGTGCTCGACGAACTTTGCGAACAGATTATTTTTTTTAAAGTAAATTTCCACTATTTGGAAGCAGTTTTCTAGCGTTGAATGCTTCATAATGAATTACCAAATGTCAACACAGTTTAACATTCAAATCTATCAAATCATACTTATCGGGTTTAAATACACCTATTACATGAATTTTTATAAAAAATCTGCTGTTTTGTTTATTTTATTGCAAAAAACTAATTTTATTACTTTTTGGCTTAAGCTTTGTAATAAAATCTTTTGAAGCCAGTTTTTAAGACACAATTTAGTTAAAAACTTAGCTGTTTTTCGTCACTAAACAATAACGACATCGAATTTATCGACAAACTATTTTTTACATATCGAAATATGTTATTTATGTATATGTTTTGTGACAACCAAATCTCTTATACGAAAATTTTATTGTAAATTATAATAAAACAAATTTTGATTTACCAAAGTTAAAATACCGGTTGGTTAAATGATTGATGTTTGACTCTTGACTGCCAGCAGTCGTCAATGGCTGTTAGTTTAAAACGGAAAACCGCTCTGAGGAGATCGAGTGGTTGCAATCGGTTCACGGGTAACCTGTCCGTGAAAACCTGGGTTCGATTCCCGCGGGAGTCAAGAATGAGAAATGATCAATAAATTTTAATTAAGTTCATGTTGTAAAATTCCTTTCTTTATAAAGATAATTTAATGAAAATTGAATTTGATGAACTTTTGCCTAATTAAAATATTGAAATTTGGTTTAAAACCACCGACAGTTGAGCAAAATAACCACAATACTAATTAAAATTATTTGTGTATTGTTTAGAGTTTTAGATCTAATATTTTTTAGCCTTTTTATTTCGTAAATAAAGCCATTTTCGTTCATCAAGTTCTGGCAACACTGGTTGGAAATAATGTAGAGTAAATCTTCAACTATATTTCATTTTATTGTAGTCGTCTTCGTAACAGAAAATCCACATTATATTTTCTTTATACATTTACTTGCTACAGCATTACATGTTCTAAATGAGAGTATATTAAGTTTGTTGTTTCGCCTGTAACACCAGTGAATATAACAATTAAGACACCTTACGAATCTTGTATATGGATATATATTTTAAGTCCTCATAAAATTAATCTTTTATATGCTTAAACAATATTAAGCCGTTACCATAAAAATAGCTTAAGCGACATCATTTTCAAATTTCGTTTTTTTTTTAACAATGAGTTTACTGGCAACAAGAGCATCATCCCAGCAAAAACTTTGCTTACCTGGTAAGTTAGCAATTAATGTTGAAGAAAAATAAACACTTCTTTTTTTCGGCTGAATATCTAATTGTTTTTTTTTCGAGGTGTCCACAGAATTCAGTACTTAGAATACACTTACTAGCAGTTAAAAAATATCTAGTTAATATATTTAACTACGAGTAAGATGAATTGTAAATACCTTCTAGAAGCCAAAAAATCAGTAGTTAATAGACCTAATAAGTATTTATTGAGTTCGCTACCAGTAAGTAAATATTCAAACATAGATAATCAACACAGGTCAACAATAAATATTAAACCAAAAAAAAAAAAAAAAAATTATACGCCCAAAATTCTTACTGTTATTTTTATAAAAACGTCCCAAATATATTTATAAATAAACAAAAAAATAATAAAGTACCCCAAAAATCGTTACGAATAACACAATGTTTTTATACCTAGCGGTAAATATTAAAAGGCCCGCAAGTGGCATACCTTTTTGAAGGATGCTACACTCGTTTCTAAAAGATTCGCTTCGTATGATATCCTGCCTTCAGGAGAACTCCTTCTAGAAAGATACATTTCCTTTCGAAAGACCTTCAAAAATATTCAGTACACATTCGCTACTAAAGGGAGGGATAGGCGTGCTCCCAATGAATGCATCCTGTGTAAAAATTAAATAAGTATGGAATGCGGAGTTGAGGGCTTGTGTCTGCTTAATAAGGCCTTTTGGTAGTTTTACACAAAAAGGTTTTGTGTATCTAGAAATGATCATATCAAATTTTATGAGGATCGGTCTTAAATTGCAACATTTGTGTGTTATATTCAGTATACCCGTGTACCCCGGGTACCCGTGGATGCATTTTGTCTACCCCTAGTTGTACGACACTGTTTTCGAATGGCTGCCAGCAAAAAGACCCTTAGCAAAATAGTCCAAAGCAATGTGTGAAAAATTGCACAAACGAAAAATAGCGCAAACATGGTAAAAAAGCGCCAACAAATTAATGAAAAATACTCAAACTTTTTTTAAAAACTCTTACAAAGTATTTTTATACATATCGCACTGGTTCCTTCAAAGAGAGTAAACTCAAAATAGTTCAATTTACACTTTTTGCAAGAAATCGATGTACAGTGGTCGGATCTACGCACTGTAAAAATCTAAGATCAATTTCTCTAGCAGTTTGCAAAAAATACAATTGTATAAAAAGAAAACAGTTTTTTGTCTCTACTGAAAATTTACAAATATATACCTATTTGGGTTGGGATCATATAACCGAAACTTTAAATCCCGAAATTTAAAGGCGCTAACTAAAACTTCTCTGCAAAGCGGACCCACGACCGGGTGTAAGTATTTTCTTTTCTAAGGTATAACAGACATCAACTTCGCTATCTAAAGCTCTTCTGAAGCCGGTTGAAAAGAGGACCATGCAGAGCAGTTTAGTTAGCGATGCCGTTGGTTTAAATACCATTGCTGACAAGCGCTTGTTAGCGACACGAGGTTTTTAAATTCGGGATTGTAAAATTCGGGATCTTGGTGAATGACATATCAATTACTGGAAATTAAAGGGTTTTTTACAAGATCCTACAGCCGTATGAATTTGGAATAAAAATAAAAAATAAAAAAAAAAATAAACACCGGTCAAATAATTTTTCTAAACTAAGGTATAATTCAATTATTACCCAAAATATGTGTGGAAAATTTTTGGTTAATTTTTCACAAATTTAATTTGAGCAATTTTACCGTGGTTATTGTGCTGGTAGCCTTTATAAACACACAAACCCTACATATTGTATATAACAAATCCATTTAAAATTTTATTTTTGGTTAATTTACCGAACCCGCTGAAGTAAAACTGACTGCAGCCCCTAGCAGTCAGTTTTACAACTCATTTTTTATAGGACTAGAAAACGCTGAGCAACCCCATAGACCCCTTTCGACAACTATCGCCTACAATTACTCAAGGTCATACCTTATCCCCCAAGCAAAAAAGTCATAATGAGAGTCCAGTCTAACAACAAATGGTGCTGTAATTTTTCATAATTTTATCTCTTATGATTATAAATAAAGGGACTTTTTTTAAGTTTAACGCAATTTTTATGTATAAAACCATAAAAAAATACTTCTAGTAGTCACTCCAAGTTCAATTTTAGTTTCTTGCCCTTTATGCGGTTTTCCCAGATCCTTAGGGTAGGTCTTCTAAAAGTCGCACCAGCCAAACATTTCATTGGAACTTATTTTTACTATTATGAATCTAGAACAATATTTTTTATAGCTGTTGTGTATTTAAACTTCGCAGAGGATTTTGATGCGTCTCCACTTTCACATATAAAAAGTAAAGCATAACTTAGGGGGACTTTTTAAAGATTTTTTCTTACTTTTTCTTTCCTTTCCTGTAATGGTAAAAAAAAAATACTAAAGATTTAAGGACAACAAACTCTTATTATGTATTAATATTATATTTGTTTTTGTTGTTTTTGTTATTGTTGAAACGTTTTTATTCTTCTTCTTTTTCCTTTTTTTTCGTTTTTCTTTTACCATTTACATTTCGCTTTGAGCGCAACATTGAAATATCTGTAATGGAATGAATGTTGTGACAAGGCCAGTATACATTGGGACGAATGAGTGCTTGATATTTCGCAGGTAAAAGTTAAATATTAATCATACGTTTAAGATTTCGTTTGTAAAAGAGATTTTAATAAATGCCAGGGGTTGTAGTTCTAAAATATTTTAAAATTTTATGGATAACTAATTTTTCCTAAAACAAAAATATTTATTGTTGCCGATTGATTTTTTGTAAAACTAAAAATTTGAGTAAAATAACAAATAATTTGCAAAAAACACTTTAAAACGCAAAAAACGTTAAAACACAAAAATAATGAATGATATTGTGCGTGAATTTGTCACAAATAGAAATCATCGAAAAGAAGTTTAACTCAATTGCCGGAGTGTAGAGTTAGTTCTGAGGGATTTAGAATCTGAATGAAATTGGAAAATGTTAAAAGATGTAAATCTAAAAAAAGAAAATAAATATGTACATGTAGAAATTCTTTTTCCTGGCGACCGATTCTTATTTTATGATAATGTGAAGTATTCATTAAAACTTATCACTCCAGCTTTTCATAAAGGTTAATAAAAATTTTCATAAATTTTGTTTTATTATTTTGGCTCCAAAATCAAACAAAAATTTTCATAAATAATATAAAGTGTAAATTTAGAACAGGTGACCAAAAATCGAATTATAATGTGCTAAATACGACTATGCCGAATCTTACATCATATGTCTATGTTTTTCATGGGAAACCGCGTATGTCTTAAAATCAAAATTTTCAGTATATTCTAGATCAGGCTATGTGCTACGTATTGACATTTTTAATTTTGGTTATTACTTTAAAAAATTGGAATTGGTTTATCTTTTTTCAGAAATTTTTAGAACCATGCAAAGTGCTTCAAATATGACATCAACATCTCAATATGACATCAGCAACTCAAAATCGAAAAATATGGCCTTACGCGGTTGTCCATGAAAACCACTGATGTACAGTCTAACCATCTTTGCTGTAGGTTTGTAACTAATATTAATCTTAAATAAATTCAACTATTTTTCTATTGTACCCCACAAAGAAAAAAAATTCTGCTTTTTAATGCCTTTTTGGTAGTCAAAAAGTTAAGTATATGACGATTAATGAAAAAAAACTTATTTTATGTGGTGGTAATATTTCCCCTGCCCCTACCAAAGTAACTTTACACTACCCATGGTTCTTTTCAGTAAACTTCTCTAAATTTAGCACCATCTGTAGTAACAATTCTATAAATAGGTTATTAGTATCATTTGTTTTTATTGTACACACACATCACTGGCTCACTTTCCTCATAGTAACTTTTCCATCTGTTTTACATACAAATCAAATCATTTTTTCATACGAAAATATCTTCGCACTAGCTTTCACTTTATCAAAAAAAGGGAATTTACAAATTTATGTAACTGCGAAACATATTTTGTTTCTTTCCAATTTTTTATGTGAAAACATGTCTAAGCTCGTTTTAATTTTTTCACTAAACAGGAATCAAAAGTACTATGAAAATATAAATTACATTTCATTTCACAGTTTCAGAAACAAGAACTGGCCCCCCCTGTTATAATTTCAATAAAACCAGTTGATGTGATGTGAGTAATTTAAAGTACTCAATTAAAATTTTTTGTTCCACAACTGGACCCCTGGAAATATAAAAAAGCTCGCGTAAAAAGAACTTCACGGGAGTGGTTTTACATCACTTTCTCAGTAACGATGTGCTTCCTGAAAGGCCTTCATAATTATCCAGTCTTGGCCCCTTTGTATACCATAAGGCTAATACGTGTCTACTCAATACGGTGACTATACCTGTTACCGATTTAAATATGTTGTCTAAATACATTGCAGTTTAATTGCTAATTTTAACCTTTAGAAATAAAGATTTATATTACGTTAAACACGGGTTATACATATTTTTTTATGTATCATCAGAAAATATTAAAGTTTGGGTGTAGTTGTTTGTTGGCATATCCGATATATCCAGTATATATTATGTTGAAAAGTGGGCCCAGGATGTTTCCCTAAGAGCCTCCAGTGTCAATTGGCTGAGGAGAGCTTAAATAACCACCTTCTTTAATGATAAACTATCGACCAACTAAGTAGCTTTCTAACAGCTTGTGTGTGTTTACTGGTAAGCTCAGGTTCAATTAATGTAATAAGCCTTCATGCCAGACGTTATCAAAAGCTTGAGAAACATCGATGAAGAGAGCGGAGCATTATTTTCTTTCTTCAAAGGCTTTTCTTATGGCGTTTACTATTCGACGGGTTTGTTCAATTGTTCTGTGTTCTCTTCTTAAGCCGAATTGGTGGTTAAGAATACACATATTTTCATTTAAAATTGGGGTTAATTTTGACACCAACTGCTTCTCCAACAGCTTTGATATATTAGAAAGTAAACTTACAGGCCTATAAGACTAAACTTTAGTGTGATCCTTTCCTGGTTTAGATATCATGGTAACTAAATAAACCTTCCACTTTTGAGGATAGTATTCAAGGCGTAAGATAGCATTAAAAATTGTAAGAATAATTTTCTTTGCTATGGTGGTTAGTTCCATTATTATTTTGTTGCTGATCTTATCAAAACCAGAGGTTTTCTTGGGGTTTAAATTACAAATAGCCTATTCGATCTATCTTATCTCAAATCTTAGCGGAATAGCTGCTCTACCAGCAACAGGTGGTAACTCGACTGCAGTATCGTGAGATATTTTTGGTTTAAATACGTTTTTCAAATAATTAACAAACAGATTTCCTTCTTCAATATCATTTCTTGCCCAACTTTCCGTTCAAGTTTCTTAACGGTGGTTTAGAGAATACTGGCCTTTTGAGTTTTCTAGCTGCACGCCAAAATTAGCAGTTTGATTATGAAGTTACATCAAGTTCCTAAAGATATTTTTCCAGAGATGTAGTTTTCTGAGTGCACTAAGCGGAAAATTATCTCTGCAATGGGTACTAACATATTTTTTATATTTTAACCAATTAATTTGTGTGGCTGACATCGGTAAGTAACCACACGGAGAAATATTTCTATTTGGGTTCATAATAGTAACAATTGTAGGTGTGTGATCGTAAGATAATTCTAAGGAAGCTTCAATATGAATCGTTTCTTTGGGGATGTTTTTAACCACACGGAAATCAATGACATCTGGAATTTTTAGCTGATCAGTAGGCCATTTAAATCCATTTTAGAAATTGTGTTGAAAAAAAACACGAAGCTTTGGTGTTATAAGTCTTGACCACCAGCAGGTATGTTGTGCGTTATAATCGCCAGCGGCCAGGAAACGGTCCTAATGATTTAAAATATTTTAAATATTGCCTTTCTGAAATTATTTTATTCCTTAACAAAAATGCTCGTTGCTTGGACATTATCTGCACACATCAGGTAGTGTTTGACTCGGGTTTTTATCGAAATAATAGAAACTCCACAAGCTCTGTCTCGAGGGCCCTTGGTATCATATAATATATAACCATTGATTTTAAACGTATTTCTTGAAGTCATACATTTATACAGTCATACAGTTACACATATAAACTAAAAGGTACTATTTTTAATCAAACAATTTAATTTGGCATTTACTCAATTATTTAAACTAGACTTTCTAATGTTGCCTCCCGGAGTAACTTTCGGAAAGGTCAAATATACAGGGTGTGCTATTTAAGCCCGATAGAATTTAAAATTGTTAAAAATAATACAAAAAAAATTTATTTTAAACAATTGTTTTCTTGGTTGAAAGATCAATTCATGACATTATTATTTGAAAATGATTTCGGGCGTATGAACACCGCGAATTTTCTTGACAAAGTGCATTTTGGACCTCCAATTGTTGCTAGTTTCTTAGCATAAGCCAGCAACTTCTCAAGCCCCCAAAAAATAATCAAAATATTTCAAAGCGCACGATCTTGGAGGTCAATCTCAAATCAATTTTTCGCCAAATTTTAATTTTAACAAAACGATGGTTATGGTCCTATGAAAACCACATCTCGTCCGGATCAGTGTTACCCAATTTTTTTTTTAAACAAATAAATAATTGATCATAGAGTGGTAACAACCACGAGTGACCAAAACGAAAGCTCCGGCTTCTCTTTTGAAGAAAAAGGTGTGTAAGCCGCACCAAGCGGTGTATGTTACTGGATTAAATGATGTATTTAGGGACTGTTTATTTACCAAGCCGTTCAATTAGACGATTATGTACGACATAAAAATCACCAAGTTGGTCAAATCGATGACTGACTTTCCAAGTAAAGTTGGAGGCGGTGTTCAAGCGTGAAGCTTTTAATTATGATTTGCCAGACTTAAATGAGCACAGTATGAAAGCACGTTTAACAGTTTACCCTCTCGTTGGTTTTACTTAAAAAACATCCTTTATATTAAGCTCACTTATATTTTGTTTTTGTTTAAATACGCGTCTCGTCTTATTCACTATGTTTATCGTAGTTCCGCTGATTAATGATTAATTAATTGCAATTCCGCAAACTTCATAAACATATCGTAAGTTGGAATAAAACCTTAGAAAAAGCATTTGCAAGATGACTGGTAAAGTCTACTTCCAGTAACAATACAATCAATTTTTGAATCAATTTCATTTCTGTTACTGTATAAGTGAAATACAAGTAAACACACTTAAAATACAAGTACAGACGCTCATAGAGAAAACAACTGTAAAATAATGTTAGTTAGAGGCGTTCAAAATTTCTTCTAGTTAAATTGAATTTTGAAACAACAAGAGACCACGACTAGATTTTGTTAGATTATTTATGATTTTTTTTTTGTTTGGGAAAACAGGTTTTACTAAAAATTTTTGAAGACGAAGTGTGAAGAAAAGTATGTGCGGTAAATCTTTCTTTCTTGTTTTAGTATTTTTTAATTATTTTTAATTCCTGCTTTAAGTTATGAAAATAAGAGAAGAATTATTTGATTTGAATTATATTTTCAGGCAAAAAGTAAAGGTACAATGATTTACAAACATTTTCATTTGATTTTAAATAAACAAAAAGAAACATATTTTTATTCATAATAACTAAGAAAGTACCCAATAAAATATTTAAAGCCTCATTCATAAACAATATTCCATGCTTATAACAGGCTTATAAGGCGAATTTTCTATGAAAATTTATTTAATTAACCATTCATAAAACTGAAATATTTGTTATGAATAAGGGGGTTAATCATTTTGCGAAGCACTAATACATTTAAGAAAAAAAGCGCGTTATTATGCGCTACACAATAACACATACAAGAAAGTGAACGAACTCCTAACAAGTTTTTTAAAAAAAAAACATACAATTTCAAGTGCCACTGCATTCCCTTACTACGAAGCAGGTGTGTAAGGGAGAATACTAAAAAATACCTGTAAAAAAACATTCATTGGGTAAATCTTATAGCTACATTCACAACATTTTTTTAAGTTTTACCACAAGTCCGACCCATTATGGGCAATCATGGATTCGGCAAAACAAAGTCATGTATATAAATTTTCATATTATTCGAAATTACAATCCTCAAAAGCTTTTGTACTTTAAAAGTCTTATTCCTACAATATTTTTCAGGACAAAGAATACACATTCGAAATGTTACTCACCATGAGAAATTAATTCCCAGATTCTATTTGTCAAAGTCATGTATGTTGCGTGCTGAGGATTCAAAAAAGAGTTTTTATGCCAAAAATTATATAGATAACAACAACTGTATGATATTGGTTCGTCTTTAAGCAATTTTAGCTAACGAATTTAAATGTTACCTATGGTCGAAATAGTTAGTACCTATTATAAATAAAATTTCATTTTTAAACCATTGAAAGGGCGTATGGCATTTAAATGCTATTTTCGGTTGTAGTATTTGTATGGGAGCTTTAGACAAATAAGGACCGATTTTAAAAATATTTGGTAAGACATTGCAATAAAATAATGGACCAAATTGTATTTAAATACTATTATATTAAGATAGTTTATTGGCACAAAGACTCTTTTCCGAAAAGAAGTTTGTACACAGAAAAAATTAAAAATTGTCTTTAATCACCAATTTTATACTGAATTCATAGAATCAAGCAACCCATTTGTTGATTTTGCACCTATTACCAAAATGATTATATTGATTACTAAAAATTGTTAAAAATTTTATATTTTGAATATTTTTTTTCAATAAATTATATTTTGAATTTTAAAAAAAAAATGATCAAAAAACTATGCCATTTCAAACAATGTGTTGATTGATTTTGATAATTTCCAACAACAATTTCAGAAGTTTAAATTATTTTATTTTAAACGAAATAATTTTTTGTTATTTGATTATTATTTTAATTCAAAATTTATTTCAAAACAACTAAAATTTTAATTAAATCAAAATTATATTTTTAATTTTCGTTCAACAAAAAAAATAATTGATTTAATTATTACATTAATTAAATTTAAATACTTTTTAAATCATTTTTTTAATTGATAAAAAACTACTAATAATTTTTTCTGTGTATGGGTCCCATGTAGAATTATGGACCTATTTTCACCATTTTCAATAAGATGCGTTCCTGTGAAAATTTAAATACAACATATACGAAATTTCATCAAATTATTTTTAAAACAATGGCTCTTTTGCGCGACAAATTCAATGGCCGTATTATCTCACGTGGTGGCGATGTCAATTGGCCGCCAAAATCTGTGAGTTGACACCGTTGGACTTCTTTCTTTTAGGCTATTTGAGAGAAAAGGTGTACGTCTATAAGCCAGCAATAATTCAAGAGCTTAAGAATGAGATAATCCGGCACATTAACGGCATAGCACCTCAATTATGACTCAGCGTCATCGAAAGTTTGGACCATCGGATGGAGGTGTGCCGCTGAGGTCGCGGCGGCCATTTGGCCGATATTTTGTTCCATACATAGTTCAACCATACCAATATTATCATAATCGAAAGAAATAACTATTTTTTTTTTAAATATTTTGAGTTTTATTCAAAATCAACATCGGCCCTCACAATTTAGCCACCCTTTATATGGACGGCTCAGAGCTGAAGCGAACCAAGTCAAAAAAGAAAATTCGAAAATATATTGAGTTTTATTAAGTAAATTGCCATTAATTACTGGAGCCACTGACTTGGGTTTATTACCGTTACCTTAGGAACGAAACTGTTGATTTATCCCAGAACTGGATTGAGTTAAATTTTGCGGAGATTTTCGCACCAGATTTCAATTACATATACGTGATATATTTTATGACTTGTCTCGGTTCAGTTCTGAGCCCTCCATATTATCAACATAATTGTGTCATTTCGACAACACATTGTTGTAAACCCAAGAAATAAAAAACAAGAAATTTATTTACATTTTCATTTCATCTTGATGTTTTTTTGTTTAACATAACTCGAGAACCACTTGTCCGATTTTGCTAAAACAAACTGAAAAATTTAGAATTACAATTTCTTTAATCCGTTCATATAACGTTTTTCTTTATAATCAACAGTTTTGTCGGTAAAAATAAATTTGTGGAGAAAAAAAATATTTTTTTGCCTAAAATTTAAATTTTTTTTCCATAGTGTACTTTTAGGCAAAAAAATTTTTTTTCT
The DNA here is from genome assembly GCA_949318255.1 of Pollenia labialis. Lineage (NCBI taxonomy): Eukaryota > Metazoa > Arthropoda > Insecta > Diptera > Polleniidae > Pollenia > Pollenia labialis. The sequence goes on from OX439140.1 coordinate 86,210,495, forward strand.
CCACAAATTTATTTTTACCGGCAAAACTGTTGATTATAAAGAAAAACGTTATATGAACGGTTAAAGAAATTGTAATTCTTAATTTTTTTCAGGTTCTAAGCTGTTTGTAAATCATTTGAAAAACGTATTTACCCCAAATATACCTGACGATATAGCGGACGAGTTGCCGCCTGTTTATGTTAGAGCAGCTATCCCCCTAAGATTTGAGATAAAGGAAATATAAAAGGCTATTTGTGAATTAAACACCAAGAAGGCACCTGGTATTGATAAGATCAGTAACAAAATGCTTTTGGAGCTACCTCGCATAGCAAAGAAAATTATTCTTTATACGCCTTGAATACTACCCTCAAGATTGGAAGGTCTCCTTAGTAACGATGATACCAAAGCCAGGAAAAGATCACACAAAAGTTGAGTCATATAGGCCTATTAGCTTATTACCTATAAACTTCTTCGAATAATTACAGCTGCCCCATGGTATGTTAAAAACTCAAATATCCACAAGGATCTCAATGTGCCACTGGTAAGGACTATTATTACGAAGTATGTGGTAAAATACTTAAAAAGGCTAGAGTTGCACCCAAATCCACTAGCTCGATATATTTTAAATGATAGCGGCCACTCTCGCTTAAGGAGAACAGACACTGCAGCACTTACCCATTAAGATGAGCGATAAACACCTTGATAAGTTAACAGAACCCTTGATGAAGAAAATTTTTGTCTGGCACTGGCGGCACATAAAATAAAGTATTAGGTTAAGATTTGATTAATTATTGTTAGTTCATATTTAATATATGAAGATTCAATAAATAAATAATGAAAAAAAAGCTGGATTTATATGGCCATATATTTCACTCAATTTTTTGTATTTAGACTTTTTTTTGTTTATTATGCAAAATTAGCTAAAAAAAAATGTGCAAATGCACATAAACCTCAAATTCGACTTCCATTTTTTGTAACGTCCGTAACGGAACTTTAAGCTGGCATAACTTTTTTTTCAAAAACAATTAACCTTTAAGACCCGTTTTCACAACTTACCGATAGCTTAAAGTAAACTTTAACTTGCCTTATAAAAAGTGTTGCATTATAAAAACATTACTTTTATCTAAAGTGAGCGATAAAATTGATTAAGGTTCATCCTACCTGATAGGTTAAAGTAAAGTTGTAATAATGGAAAACTTCTTATACGGCCGATAAAATCCTACCTTTAGCTATCGGTAAGTTTTGAAAACGGGCCTAAGTTTAAAAAAAGTTTTAAAGTTCTCCCAAAGAACTGCATTTTGCAAAAAATTTCATGAAAATATTCCAGTGTGAACGCCAGCTGTGTCAATCTAAACAAGCAAATTTGCGTGCGAATGTAACGTCCGTAACGCAGGATTAGCCTATATTAAATTTTTCTAATCTCTTTCTTGTTTTTTTTCTAAAATTGGTAGTCTTCCATTATACCACTTTAATCTCTTTTTAATTAATTTAATAAAAGGGCAATTAAAACTTCTCGGCTTGTCTTTTAATAAAAAAAAAAAACTAATACTGTAAAAAAACAAATTTTTGATAAATCGACTAAAATTATTCAATCAAAAATAAAAAATTTTAAAATATTCGAACGATTAATCTCCCAAAATTAATCGAACAACGGCTAATCGTTTGAATACCCTACTCAATACGTTACATAATCTGCATTACATCCATTAAAACAGACTGTTTGGTGCGGTTTGCATACTCTTTCGAAACAACAAGCTCCGTTACGGTGAATAGCGAGCGCTTTCGAGCCATGCTGACTGTATTATTGCTCCCAAAATTATTGGCTTAACAGTGTACACCGCGGTCAGCAATCGCCTTATTGCAATATAAATATGGTGACATCTTTTTTTCCAAACGTGGTTCTGTTCACTGGCCTCCTCGTTCGTCTGATTTAACGCCTCTGCATTATTTTTTGTGGGCTTTGATAAGACATTGCTTAATGCCGAAAAACCAGCATGTCGTGAAGCATTGCAAGCCAATATTTAACCCATCGTTGATGCTATACGGCCAGATTTATTGGAAAAATAACTCGTAGCCGCGACGGACATATGTCGGAAATAATATTAAAAAAAACCATGAAGTTATCTAGGGGATTAGTAAAAAAAATTTCATTCCGACAATTGTACTGCCTATTCAAATGATCATGTATTTAAAAAATATCCTTGATAAGAAAAATATCCTTAAAAATAAGGTTTTCTATTGATACAAATTAGATCCATTATGTAGTGATGCTGGTAATTATGTACGTAGATTCATGTTGTACTTAGGGTCTTAATTAATTTAAATAATTAATATTAAAGGTGTTTTTTAAGCCCGATAGTTCTTCCGGAAGCGCTTGCTGTCGAAAGAACTTTTATACTACGTTCACTTTTTGGATTTAATGACACTCTGACAAATTGTGAATAGTTGGACGCTAGAACAAGGCTACCAAATTAACTATGAAAATCAGTTAACGAGTCTATATTTTATCTCAACATTGTGCTTAGCGATAAAGCTAATTGTTTGCCTAATAAACACAATTGGATTGAGCAAATTGCCTATAAGGACTTGCGTTTTGACACTTATTATTGCTTTTCTGTTAAGCTGGTTATTGCTTATAGACGGTCTTTAAGGCCAACTTTGTTTGTATTACTCATGACATACGGCTTGCATTGATCGAAAAGTGTCTCAAAATTAGACGTCCAAAGAGCAGTTTGTCAAGAATAACCGCGGCACCCAAAATTAATTATTATATAAAAAAATTACAAATAAAAAATATTTTTTAAATTAATTTTAAACTTTTAGCAATATGCTTTTGCAAGTTGTTTATGGTTATTATTTTTATTCTTAACCTACTTACAACTACAATTAATGTTGGAAAAAATGCAATCAATTGTAATGGGGAATGTAAGAAGAGATAGACTCACTGTTTATTGTTGATGCTTTTGTTTAAACTTTGATATTGTTACAAGTGGAACTGTTGCTTATAATTCTTATACGCTTAACAGTTTTATTTGGCTTTATATCTTTGGTTTTTCTTAAATCTTTGGATGAAGTTGCCTGACGATCTAGCCTAAGCAACCAGTGAAATACGCATAGCTTATCCCATCATCAATAAATGTCTGTGTTTTTATCAAGAATAAAAACTCTTTTAAATTAAAATTTTCCATTCCCAAAAATTACTTTGATAACTTTTTGTGTTTTTTTTTTACAATTTCAAGTTCTTTCAGTTAATAATAAACTCGGTTAAGTGTTTGAAAAAGTGTCTTACCTTACTACATATGTATGTGTGTTGGAATTATTATTATTATTTTTTTTTTTGTCTATTCAGAACTTTTTAATTTAGTAATGAACCTTTCTTTAAAGCATGCTCTCTACTCATTCACTTTCGTCAATATTTTTTAGCAGTTACCAGCCGGCTCATGAATTTATAAACAAACTGTTGCTTTTCCAGCTGATTTACGAGGGTATATTTTTTTTTTGAGCTGTTGCTGCGTCTGTTGTGGTTCTTGTTCGATATTGTTGATATTGTGGCAAGTGTTGTGTCTGCTGCTACTTTGTGTTTCTTGTTGTACCATTAGTACAAGAATCAACATGTAACATTAACCCAATTTTTTTCAAGGTGAATTTTACTCATCAAAGTTGTAAATTCTTTAGCATTTTCTTATTTGCCTTTGTTGTTTTTGTTATATATCATAACATTTTTTAGTACAAAGAGAATTTCTGTTCTTGTTTTTGATAAAGTGTGAGAGAGCATAAGATTTATTTGAGAGCATAACCGTAAAACTAACAGTTTCAACACAGTTTATTAAATATATAAATAAACGTTTATTAGAGATTATCTTATTTATATACCCTGACACGTAACAGGGATAAAATGGGGTTGGTACTGTTTTATTATACAAACATAAGTATAAGAACCCGTAGAATAAAGGAACTTTTAAAATTCCAAAGCAGAATTCTGGATATCTTAACATCTGAAATTGCCAATTATTGTGCTAAGAAAGTAGTATTTGGAAAAAAAAATAACAAGTAAGAGTGACGGCTTTGCTAAGCGCTTAAGGCTTGGCAGTGCAACAATGGCATGTTTTATCAAATGAAACCGTGCAAATCCTTAAGTCATCTGCCTCGCAGCTGATATGCGAGCAGACGCTACATTATTTAAATTGATGATGCTTTTGCAAACTTTAATATGGCAATGCATTAGATTTGCAGAGTTGTAAAGTAGTACTGCATAATTCAAACACTGCTATGACGTTTCATATAGACGGCTTTGACAAATCTTATTCACAGTAGTACAAAGTGGCGTAAAAGTTATCAATTTATCAAAAAATGCTATACTTTTGAAGTGGGGGTAAATATTAGTTTTGCTTTGACATTTGTGAAGGTAAAAGATACCAAATACACATCTACAAGAATGAATCGAACATCGTCATGAGCGACAATGCCTATTTTTATTTCTGTGGTAACATGAGCCCCTACACGATGTTCTAATCTCATAGTGAATCCCAAATACGTGTTGATTTATATATGCATTTGCCCCGCATATGCGAGAATCATTTTTCATACATAGGCTGAAATTTGATAGTATGACCACCTAAATGGTTAACTCCCTCTTTTTTAGGAGCTGGAGTTATTTCACCTCCACTGTCAATTTGATTCAAGGCAGTTTCTGTACTGAAAGAAAAAGAACCTTAGGATAATTTAAACATCGCAGCAGGTGCCCACCATATGGGCTACCCTACAAATAATTATACTCAGTCTTTACCCGAGATAAAGGTATTACCACAGCCACCTCGCGCTCCCCGATTGTGTTTGAAATGTTTTTACCAGGATTAGCAACTATTACAACAGATATTGTATTAAAATGTTTTAAAACTTAAAGGAAATCATATAATATGTAGCCCTATTTTAAACTAAAAGTGGTGCAACTAGAATGCATTAAAACTTAAAAGTAAAATAGAAGAGATATCCGCACGTAAAACCGAACTGCTGCTATTAACTGCTCGTCTGATCCCCGCTGAGATTAGCGTGGGTGTTGGTGACTTAAAAATCATAACTAAGAAGTCCGTTATTTACCTCAGCATAAGACAAAATACGAAACGAATATTTTCCAGCCAGATAAAATACACTACAGAGAAAGCATAATGGCAAACATAGGTAGGTCCAGAGCATAAATGAGGATATTACTAATGGAGGCATGACACAGTAACCTCCTTTGCGGATGAGAGATTTGAAGTAGGACTTTGCAAGTTTAGCAGAGAGCAGAAAAACTGACACTGTACATAGAATAATATCTGTAGTAAATAAAAATATGCAAGGCAGTTTTTTTTCTTGTCAGAACGAACAAGCGGTCCCAACTTATAGCGTCGTTACGTACAGTGTACGGTGCAGGGATGATCCCCACAGATCTTCATGTAAAAATAGGCAAGGCAGTTTTGTTCCTTGTCAGAACGAACAAGCGGGCCCAACTTAAAATGAAGAGAAAGGGGCAAAGATTATCCCTGATATCGAGAGGTGGATAAAGAGGAACGATTGTGACATAAATTCTAACGAAACAGAGTTGCTGTCAGGACACAGTAACCTCAGCAAGTATCCTTAAAGAATGAATAAACTCAGTTCATCACATTGCATTTACGAAGAAGACGATGCCGAGCATACGTTCTTCCAGTGCGACCAATGCCGGCAAAACTAGTGAAAGGGCGTGGTACTGAGAGTAGGACCTATCCCACCGGAAACCATCAAAGAGAAAATGACGGAGCAGGAAGAGAACTGGCAAAAGGGGGCCAATTTTTTTAAGAATTACATATTGCTTGGGCGACTGCACTTAGTGAATGCGTGAAAGCATTTTCCATCCTAAACTGCAAAAGAAGTTGTATTTGTAGCTCTTACGGTCAATTTCACTAAGTTAAGTTATAATTTATTATTACTTGTATGTATTAAACTACCAGTTAACAATAGCCCAAGACTGCAAATTCATGCAATAGTAAATATTTTCACTCAACTGTAAATTACTTCTTTGGTTGATTGAGAAATATAATTATTTTCTACTGAAGTCTTGTTCTAAAAAATTCCTTCTGAGTCGATCTAACGATGTCCGTCCGTCTAAAAGGCTGGCTGGCTGTCCATGTAAACCTTGTGCGCAAAGTACAATTTTGAAGATAATTTAATGAAAGCTCTTATTGTCGCAAGGTCCAAGACTTTTTAAAACGGTAAGAATTGGCTTATACTTATGTATTCCGAAATAGAGTTTTTGTGCCCATAAACCATGTCAATATGTATGTAAATTGGTATGTAGATAATATTTGTTCCAAACGTATTTGATTGCAATCTTAATCATCTTACCAACTTTTATTGTAATCTGTCAATTTTCAGCCTAAGCTCTCATACAAATTCCTTGGGGAAAGCTAGCTCCAAACTTGTCACGTGACAGTTCTGAAGTGGTAAGGACAGGTTCTAGTTCTACCACTTTATATGTCACTTTAACATGACGATGTCCTAGGAGGGGATTAATGGGGACCTTTTTGAAACTTTGTAACATTTCACTTAAATATCGCAGTATTGTCCCGAGAAAGTAATAGAAATATAAAAATTCTCGACAATGGAGACAGTTACTATGTCATGACATAATCTTGAGCAGGTAGGTTCAAAATTAACCATAGGTCCCATATAAACCCCCATCCTAAATTCCCTTAAATGCAATCAAATCTAGTTAGATGAAGATATTTAAATAATATTGGGCACAAAAAACTTTGACATTTAACTTAACCTGAAAACATAATTTTGTTCTGGAAGTTCCACGCAAACCCGGGAGTTCCAAATAAGGTACACTGTCGGAAGTTTGTTTTTAAATAATTTGGTGAAGGGTAGCACCGACTATATTTTCCTTCTTGTTTTTGTTTTGTTATTGTCAGCCAAAGAAAACTAAGCCGATATGGTTTCTTAGGCGGCGGCGACACAGCAAGCGGCTATTTAAGCCGCTGTAGCTTTAGGGCAAAATAAATTCAGTGGTGAAGAGTATGAGTTAGAGGTAAGCGATGGCGTTTAGCCACCGATCGAAAGTCGATCGGCTTGATTCACTGAGTGTCAGCTATTGATTTTGAGTAGCAAATGCATTGCTGTATATTTTGTTGGTGTAGAGTAAAGAAATCTTGTACCATTTTGGAAATGTTATGCAATACCATTTGCACGAGATTGTGAATTGGCTAATATGTTTTTTGAGAGTTTAAGTGATAGTTAGTTATAGCCGAACTTCAGCGTTAATGAATAAAAAATAATAACAAAGGAAAAATTTAATTTATTTTTTAATTCCTTAATGTCAATTAAATTATATACAAAGCCACACTTTGGGCTAGTTTATGTATAATACTATTAAAGTACATACTTTTTGCTTTTTTCTTCGTGGATGTTTTGTTGGTACTATGAGAAATAGTACTCATTACACATCCCTGTTATGCATTCAACATGTTAAACATGCTCACTTTTGTTAATATTTGAGAGTGTATGAGTGAATTTTCTTAAATTTTTTTAAAGGTGTTTTATGGCATTTAACTGTTGCTTTCAAATTTAGTGTAATTTGAAGCTGCACAGTAAACAGACGTTTCCGGTAAATTACAAAAGTGTGTAATAAATATTAGAAAGAAAAAAATAAAAAAAGGAAAAGGTACAAGTGCTTGTGATTTAATGACATAAAATTTATTTACACACACTCACAAGCAAAAACACTGGTATACTATACAAATTTACATATCTAAAAAAACAAAAACACAATACACAACGGACATAATTTACTTTAACCACAACTGTAGACCTTAAAGGCTAAAGAATAATTTTAATTACTTAAGTGCAAAAATAAAATGGTAAAAGAAAATTTAAGTACTTGTACAATATTAAATTAAGTTAAACGATATAGAATTTTTGTGTAATAAATTTAAAAAAAAAAATCTATATTAATATAATTATTAAACTACAAAAGTAAATTATACACATCATTAAATTTGTCTACAGGTGTTTAGAAAATTGTTTTAATATCAAAATTTGCTGTCAGTGTATTTACCTGTATATACACACAATTTTCCTTTTGGTGTGTATTTATGTGTGTGTGTTTATGTGAGTCTTTAAAAGTAAAAAATGTTTTAAGTAAATATGTATTTGATATTTGTTTTTATCTACAGAGAAAATCGTTTCTTAATGATTGTCTGGATTAATGAGTTTAAACTGAAAAAAAAACAACTTAATTTTGTTGCTTAATTAATTCTACATACATAAATTATATCTATCAGGGTAACTAAAAGGAATTTTTATTGACTTTTTTATTTTTAATTAAAAATCCTTTAAGTATCTCTTATTTTAAGTAAAATGGTCAAATTATTTTTTTTTTTTAAACATTTGGTTGCTAATAGCTTGAAACTTTAATTTAAAATATTAAAAAAAAACTTTTAACATTTCTTGTAGAATTTTTCTCAATATACAGACTCACTATTTTATCAACTTTTCGGTGTTAAATTGTTTAAACCATCAACAATAAATTTCAGTTTATCAATAGTATTGCGAATTTAGCACATTTAAACGAAACCTTTTTAATGAATTTTTGACGCCCAAGATAAACTTTTATAACTAATATGCAATTATCAAAATAAAATAAAGTAATAATTAGAATTGTGGTTATTTCGTTGAACTATTTATGGTTTTTTTTTTTTGAAAATTAAATTTGATGAACATAAGCCTGATTAAAATATTAAATATTAAAAATTTGGATTAAAATAAAGTAATTTGTTTTTAGTTTTGTTTTTTCTTTACCCAATTTTTCTTACCAATTGTTGTCGGGACTGCAAGAAAAGATAAACTCACTGTTTCTTGTTGTTGTTGTTGGTTTAAGCTTTGATATTGTTACAAGTAAAACTAGTGTTTATAATTCTTATTCCTTTAACAGTTTTATTTGTATATCTTTATCTTTAGATTTTTTTAATCTTTGGATGAAGTTTCCTTGTAAACGATAAACGTTATGAAAATTTTGTGTAAAAGATATTGGGTAGTTTTAGAAATTTAAATTTTTTTCATATAAAATTTTCTTAACGTAAGTTGATTGGTTTTTAAAGGTAATAATTTTTAATAATTAAATTAAATAATTATTTTTTGGTAATTTCAAATCAACTATGAATTTTTAACAAAAAAAAAAACTGCTTAAATTATTCTTTCAAAGGAAATAAAATATTTTTGCTTTTCCAAAAAGTCTCCTTTTTTAAATCACTGTAAAACACATAACCCACTTTGAAATTAAAGAGAACCTACAAAACCAAAGTTCTTGAGAATCGGCTTAAACTCAACCCACTATAATTTGCATACCACAGCTAAACGGTCTTCTTCGTGTGTGTTATCATATCTGTAAACATCGTTTACATAAATTGTAGTAGACTTTATATTTTCTCGAAAAAGATGTTAATTAAAAAAATTGAAAAAGTGTATTTGGTCAAATCTGACCTTATGATACCCTACACTGCAGTTTTTAAAATCAATGGGTGTAAGCAAGTATAGTCGGTCCAGCCCAACCATGATACCTTTGGATTCAAAATATATTTTCGGGAGTATTATTTGTATGGGAGCTTTGGTCAAATATGGACCGATACCAATTAAATTTGTTAAGATGATATTGATTAGTATAAAACAAGTTTGAACCAAATTAAATTTAAGAACCAACATAAAAATATTGTTAATGGGATCCAAGGTTCTATTCCGGAAAGGATTTTGAACGGTGCTATGTGAAGTTATTGGCTTACTCCTTGTGCCAATTATAACCTCTCTACCAAATTTAAAATTATCTCCAAAACTGTACTTTGCAAACAAGGTTTGCATTAGCAACGAGCCATCTAGCCAGCCAGCCGGACGGATGGACATCATGTTACAAACATCAGCAAAATCGCATAATACCCTCTCCACTATTATGGTGTGGGTATAAAATTTATCTTTTCTTTTAAAAATGTTTGATTTCATAGGAGCCGCTAAATTCATGTAAGTTTGTTTGTTTGTTCCCTTTAAACTCCCAAACGATTTTCCCAAATGTTAAAAAAAAGAATTCTGTCTCACCGGTGCTTAACATAGCCTATAAATGTTTGTAAAATCACATGAGGGCGGTTCCACGCCCATAAAAAATCAATATAGATTTCTGTACTCGAGAAAGGTAAAAGTTGAAGTTTCCAAAATTTGGAAAATAAAGCGTATTTTTTTAAACACAATATCTGCAAAAATTTGGCGAGGAAAAGAAGAAGTGTGCATTCAAAAATAATTAAATTTCTTAATGTGTGGAGAATGGTTACTGTAACAGTTTCCCAATTTGCTACAGAAAGTTTAGTTACCAATACCAAATATATGTGAAATTTTGAGCTGGGTTAGAGAAGGGGTCGAGACACTTCAATACAAGGACAATATAAATTCTTGTTTATCTGAGAAAAAGTAAAAAATAAAAATATTCAAGTATGGAAAAAACTAGCTTTGTTATCATTACGCAACATCTGTTTTTGATATGCGGATTAAGTTTAAACTTAGTTTAATGTATTCTGAAACTCGGATTTAACTAAGTTTTTTCGTCAAAATTTTGTATACAAACTTGTAGAGGTTCGTAAAAAGCGAAAAATTTGAAAACCGCGGTTTCGGTTTTTTCGGTTTTTTTTTATAATTTAAAAAAATTGCTAAGGGATTAAAACATTGCGAAAAGTAACTTACATTTTTATTAAAAGTAAATTAATAAATAAAAATACAAACGCATATCGCTCATTGCTTATTTTGTAAATAATAGAACTTCAAAAATGTTAAGGCATATAGCGAAGAATCACTTTAACTTGATCTTAACTTTGTGCAAAAATTCCCAGCTACTGAAAAGGCCCTTTCACATTCTGCAGAAGATCGTCCAATTGTTAATATTGCTTTGTGAAGTAATGAAATGCTTTTAGTTTTATTTTTGATAGTTTTATACAAACTAAATTCTTGGCGAAGCATATAAAAATCTCCTTTGGGTTTAGGATGTGTTAATGCCTTTTTAATAGCTGAATTTAATTTATCCTGCAAAGAAACAGCTTCAACCTCATGTTCTTCGGAATCGGACGTTTCATCATCAATTGGATAAAGACGCTTCAATTTGCTGATAATTTAAAAACTTCCTTAGATGGATAAATAGTTGGATTTAAAATATACTTGGCCATATCAAGAAGATCTTTATTTTGACGTTGATGAATTCTTTTTTTAAAAGCCGCCAACAGGTTTTGGCGTATATCTGAATTTAAGTTTTCTAAATTTGTATATAAGAATGAAAGTGCCCCTTCAGCTTCAATTATGTTAATATCCGATTGGCATAGTGCTTCAACAGCCATCTTAACTACAATTAAAGATTCTTGAAAGGTAGTTAACAAATTAAAACTTTTGTATATACACTCTTTTATAAGAACTACTCTCTCCAGCATTACAACGATGGAATTCCATCTAGTTGGCGAATCTAATAGCAAACACAACTCACGATGATGATTGCGTACTGATGAATATTTAAAATATTATGCGGAAAATCTTTAATAATTAGATTCATCACATTTGTTTTTTTTTAAACTGTTACCAGTGTTACGAACACTTTAAAGAAAAAAAACATAGAAATTCCCAAAATTCAGTGGTTTTTCGTTATTAAGAATTTAAATTTTTTATGAAACACCATATTATTTTGGCAAACCATTTTAACAAGGGTTTCTAATAAAACAAATTAGCTAAAAAACTGGAGAAAATTTAAAAGTAAAACCGACTTATTTTTGTCGGTTTCGGTTTCGGTTGTAGGGCTTTAAAAACCGCGGTTTCGGTTTCGAATTAAGCCGACCGCGAACCTCTACAAACTTGGTAATGACAGTATAAATCTCTTTTCAGATAACCTAAACCTAGTTTAACTGAGATGTCACAAACGCAGCCTTAGTAATTATTTTAATATTCCAAATAACTCGTCTATGGTTATAATATTTCAAATTGATTTAAGATATTTTTGGTATTAGGTATTTTTTGTATTACCAGAAAAATCAAGTTTGTTTTATAAATTTCCAAGAATTTCTAATTTATATTATATACCTTTTCCCATTAAAAATTAATCACTTTCTACTAATCTTCTTAAATCAATTTAATTGATAGATTTTAGAGCAATTGAAAAACACATTCCTATTTTTATCCTTAAAAAATTGTAAAAAAGGCCATGCCAGATAAAACTTTTGTTTCGCGTTGCGTTAGAGATTCGATTTGACCTCTAAGATGAAATGTTCATACTTTTACGAAACATGTCACATAAAGACCTTTTAATGCAGAGCGAAGCGAAAAGTTAGGCAACTCTCATCTTGTTGTGCGCTTTAACAATCATTTAGTATAATTTTTTTTGTTTATTTTCTTTTTAACACACAATGTTTGAATGTTGTCAAAGTTTTTATTGTGTCATACACCTTTTTTTTTGCTTTACGCTTTTCTGTGTAAATAAGAAACGTCACGCAAATCGAAGAGGTTGTATCTGACACGGCCTTAAGAAAGAAGGCCGAGGCCGTAAGTTACTTATTTTATAATAATTAATGTTGAAATTTGTTTTAGTTGCTAATAAATACAAATAGAATAAATAAATATTAAAATCCGGGACTGCAAATTATTTTTTGAATTTGATTTTTTTGCTTAGAATCTTATATAACAACCGTTCGTTATAGTACTGAATGGGGGTATTCAAACGATTAACCGTTGTACGATTAATCGATTCATTTTAGACGATTACCTGTTCGAATAATATTAAATTGCTTATTTAAGCTTAATGAATAATTGGAATAATTTATGTTGATTAATCGATAAATCGAAAATTTGTTTTTTCACAGTATATGTTTTTCGTTAATCTAAGAAAACAAGCCGGTACGTTTTAAATACCCTTTTATTGTTTCTTAACTCAGGAACATTTCCTTCGGCAACAATTTTTTAACATTAAGTAGAAAGACTGAAACCAAAGAGCTTGGGAATAATTTATTTTTAAGAAGGTTTAGAACAGGCTTTTACCACAATTATTCAGATGAAGAAGATGATTTTTTTTTTTTTTTTTTTGAGATGATTAGAATTAAAATTGTTAAAAAATTAAAAAGAAATTCAAGTGGTATAATGGAAGACTACTAATTTAAAAAAAAAAACAAGAAAAAGAATAGAGAAATTGGATATGTTTTTATAACGCTTTACTTTCAATCTCTCCAACGTCAACAATTAGTGAAATAATCTTTTATAAATCAAGTAAATAAATAAAATAAATCAAAACAAAAGAAAGAAATCGTTTGAAACATAAACATATTCCCCTGTCCGTATTCATAAACGATTATTAAATTTAACAAACGTTAAACGTTAAGAAGGCACACAACGGAGTGCCGAAATATTGGTTCAATAAATTTAATATTTTTAAAAAAAAGAGACCTCAAGCTTAATAAAATAATAATAATAATAAATTTTATAAAGGTCGAATAAAATCAATTTATAGTAAATTTGTTCTTTAAACCTTTATTAAATTTAAAAATTTTTTATGAATACCGGCATAAAAAACTGTATACTCTTTTCGAAAGATTATTTCAGAAGGTTAGCTTAAATTTTGATGAAGAACATGAAGTATCTTTTGTTAAATTGTTGTTGCTTTTTTAATAATTAATTTTTATGAAGAAAGGAATTTTACAACAAAGAATTAATTAAAATTTATTGAAAATTTTTCATTCTTGACTGAGTTAAGAACCGAACCAAGGTTTAAACGGACAGGTTACCCTCACATGCTTCGATTGCAACCACTCAATCTCTTCAGAGGGGTTTGCCGTTTAACGCTCACCGCCATTGACGACGGCTGGTAGTCAAAAGTCAAACATCAATCTGATTTCCATGATTGAAAAATTATCAATAAATTTTAATTAAGTAATTTCATCTTGTAAAATTCCTCATAAAACTAATTTAATAAAAATTTAATTTGATGAACTTAAGCCTAATTAAAATATCAAAATTTGGATTAAAAACCATAAACAGTTCAACAAAAATTGCAACAATACTAATTATCATTACTAGGAATGCGATTTCTATTATCTTTCCGAATCATTAAACTTGCGTTGAAATGGAATAGATTTGTTTTTGCATATTTTGGTGCAAATTCATATTTTTGCATATTTAGGCTTAAAATTAATATTTTTGCATATTTTCTGAGTGATTTTTTTTTTAATTTCCATATTATAAAAAGAAGTTCCAAAAATATTTTTGAAATACACAAAAAAAAACCTTCCAAAAACATTTAAAAATTAATAAATAAATTCTTTTGGAGCTTTGCTCTAAGTACAAGATTTTTCAAGATTTCGACAAAAGATCCTTATATTTTTAACCAATGCAGCTCCTTACATGGTTAAGGCTTCTAATGGGTTTTAAATATTTTATACAATACTGTTGCAAGAAGTTAATTGCTTGGCACATGTGTTATACCGCGTTGCAGAGGCAATTATAAGCCAATTCGTAAAATGTATTCCTTCCATCGTAGCAAGTAGCATATAGGGGGCCTGGCTAGATGCTTCAGAATTCTAATACTTTGAGTAATTTTAAAATGTCAGAAGAGCTTGTTGATACCGATGATTATGCAATTAAAAAAATTAAGAGAAATTTAAAATTTATATAAAATCAGATGTCACTTAGCATTTGAATTTTCCAACTACGGATTTATTTGTGAAATAATAACTTATTAGAACGGATTTAGTTCACTTATACTCAAGTCAAATCAATTGAATGGCAGAAAGTAAAATTAACAATGTGGAAGGAAGAATAGACAGACAGATAAAAAAAAATCTAAAACATTTTGCATGCGATAAAAATTAAGGATATAAAAAAAAATAATTTTGATAATTTTTTAGTTAGAGTTCATCAAATTTAATTTTCATTAAATTATTTTAACTGAAGGAAGGAATTTTTACAACTTGGAATTTTATTAAAATTTATTGATAATTTTCTTGGCTGAGCTGGGGCTCGAACCTGGGTTGAATTAAAATGTTTCAAGAATCACCACATTCTTTCATCAGAATTCTTTGAGTTCTAACCTCTGCACCACTGCGGTGCCTGCCAACCAACAGTCTAACATCAATCTTTAACCAGTGATACTGGTGGTTCGAAATTTGCTGTAATTATCATTTTTTTAATTCATTCACATGTTGCTTCCTTTCTTCTGTTTTTCGTATTTATTCTTGAAACCTGAATACATTTGTTTATTATGTTTTTTGTCCACTTTCGTCGACATTTAATTTGTACAGCTAGAAGTACAAATGTAAACATTAGAGCTTGTGCCATAGCTATTTTTTTAAGAACAATTGTGATTTTTATTTGAACTGTTAATTTTTAATTTTGATAATTTTTTTTTAATTAGGCTTGATTGAGTTCATCAAATTTAATTTTCATTAAATTATTTTAACTGAAGGAAGGAATTTTTACAACTTGGAATTTTATTAAAATTTATTGATAATTTTCTTGGCTGAGCTGGGGCTCGAACCTGGGTTGAATTTAAATGTTTCAAGAATCACCACATTCTTTCATCAGAATTCATTGAGTTCTAAGTTCAAATAATACAAATATTTTTGATCTAATCTGGAGTCAAAGTGGGATCTGAAAAAATTTTTTTTCAAAATACATTGGCATTCTTTAAGTGCAAAAAATGATTTGCTTTTGCAAAACGTTTGGCTAGATGAAACATCATTGAACAGTTTCTACATAGCATTATAAATTATCTTCTTCCAAATAATGTATAGTAAATCAATGGAAATAGTCAAAACTAAAGCAAACGTTTGATCACTTTACTGGTCACGCTTTTTTCTTTAGTCAAATATTTGTAAGGTCTGATCATACCTACTTTTTTTAATTTTTAGTGCATATTTTTAATTTTACATTTTTTAGTGCATGAACATCTCATCCCTTATCATTACAATTTTTGTTTACTTTATATTCTCGCTTTTAATAAATGTCTGCATTTTAAATTTCGCCATTAGTATTTATTATACAATAAAGATGAGTCAAATACAAAAGTCTCTTCAATGAAAATTTAAGATTTTAAAGTAAATTGTGCTCTGGGAGTTTTATATAAACTAAGCACATATATTTTTGCATTTACGAGTATTACAATATTAACTTCAATACACACAGGTGCAAAGACACACGTTCTATAATATTTATTTTAGGGTGTCTCTTGTAAAAGAAAATTTTAAATGAAGGCAACATATTACAGAATTTTGTAATCCTGCATCTAAAGGGGATCATAACTTTCTTATGTCCCTTATTCTCTATACAAAAATAACATTTTAAATTTGTTTGTGTCATGAACGTTCTTTTTTTTTTGCATGGAAATCGATATTCAGTTTTTTTAGTAAATTGTGAATAAAATCAAAAGTTGTGCACCGATTACACGAAACAAACCTCATTTCATTCGAAGTTATGTTAGGCACAATGTTTTAAGACCAAAACTGTGATTTATGTCGCGTTTTATTTTTAATGAATTTTTAAAGAGCGAAAAAATAGTTTTTTTTTAAATTTTCCATTTTTTTCTTCAAAAACTCAACGAGATCTCTGAAACTACAGGGCGCATTTAAAAACTATGTAAGCACGGCTTGAAGATAATATTGTTGCTGAGTTTCGGATTTTTTTTAATTGAATATGGTCATCCGTTTTCAAGTTATTCCAATATATTTAAATGATATTTATAAAAATGAAGATTAAATTTGAAATCAGCGACCTCAAATTAGTAAGAATTTGCAATCTTACTGTTCCGCAGTGCTATCAGTTCATATGACGGACGATATTTGTAGAAAATCCCAAATTTTCTATCTATGCAAGTCTACAACCAGAACATTCAAACATGTTTTATATGTTCTATTTCAGTTTTAATGTTATATTTCATATATATTGTGATTCAGTTTTTTTTAATTAAAACATTGTTCTATTGCAGTTTTGTTCTTTTCTTCATTGCTTTTATCGCAAAACTAAACCAATATTTTGGGATGACGATGTTATTTAAACACTTTTTAAAATTTAATCAGATTGCTTGTGAGCCATTATTCTTGTGCTTGAGCAGCTCATTAGTAATCAGAACAGCAATATCGAATTTTTCGGAGATTAGTCAACATTTCGGTCCATAGCTCTTTTAATTTCGAATCGATTGTAATAGAAATAATATCACACCAAACGAAGATTTTGTCAGTTGAGTCATCTGAATGTAAGCGTGATTTGAATATACGGACAGACATGGCTAAATTGACTTTTGAATCAGTATTCGAAAATGTACAGAACGTTATTTAGCATTCAGCTCACACACAAAGGAACGATATCTTTTTTTTTGTGTTTCTGTAGACGAACACAACCCTTAATATCGTTCGTAACTTTTTTCTTCGTTATAAAAAACAGAGTAACTGTAGTGATACTGTAGACAAACATTATATTATAATTTCCTATAGTGTTTCTTTTTTTTATTGGTAAAGAAATGAACAACTGTATGTTTATTTTGTTTTTTACCAGCCAAAATGGCGCTACGCACAACAGAAACGAACAAACATTAATGAGCTGAACTAAAAACAACACAAAAAAAATTAAAAATTGTCTCTAATCACCAATTTTATACTGAATTCATAGAATCAAGCAACCCATTTGTTGATTTTGCACCTATTACAAAAATAATTATATTGATTACTAAAAATTGTAAAAATTTTATATTTTGAATATTTTTTTTTCAATAAATTATATTTTGAATTTTAATTGAAAAAATGATCAAAAAACTATGCCATTTCAAACAGTGTTTTGATTGATTTTGACAATTTCCAACAACAATTTCACAAGTTTAAATTATTTTATATTAAACGAAATATTTTTTTGTTATTCGATTATTATTTTAATTCAAAATTTATTTCAAAACAACTTAAATGTTAATTAAATCAAAATTATATTTTTAATTTTCGTTCAACAAAAAAAATAATTGATTCAATTATTACATTAATTAAGTTTAAATACTTTTTAAATAATTTTTTTAATTGATAAAAAACTACTTTTTTTCTAATTTAATTTTTTCTGTGTAATGAAGTTTGTAGTTTTTTTTTAAAAACCCGAACGGAATTAAATGTTCTCATCTTTTTGGTGAGTTGCATAAGAACAGTATTATTTTTGTGTTCGAAAGATAACAAACAGAGAAACGTTATTGTTTTAAATGATTTTTTTACACAAACACTATTAGCGGTGGTGTTTTCCACAAATCTACCGAACCGAATACTAAGGAGCTGTATTTAGTGCTTTTTTCCGAACGCTGCCTAGAATTATTTCGCCGAAACAATATATTTATCCGGTTTAGAGCTTTTTATAACTTTGGGCATCGATTTATGCATATTTTTGCATATTTTACGATTTTTGTTGCATTTTTTAAGGTTATAGCACATCTAACACCTTTTTGAAGCATATATTAGTACATGTTGAATTGTTTTAAGATGCCTACAAGTGCTTGCACAGCGAATAAAAAAATTGCTTGAAATTCTGGTTAACAGATGCATATAAATCTAGACCCAACTTTAAGTATATCGATCGACACAGAATCACTTTTCAAATTGATTTTATAATATTGAGCAGCTTGTCTACTTGGTTGCCTGTCCATGTTAACCTTGTCCGCAAAGTACAAGTTGCAATTTTGGAAGATATTAGAAAAACATTTCGTATAAACGTTTGAATTGCATTAAGGGCGAACTTTTTGTAAATAGTGAGAATCTTTTTTCTTAAATAGACTCTAGCCATAAACCATATAATTATCTAAATATTTAGTTTAAATTCATCCTTTTTGGAGTCGGTTCATATTTGACCATTGCTCCGATCCGTTAATAGCCTTTACATTTTTTTTAAGCCAGAAAAATTTCATAAAGACTGTGTATTTAGAATCAAAAAAGTCGTAATCGTTCGTAAACGAGAATAATAATACCAATTTATTAAAAAATTATGCCAAATATTCGGCCCAAATAACTCTGATATGTATTTTAACCTCATAACTAGGGCTGTGGAGCCGGAGTCGGAGCAGCAATTTTTGTACCGCAGTCGAAGTCGAATAACCCACAAAAACTCGCGACTACGACTCCAACATTTTTCGGCACAGAAAATTTAAGCAAATATTCACAGAAAAAATTATTAGCAGTTTTTTATTAATTAAAAAAATTATTTCAAAAGTATATAAATTTAATTGATGTCATAATTGAATCAATTATTTTTTTTTGTTAAAAGAAAATTAAAAATATAATTTTGATTAAATTAACATTTTAGTTGTTTTGAAATAAATTTTAAATTCAAAAAAATTAATAAAATAACAAAAAAATGTTTCGTTTAAAATAAAATAATTTAAACTTCTGAAATTGTTGTTGGAATTTGTCAAAATCAATCAACACATTGTTTGAAACGGCAAAGTTTTTTGATCATTTTTTTAATTAAAGTTAAAAATATCATTTATTGAAAAAAAAAAAAAAAAAATATTCAAAGTATTAAATTTGTACAATTTTTAGTAATCAATATAATCATTTTGGCAACAGGTGCAAAACCCACAAATGGGTGGCTTGATTCTATGAATTTGGTATAAATTTGGTGATTAGAGACAATTTTTAATTTTTTCTGTATTTTAAGATTTTCCAAAATAAAAATTCTTCGAAATTGGCGATGCAATATTTAAAATATTGTTTTGAAATTTTTACAGAATAATTTTCTTGTTATTTTAAAGGTACTGCATTAAAAAATAGTTGAAAGGCAAATAAGGACCAGTCTCATAAACATTTAGCATCAATGTAAGCGTGGGAGCACTTAAAAAATTTAAGCGATTAGAGTCGGAGTAAGAATTATATTTTGACGACTCCCTAGCCCTGCTAATAACGCAACTTTATGTGGGTGACCCCAGATTGCTTATCGATTCCAATATCAAAAAGTCGTCTCTTAATACAACAGTATATAACTTTTATTTTTAATTTTTGGATTTTTTTTTTAAATGTTTATATTTTTAAATTGTTGAATATTTTGTAAACTGTTTTTGGCTTTTTTGGGGAATATTTTTAACAATTTTTAGGACATATTTTCAAGTTTAAACTGCATACCTTATGCTCTAAAAAAGTGTTTTATGAGTGTTTTTGCGGTTACCCTCGGTATAACCCATCATTAGAGGTGTACATTAACTACGCTTAATATTAATGTAGTTATTTTCTTTTTATTTAAATTTGTTGTTTAATATCTCGATTTCGGTCTTTGTTTATTAATATGCCTCCACAAGGAACATCCTAATAATGTCTTTATATGTATTAAATGTGTGTGCAAGCAGTATTATCTTTAATGATATGATAAAACTTCTACACCATTTAGAATTTTTCCACCTTTTATATTGTTTTTATTTTTTTTTTTTAATATTTATATAAAATTTTTTTAATGTCTTATTTATTTAAGTTTGTAAAACCAAACAATGTCAAACAAACTCGTCCTCAATATGTCCTTGAAATGAGTTTTACACTAAAAGTTTTTTGTTTATTTGTTCTGTGTGTGTTTGAATGTGTTTTTTTTATTATTTCCAGAATTAGAAAATGTTCAACTTTTCTCAGTGTTTTTCTTAATAAACCAAAGTAGTTGTAGTGCTTCATAAGCAAAACAAAAAAATAATTAAAAGTTTTTCAAAATACAAATGACTACAAGCAGCCAGAAAAGTTCCAATGCAACTATGAAATTACGCTTTTATATTTATCTCAGCCTTTGTGCTTGGTTTATGATGAAAAACGAATTAAGAGTCGCCAAATGTTTTAAGGCAATCACACAAAATGGGGAATAGTAGAGTCAAGTAGAGCTGCTTTGTAATTGATGTTGTTGATAAAGTTTATTTCTGGCCAGTTAAATAATGGTGTGTATCGTTTGATGTTTTTTCTTTCATTTATTTTTTTTTTATTATTGCTAAGTGAGTGAGTAGTGTGTGGGCTTCACAGCCCAAAGCGCCGTGTTTAAGAACAAAAGTAACTTAATTATACATTATTCACGTTTAACGACAATAATGATGAGTATTCAATGTAAATGAGAAATTAGATCTTCAGAATTTGGAAATCTGCATAACAAACTTGTTGCTTATTCGCTAATGGTGTTTAAGATGTTGAAATTTACTTTTAATTTTACGCATATATGAATAATTTATGATAATAAAGTTAAATATTTTTGTGCATACACACGAAAATTTGTCTAAGAAAAGTTAAGGGAAAATTTTTAAATGCTTAAACTTAAAATGCTTAATTTTAAACGTTTCATAATTAGTTAATTTGTTTGTTTAATTTAATTATTTGCTTTTATCAGAAAAGTTGAACAAAAATCTAGTATTTTCTGTTACGAATAAATTGTATTGGAAGAACTTGTTAATAGATAATTACTTTATTCATGTTTGAGATAAGAAACTATATCCGATCAAGGCCGACTGTACGTCACAGTGTTTACTGAAAATTAATTGAGATTGTTTTTTGTTTGAGACTTATGTCCAGTCATGAGGTTGAGCTTTATAAGAGTAAATTGTGCCAAATCCCATACCAACAACAAAAATAAATTGTTTCTCCTTAAAAAAAATTCAAGTGGCGGCGTTTATATGGGGTTTATTCTAGAGCTACTATCACAAAATTTGGGTACAAAAGCTATAATAGGGGTAAATAGCGGCAAATTGTATATCAACACTAACAATTAGAAGGGAGTTATGACGTTAAAAGATATTTTTGGGAATGGTAAGGTTGTTTAGATTGCAATATGACATGAGGATTAAAACTGTGGTATATGCTGACGATGTTGCGGTGGTCATCAAGGGGAAGCATTTGAACATAATGTCTCAGTATATAAAGGCTGCTTTAAAGGAACTCAGCACCTGAAGCTTATCGTGTGGATTGGGTGTTAATCCATCTAAGACGATGCTAGTACTCTTCACTAAGAAGTATAAGACTGAAAGCTTCAGATTTCCGAGGTTAAATGGGACAAAACTGCAGGTCTCCAGTAGCGCCAAATATCTGGACGTGGTTCTGGTCAGCAGGATGTAGTGGGGATTAAATGTCCGCATGAGAGTAGAAAGGAAAATAGTTGGTATTTAAATAAGCGTGCTGAAGTGGAATCGGTTGGGAATTGTTGGAGGGGGGGGGGGGGGGGGGGGTTCTGCATAGATGAGCTGGATATTAAAGTTCTCTTTCGTCTGCCGGATGACTGTAGTATTCTGCAGGCGGAAATCTGGCTTGGGTATTATCGGATATCGAGGAATATATGTTTATATACTTATAGCAAAGCTGTCTTTACTTCTTTAGCGGGTGTCTGTACGATATCTAGGTTAACAGTAGAATGTCGAGTGTCTTTAAATTCGATTGCCAAGCATTCGAAGGTAATGCTTATATGGGTGCCAGTTCATCCGAACTGACTGGGCAACCGGCTTGCAGATTAGCTTGCTAAACGATGTAGTCGTTCTTTGAATGGCTCACTGTAAGTCACTTTTCAAGTCGCAAATTACGGCATTCGATATTAATCAATATTTCCATTAAAATTGTGTTGTACTTTCGATCTACTTATATCGAATGCCATAATTTTCCACCAGATTAAAATAGTGGTCTTAGTTGCGGCTGAGGACTGGCCTGGGATGACACATGCGAGGAGAATTGGTCTGGGATTCAATGACTACTGCAGAAGTTGTCATGAGGAAATGGAAGAACAAACAGTGTGTTTTTTCTTTGTCAATAGCATTGGTATTGGGGACATTAGGGAAAAATACTTAGAAAACCGGTGTTTTACTGGTTGGAGGATCTATTAAGGGTAAAACAAAAGTTGCTTCTCTCTTCATTAGGAAGATGAATTGGTTGAATTCAGCGTTGGCACCTACCGAGTAACTGCTGAATGGGACACTTGGGGACCCAAGTGAGAAGTCTTTCAATCGCTGCCCAAGGAACCTAACCTTAGATTATAATAAAATGTTTTGCATCAAATTTAATACCAACATAATAAGATTGCTTATGGGCACAAAGATTCTATTGAAAAAAAGACAAAGAGATGAAGAGGCTATATGAAATTATAGATGGATTCTCGCCGCTTACAAGAGGCTTCATCCTTATTACGTGTGGTCCAAATTGCATAAAATTGCCTCCAAATCTTGGACCTGTACTTTGCGCACAAGGTTAACATGGACAAACAATCAGGCAGCCGGACGAACGGACGGGAGAACATCGTTAAATCAATTCTGAAGTTATTTTATCAAGAAAAAAATTGAGAATTAAGGACAATAAACAAAATCTTTTAAATTAACAATTTTTGAGTTCCCATAAAATTACTTTGATAAAAAACTGGCAAGTGCACGGCTAAAAAAAATTAACTGGCAACATGATTTTTTTAGCAAAAACAATAAAGCAAGTAGTTTTTGTTTTCATTTTGTTTTTTCTTAACCTACTAACAAGTACAATTAATGTTGGAAGGATTCCAACCAATTGTAGTGGGGAATGTAAGAAAAGATAAACTGACTGATTATTGTTCTTGTTTTTTTTTGTTTAAGCTTTGATATTGTTAGAAGTAAAACTGTTGCTTATAATTCCTATTCGCTTTACAGTTTTATTTGTTTAATATCTTTAGTTTTTCTAAAATATTTGGATGAAGTTTTCTGATGATCTGGCCTAAGCAACCAGGCATAGTTTATTCCTTCAACAATAAATCAAAGTATTTTTTTATCAAGAATAAAAATTGGGAATTAAGCACGATAAACAAAATATTTTAAATTAAAATGTTTATTATCAAAGTAATTCTTTGGGAATACAAAAATTTTTAATTTACAAGATTTTGTTTGGGAACTAAGCAAAGCAAACAAAATCTTGATATTTCACGAAGTAAGCGAATTTTTAGGATTAAACGCTATATCAGACCAATGCACTATAGGAAATTTTTTTTAGGCAAACGACTGGGCCAAATTACAAAATTTTTTGGATTCGGTATATGGAGGTCTTCCTCTATCTTGCGGTCCAAAAATGTTTGGCCATACACGGTCAAAAGTGGGTCACGCGCTCTCACGTAAACAAATTTTTGATTAATTACACATGCTCGCATATTCTTCGAAAAAATGTTTGGTCACATACGATCACGTGCGAAAATTTCAAAACACTTCTATTAAAGCCATTACTTTTTTATTCCCACATAAAAGAAACTTTTGTTTTAAACAAATTGTTATTGCAATTTTGGCTTTATATGTTTAAAGAATGAAATAAATTAAAAAAAAAACAACATGAATTAAGTCAGTGCTTTATAAACAAGAGTGTCTACTGTGAATAACTTGTCAGTGCTTGCATTGTGAAAGAAAAATATACAAAATAAAATACTAATAAAAATATAATAAAATAAATAAAAAGTAGTCTTTATCTTCATTTTCTTTATTAACACTCTTTCAATAAAAGATCAAAGCAATTTAATTTAGTTCAACCTTAGAATAAAAATTAAAATGTACATGTTCCCTTCTCGTTCACATAAACACTTGTTATTTATTTGTAAAAATACTCGGGGGAGTTAACATTGGCGATGCCAAATTTTTTAAGTTTGGGAATTCATTCCCAAAAAATTTGTTATAAGAATCATTCACAATACAAAATAAAAAAATATGGGAATATTTTCATGGGAGTAGTTGTTTACGATAGGGGTGATTGTTCGTCTTTCTGTTCGCAGTTTTTGACGACTCTTACACCATCTATTACTGAGATTTTTAAAACACTCGCGACAGCTTTTAAAATATTCGGAATACCTGCCTTTAGCAAAACATGATAGAAAATAGTCATAAACAGTTGCCCGCGTGTCAGTTTCATTACGTTTTACTTGCCATAAATTAAATAACTCTTAATTTGGCACACTTAAGAGATTCGCAAGTTTTTGCAGCTTAGATTTGTTATTTATGAAAGATATTTGATTGCCCTACCGAAATAATCAAGTTTGATATCATTTTTTTTTTTAATGACCAAGTGAAATTCCAAATAATAGTTATATTTAATAATTTTTGCCGATATAATCGTAATAATAGAAGAATTCCCCAATATTTCAATTATTATCAAAAAAAAAAAACAATTTCTCACTTTCGACATTGGTTATGATTTTTATTTTTCTGTAATCATAAATTATTTGTATCAAAACTTTACTTACAAATCACTTTTATTTTACTGCACTCAATAATTTATTTTAACTCCGTATCAAATCACATACGTTTGTAAAGTAACGGCAAATCCACATTGTAGAAAAAAATACACACAGATGATTAATTTGGTATGTTTTAAATGTAATAAATTAAAAAAAATATCAGAATTAAAAAAAAAATTTCACTTTTGGCCAAAAAAGGCAAAAATTTCCTATAGTGCAATGGTCAATTATCATTATCTCTAAAGTTGATGTTATAGTTTGTAGACGTTTTAAAGAAGAGTGATCTTAGTTTAACCTGGGCATTGGCCGGTAGGGACTCATGCTAAGAGAACGGCTCTGAAATTCGGGCATATGGACACCGTGACTTTTCTTGACGAAGTGGTTTCTTTGGGCAATTTTTTGAGCATTGCTGGCCTTATGTCTCGTATAACAGGAGCACTGTTGTCCTCCAAAGCTTCAGTTACAGCTGGTTTATCAGCATTAATATGTGACTATACGTAGTCTCACAGGAAAAAAAATCGATAAGTGTCAAATAGCATGACCTTGGTGGCCATTTGGGAGGACCATTTTTCGAAGTCAGCTTATTGCCGAATTTGAATGTCAATGCGACCAATATAGGCCTATCCTATCCTGTTGAAACCGCAATTCGCCCGGATCAGTGCCAAAAAAAGTTTTTGATTAAAAATTGTTTAAAGAAATTTAGTCAGATGATGTCACTGCGTGTAAAGCTGGATGGAATGGCGTATGTAAGGCGTGTTGTGGATTAGTCTCATTATATATATATGCGATAATTGTGTCCACTAAAAAACCGTCAAATCAAATATGAGCCTTATTGCTGATCGCAATTTTCCAATTTAACATGGAGTCGATAACTGCTTTCCAAAGTAAATTTGGATAATTTGGTAGCATTGTTGAAGCGTGTATCTATTAACTATGATTTCCTGGAGTCTACAGATCGAAAATGTCAAAAAAAAAATGAGCGCAGTATACATACATATATTTCATTGACAGCTTACCCGTTCGTAGGTTCTTTCGGGCTTAGAAGCACCCTTTACAAGCACTTATAGACAAACAACTTCGAACTTCGACCCTTTATGAGTACTCCACAATTCTTAACATAATAACCAATTTGTCGGGCATATTCTGGCAATCGCAAAACGCTTTACATTTGCGATTCTGACTTAAAATCGCATAAAAGGCGTTCTGTAAATCGCAATCACAAGAAGAAAGGCGACGTTAATTTGCAAAAGTATGCTTATGGGAGCCAGACTATTTTATAGAACATATGACATTGGGAATTTCGGAATTTAGCACGTCATTTATAATAAATTTTGTATTCCCAAAAATAACTTTGATACGAAATTCTTAGTTCTAAAATTGCAGTAGTCTTGAGGGCAAAAACACACTTTTTTTAAGCTCAAGAGCAGATCTTATTTATTTGTATAGTACAAATCGGGCTGTGATTTCAACAAGCTCCCCTCCATGAGTTTTTCTGATTTATAGAGAACACTTTACTTTAGAAAAGGGTTTCAAATTTATTTATTCGTTTTGGCTCAAAAAAAGTAAGAGTTCTGTTGGCGACGAAATCATGTGTTGCCGAATGTTGCTGAACAAGCTGGTTTTATTGCAACGTTCACAATAAGCTTTATTATAACTTTATCTCTTCTTAACAAACCCAAGTAATTTACTTAAATCAAAATTAACATTCATAAGCAACTGTTTTCAAAATTGTAAGCAGAACTTCAAATACAAATTAGAATTTGATATTTGAAAAACAATTTTAATGCATACATAAATAAATAAACTGAAATCTATTTCAAAATAAATACCACAAATTGCTAAATTATGCTGTTGAAAATAACATGAAAAGAGAATAAAAATGTTAAAAAAGTACAACAGGTAAAATTTTTTACAAAAAGAGCACGCAAACACATTTTTTCAAAAGTTACTCACTAACATTTCAATAAAACAAATGCATACATACACAGGATGTTAATGTATATATTTTTGTGAGTGAGTGTGTGCTTTTCTGTTTGCAAAAATGGAGTTTATGATGGAAAAACTGTTGCTTTTCAATTTAGTCTTATTTGAGGCTGCAAGCTTAACAGTTGTTTCCTTCCGGTGAACAGGTGAATTTGAAGTGAATTTTATTTTTCTTTTTTATTTGAAGTAAAGAAAATAATTCTTTTATACATTAAAATAAGCACACATACACACACATCAATCCTCATATACACTCACACTTGTGGTATATTTTTGTGTACAAACACTCAATAAAAACTTAATTGTGTTTTGTGCGCCTGAATGTATGCAACAGAAGCTGAAAACCCTTCCACCAAACAAAATTACGCTCGGTGTTTATAAATCATTAATAAATCACTAAATTCAGTAGAAAAATAAACAAATAGAAAATAGAAAAAAAACAGAGCATTAAAATCATAAAAAAGTGAAATAAAAAAAACCCAAGTAGCAGTGAAAAATTATAAGTGTTCAATAAATTCGAAACGTGGGTGTTTAATAAGCAAACAAAATAAATTTAAAAAAAATTAAAAAATTAACAGCAAAAAAATCCATAAAATTTTATTTACTTAATTTACAAAGCAATCAAAATACAATCATTTTTAGATAAAAAAAGAGACATAAATAAATTAATGCCAGTTCCTGACAAATAGCCTGATGGGCGGTTGAGTGATTATTTTTTCATGTGTTGTTTTACGAACGATAAATAACAAAATTTACATTTCAATTATTCAGCTAATTAATTTAAATAATAATTTAAAAAAAAAATACAGGTAATCAATTGGATTTTAACCAAAAAATTTTAAATTTGTATAATTTAAGAAGAAATTGCAAAATTTTATTAATTGAAACTCGTTAAAAAATCAAGTTTGGTAAAATGTAAGGTAAATTATATAAAAAAGGTGTTTGATGGCAGACCTATGTGGTCTCAGTTATAGAATGAAGTTTAAATTGTTGAAAATGGTATGTAGAAATGAAGAAAAATTTAATAATAATAATATATTCAACAAAAATAGTTTTTTTTAACATTTACTTTTAAATAAATTTGCTATATCGACGGCAGAAAATAAAAAATATGTAACTCGATTTTTGGGCTTGTTCATTATGGAAGAAAAAAACTTAATAAAATACGTATAATTTAAGATATAAAAAAGATTTTTATGTTATTTTTAATACAAAAAATAGATGCAATAAATTTTATTCTTTTTTTTTTTTAATTCCCTAAGCTAATCCCGCGAAGCTCTACGCTTGTCTGCACGAATGAAGCCAGAGTCTCTGGCGGGAATCGATCCCGTAACCCCGGAGCTGTTAGACTCGCTCACTATCAGCTAGATATCCGGGGCACTCTCTTCAGAAATTATATATGTATATTCAAAACTAGGGCTGCGATTTCCATGCAAATGCATGTTCCTTGGTGATAGTCTAAGAACGATTTACGATAAAATGGCATCCATTTGTTTTTGTATATTGTTTAGTAAAGCCCATGCGTAATTAGTTTCATGTGAAATCTATGTGTAATATTACTTTAAGTTTTATTTTTTCATTAATTTTTGACAGTCTCTTTTCGAAGATTGAGTATTTGTAATTTTTTTAAGTTTCTATCACAGTCCAAATTGTTTTTCATACCATGACTTTTTTCAGTTTCCCTTTCCACGAGCAATACTCTACTGTCAAATTGTATTGCCAATGCTGCCCACACATGAGTGATTTGTGCGTGTGGTTTGTTCGTGCTCGTCGACTTGTTACTTATTAATGGGGCTGTGCGCGCACAAGTCACAAGTAATATACATATTCAATTTCTTGTGATTTGTTTGATGTGTTAGTGGGCTTGTTCGCGAACATTTGACAAATTTGTTCATTTTAGTGTATACAACGAAACGTCAAATTGTAAATTCACATTTTCTTTTTGAAATTTAAGGTTATTGTGACTTGTTCGTCGTGTGTGAAGAAATCACATGAAAAAACCACTCACAGCTTAAGTCTGGGTTTACACTATGAAAGTTTTCTTTTTTTTAGAAAGTATGAGTTTATTAGTGAGAGGGGAGTGAATAATTTTTTCTTAATTTTTTTTTTTGTTGTGTACACAAATAAATTATTAAATGTCCAATTGCATCATTCCCCTCCAACTTTGTATTTATTTATTGTTGTATTTATTGAAAAGAATACATTGAGAAATAAATTTTTGGCAATCGTTTAATGTCGTTTATCTAAAAAAAAAATTGACTTTGGTGCTTTCCACTGTAAACAATGGATAAAGATGATAAATTCTACTTACAAATCGTTTAAATGTTCTTTGTCAGTTTAAGAAAAGGGTGTATTACATAATTATTCTAAGCACTTTATTAATCTTTAGCTTAGCGCATGGGATAGAGCACAAAGCAGTCTACAGAAAACATTAGTTTTTTCAAACAAAATTTAAAACTTTATTCGTACAAAATTTCAGTACTCAGAAGATCAGCCTTAAGGCCAAATTATCATGTTTTTAAAGAAAAATGTATCTATTTTATAATTTGTATATAAAAATGAGGAAATGCTGATTTATTTCCATTAGACATTGGTATAAGGGTAATGTAAAACTAAAAATTGATTGGTTATCTTTGCAGTACCAAAAAAACCTTGTATATCTTGAGTATTTTGGCCAAATTTCGAATAAGCTAATAAACTTGTACCTGTATGGTAAAACAACACCAATTTTGGAGTGATATAAAGGATCAACCTTGCCGCAAAAAAGTTCATTGCTTTGCGATAATTCGCTTATCAACATTTCTATTTTTCAATTGATCCTATGACCCAAAATAACATTTTATTCGTTTTTATATATGTGCTGAAAACGCGTTGGTTAATTTTCTTTTAATAAGGCTCAAACTTATTAGTTAATTATAAGTTAACTAAAATGATGACTATTGCTGAACTAAAGTATAATTTTTACAAGATTTGGTTGGGTAAAAATTTTAATCAGACGAAAAAATAAATATAGTTAAGCAATAACATATGATGGTTTAACTAATGGTTAAGAAAAAGCTTGAAATTAAATTACGTACAAAGTTTACAAAACAGACAGTTTAGTCTGTAAAAGATCTTAAGTATACGAAGACTCAAAGAAAGCTTAACTCAAAAGGTAGATTTGCGCTGAATTTATACCTCATCTTAAACGTCAAGTAGTTTTATGAATATCGAAATCGAAAATATGCATAAAAAATCAAAAATATGCACAAAAACCTAAGAAATTTCCATAAAAACCCTTTTTTTAATTTTACTAAAAAAAATATAAAAAATTTAATTTATTCCCAAACTGCTGATGGGACGCCTGATTTTTATATGGGGTTTTCGCGGTTTGGAGGACTATTTTCTGCTGACAATAATATTTAAAAATTTTTAAGAACTAACTATATAAACATATTCATTTATGTTTTGCTTTTTCTTGTTTAAATGCATTTTTTAATCATTTTCATAAACCATAATTAGAATTGTGGTTATTTTGTTGAACTATTTATAGTTTTTAATCCAAATTTTTAATATTTTAATTCGGCTCAAGTTCATCAAATTAAATTTTCATTAAATTATTTTTGTGAAGAAAGGAATTTTACAACATGAAAATTAATTAAAATTGTTATTGATGATCTTTTATTCTAGACCGTGGCCGGGGCTTGAACCCTGGACGGCAGGTTACCATGACATGTTTCGATCGCAACCACTCGATCTCCTCAGATCGATTTGCCATCTTACAGTCGCAGCCATCGACGATTGCTGACGTCAATAGTCAAACATCAATCCTTAAACCAAATTGTATTTTAGCCTTTGGTAGATCGAAAATTGCTTTTTTGAATGATTATCCATTTTAATTGATTTTACATGTCTTCCTTTACTTCTGTTTTTTCTCGTACTTTTCTCAAGAATTTTTCCTGAAGTCCAAAGTACATTTGTTGTTTTTTAATTTTTGTCCTTGTTTTCTTGTTGACCTTTTTCAGCACAACTTGAAGGACAAATGTACACATAGAGCTCGTGCCTTAGCTTTAACATTAATTAGTATAGTGGTTATTTTGTTGAACTATTTATGGTTTTTAATCCAAATTTTTAATATTTAAATTCGGCTCAAGTTCATCAAATTAAATTTTCATTAAATTATTTTTATGAAGAATGGAATTTTAAACCATAATAAATTTTTATTTTTTGCGCTTTAAAACCTTCTTCGTTGTCAGCAGCTTTTTATATTTTATTCTTTGTCATTTACTGCTGTATAAGAGCTCTCTTATTGATGCGCTCGATTATGCGCTTTTTCTCTTAAGTGCTTCAAAAAACCCAAATTTTTTTTACTGGGTTGTTATCTGATGAAAAATATTAGAAATTTATTTTTTTAAATCCTTAATTTTTTTTTGCAAAACGTTTTGGCTTTTTTTTTTTAATTTGTCGTGCTATTCTTCCTTCCACATTGTTAATTTGACTTTCTGCAATATCAATTAATTTGACTTGAGAGTTTAGTAGGGTGATCGATCGAATAGTATTATACCGGTTTTAACCGGTTATTTTAGTTTTGCCCAAGTCGAATATTTCAAAATGTCCATTTTTCGAATATCGAATAAACCGGTTATTTTAGTAAAATAATCCGGTTATTTAAGTAATGTGTAATTTATATACGTTTTCCTTACTTTTGTTATAAATGAACCCGTAATTTAAGTATTTTTCTAATTGAATATTTGGCAAACTTAAACTTTGTATAAAAAATGTCAAAAACAAAATGAAACAAAAGTCAAAAAACATTATGAGCAATGTAAATACAAATCGCTTATAAAAGTGTGTGTTTTTGAAACAAAACCCAAAAACAATTTAAAGTACTACAAAAAAAGTTCAGCTTTAACTGACTTAAGAGAAAATTGTGCTTAAACGGCCCTAAAATGACAAGTTGCAAATGTTCTTTAACGTCACGACTTATTAATCACTTTAAATTAGTCTACAAGCTTGACATAAATACACGCCAAGTAAAACTTGACTCTGTTCCAAGTAGTTTTTAAGAGACTGCAAATAATACTTAACAAAAAATACTTTAATAAAAAAATGACTGGAAAACTCTTAAGTAGTTATATCTTCATGCTTAAAACAAAAACATACCGGCGGCATCAACGTTATGGGAAAATTCATCAGTTTTATTTATTAAAACACCAAGAACTTAAACCAAATTGAAGGAATCAAAAATGTCCTGGAAGGGTTTAAATTGTGTGATCGACGAATTGAAAGATATTTCATACAAAAAGCATGTTTTCTTGTCTTTAATGCTGAAACAAAAAAAAAATTGAAATATATAATCCTGTATAAGAGGTTTTGTTTGCCACTTTCCAAAAATATGGCTGAAGTTTACTGCTTCATATAGACATGCTTAACCAGCAACAAATTAAAACTCATTGACTGGTCAGGTTTTTTTTTGATTTTATCGTCAAATATTTGTGGTCTGAACATGCCTTAAGTCATATCTATGGAGTTTTTTGGTTCCATACCTTCGTGAATTGTTTTGTTTTTATTCTTATTTACTTTTTATTACAAAAACTAATTTGATTTTTGTATTTTTATGTATTCGAATTAAAACCGGTTAACCGGTTATTTTTAAAATGTCTAACCGAAAACCGGTTTTTTTTAAAATAGCAACTATTCGGAATATTCTAAAAAGTCGAATAATCGATCACCCTAGAGTTTAGTGAACCAAATCTCTCCAAATTAGTTATTGTTTTACAAATATATCCATAATTGGAAAATAGAAATGCTTATTGACTTCTTATATTATTTACATTTACTATTTCTTTTACTTTTCTAATTGCATAACCTCAGTATCAACTGCTTCGTTTTAAAATAGAAGGATCTTTTGTCGAAATTTTTAAAATCTTGTATTTAACTGTAGAATACTAACGTACGTAAATTTTAAGTGAAGTTTTTATTAAATTGTTGCTAGGTATGCGAGTAAGGGCCTAACGGTGCTAATTTCCACAAGTGCTCGCAACAATAGCTTTTAAACAGGGACGAAATCAAAAACAAAACATTTTCAATCTTCAAAGCGCGTTGAGTGTTTGTTCTATAAAAGACTACACGAAAATTTTACATACAAATCAGCAATCTGCATTGAGCACCAAATAAACATTTTTCTGGTAGTGTTGGAGTTTTTCTTGCTCTACAAAATTAATTACATATTTTATTATTTAATATGGAAATTAAATAAAAAAAATCACTTAAAAATGTCAATATATGCATTAAAAAACTATATATGCAAAAATATGAATTTTGACCAAAATATGCAACAATATGCAAAAACAAATCGATGCCAATTTAACGCAAATTTAATGACTCGGAAAGATAATTGGTCGACATTGTTCTTAAACTATCCCTATTAATCAACCTACGCTTAAATTCTACTACACCTAATTATTTTAAATACATAATAATAAAAAATGTTACTGGGCTTCCAACATTATATCATTTAAACTGTTATACAATTTAATATAACGAGTACTTTAAAACATAACGAATGTTTTCTCAACACATTCTGGCTGGAATAATCTGTGCAGTTCATACTAATACAAATTAGAGTTAAACAACAAATTAGATTTTTATTAGATATTTTCATGCATTGGCATTTTTCTTTTACTTTCAAATTCCAATTTGTTTCATACAAGTCGATCAAGAGGTTTAAAAGTTCTATATTTAATGCCAATTCATTTTAAGCCACCTGGTTTTCATCAAAAACACTTTCACATTATTGCAATTTAATTGAAATTTGCCACTTTCTTTGGTCTGTTTTTGTGTTTTGCTTTATGTACTTTATATTTAACACTCTTAAGTGCAAACGGAAGTAATAAATTTTCCTTCTTTTTGGAAATACGAGCATTCACGTTAATCATTTGCCTTTAAAGGCCAAACGGAACAAGGTTCTTGTTAATAAATTCCTGTTGATGTTAAAAACATTTGCTTAAATACTTTAAAGTGTTTTTTGGGAATTTTAAAACAAACTTTTTTATTTTCCTTTTTTTTTTGGTACCTTTTTAAGAAATTTTATCAAAAAGTATATTCTCATTAAAAAGCTAACAAACAATACACACCACAGTGGGCCATATAGTAAACATGAGATACTTTTTTGCACTGTAAATGAATTGTTAGCACTTTGTTGTTTTTTTTTTATTAAATATTTGAATAAAAAAACTTACCATTATTATTGTTTTTGTAACAGCTAAAACTATACAAAATATTAACCTGGGGGTTTTCAATTGACTTCCAAGCCGAAAAATTGTGCTTCTTTTACTAGTTATCAAGGGTTATCAAGGAAACGCTGACAATATGTTGGATATTCAACTGTAACTTTTTTCGCGTGATTGTCTGTCTTGCGTCTTAACTTTACGGCGGATCTTTTTCATATGGTGTTTTAATATTTAGCACTTACCAAATGCCCGTGTGTGTGTATAATTTGAGTATTTAATCAACAAAAAAAAATTGTGCTCCCACCTCTTGCTTAGGAGCCGGAGCTATCAAACCTCCGCTGTTATTCATAGCTTCTAGGCAGCCCTCCACGAACCAAACTTTACAGCAGGCCAAATAACTGTCCTCCAACTGGATGTCACCCTAACCGCGAACTAAATTTTACACCACTACCACTACGTGCTCCTCGATAATATATTTTCAAAGAAATGCAAGGAAGCATTTCTCGCCAGAATCACACTAATGAAGACTTCAGTTATAGTCGGAAAGGTGCCGTGTCACCGGGAGCTACTTAGTTAAGCACTTAAATACAACTCCGAACCCACTGAAGTTTATTGGAACCCAAAGAGCTCTGTCATTGAAATGATGGGTGCATTCCAGGTTGCATTCACCTGTTTTTAATTTATATGAAATTCCGAAGAAGCCAGTACATTTAAGCGCCAAGGCTAACCAAAGCAGAATTCATTTACCTCAGAGGACGTAACACCAAGGCACCCTTAATACCCCGGGGGGCATATTGGACATACATATGGAATAGCTTGGTCTATGCGCGAACATAATGAGCTGTGCATGTTTCTCCACTCCAACCACAATTTTGCTGCTCTTATTTTTCGTGTTTGCTTTTACTTCGTTACTGCAATATGCGTTGGATTAATAGCATGCACGTCGTAGTATACGTACGACATTCATATGGCTAACTGTATTAACGGCGGCTTTAGGTATTTATGATGTCTCTAGGAATGAATGTACAGTGCAGGGAAACAGTGCAGTGATCTTTTTCTGGGATTCAAAAAAGTTCAAAATTTACGGATCTCTTAGGATCGTGGCTGACCAGAGCTTCTATTTGGTAACACGGGAATTGGTAGCCCCCGGAGACATGGCTCCTGTCTGACTATTGGTGAGCCCTTCCCGGGATCACGTGGTGGTTGTGGTTTTTAGCCAAAACTTATTGAGCAGAAAATGCAAGATTTTGTAAAAAAAAAAATATGCTAAATAAATGCTAGAAGTAATGTTAATAAAATGTATTAAAAAAATAAAGAAAATTTTCATTTAAGTAAGGGCCAAGCACATTTTTTATAATATGCTGCATTTTATCCTTTACCTTTGCCCACGAGATATCAAATTGTCTTTTACAAAAGTTTGTCAGTTGATCGACTGGTGCATTTATACTGTACACAGTTGTAACACAATCTTTTAAAAGGCATTGATTAAAAGGTATTAAGTTATGCCCGTAGTATTAATGTGCTTCCTTGTTTTTGCACGTTACTCCAGGCCACTAAATTCAGAAACAGTAGCATTTGCAGTAATTGCAAAATAGTTTTCATCGGTTTCATTCACCCATTCTTTAAACTTAAGGTGCTTTAGCCAATCCTTGTGAAACTTTTTATATAAGTTTTACTAATTTTTAAATTTTTTTTCCTTTTTTGATTTTTATTTGTACACTCACAATATTCTGTACGTAAAATTAACTGAAAATGTAATATAAAATAAATGAAAGTTCGATTAAAAACCGGTCTACCTATTTTTCATTTATTTTTAACAAAAAGTTCATTTAATTTTTACTGTCAAAAATTCAACACCATATTCAGTAAAAACGATTAAATATTCAGTTATTTATTAAAATTTTACTGTCAATTTTTACTGTCAAATTGACCCCATATTCAGTAAAAACAATTAAATATTCAGTTATTTTATTAACTTTTCGATTACTCCACAAAAGAGCCGAATTTCTAAAAAATTCCAGACAGACACCTGTCCGCTTGTTTTTCTTATAAGCGAGAGAGAGGGAATATGTGTAATTACTTACCCAGTTACACACGTTTGTTTTACTTTTGTTGTACTGACCACGTTGTTTACAGAAGAACTCTCAATTATAAGACACCAGCAGCATGGCCGATATGGCTTCGCAATTATTTTACTTTTAAAATTTGATGTATTTAACTAAATTATTTTAACAAATAGAAAATGGGTATTGCTTACACAAAACAATCAATTCATTTTTTAAAGATAAGTAAAAATTAATTTTTCGTAGTAAAATTATATAAAATAACTGAATATTTAATTGTTTTTACTGAATATGGTGTTGAATTTTTGACAGTAAAATTTTATAAAATAATTGCATATTTATTTGTTTTGATGGAATATTAGTTAATTTTTTGACAATTAATTTATAAAAGATAACTGAATATTGATTTGTTTTTACGGAATTCGCGGTTGAATTCTTGACAGTAAAAATTAAATGAACTTTTCGTTGCTTTAAATTACATTTTTATTTACTTTAACATAAAGAAGAATTTTCCTCAATCAACGGACAATATTAACTGCAACTGAAAATCCGTATTAATATGCACTTAGTTTTTTGAATAACTGTTAGAATCAGTTAAAAATAAATTTGCTTGGAATTTTAAATGTTTGTTTATTTAAAAATGACTGAACGGAATATTTCTTAAATAAACTACAGTCCGTTACTGTAATAATATTGTGAGTGTAGGAACCACAGGTCATAATAATAATAAATATGTGTATTAAAAATATTAAAAATACTACAAGAACTAAAAAATGCTAGAAATGTTTAAATAATGACAATAATTAAATGATAATAAATAAAATGACTTTCAAAAATGCTAGATTTAGCATGAAAAATTCTAAATTGGGAACACTGTTTATAGACAATGTCGTGGGATTAGAGATTTTTAAAATTTTAATTTTCGGAGGATTTCTCTAGGTACTGGTGCTATTAAACAAGTACTGCCAAAAAAAAAGCGATGGTTCTTAAAGGGCCAGCTTCTAAACAAGGGGTGGCGGTATAATTCTGCTGAATTGAAGACACAAATTGCTACCTTTTTGTGATGGTTTCGCTGAAATATAGGAACGGTTAATAAACGCATTATTTGTCACTTAGTGGTTAAGAAGACCACGGGGTTAGGCCTACCTGGCAGGTGCTTTCTTCTAATGTATTTGAAGAGTAATCCAGAGGATCCTGATATTTGAACACAGCTACACAATCGCTGTTCACGTATTTTGCTGACAAAACGTTCTTGTTTTTATTTTTCGAAGATTATTAAAAAAAACTTATAATGTTTTTTTACCAAAGCCCACTGTTTGTTTCAAAATTTTTCCTTTTATTGATTTTCTACCTAAATCTTTTTTCCATTACAAAAACATTTTTTTCAAGTTTTTGTGTCATTGTTTTTGCATGTGGTCACCGGAGGAAATCACTTCCAAAGACATTTCGTGAAAATCATGTTTTTATTCGGAATATCGTTAGATTTTTTTACGCACACAAATGGAAGTTGGAGAAGGAAATTCAGTAATGAATTGCTTAAATTTTCTTTTTCATTTCACTTTTTATTTGTTTATAGAGAAAAATAGTATTTTAAAACAACAACTCGACAGAAAAGTATCTATTGGGCAGAGATTTCCTGAGGACTACAAAATATTGTTTGTTTTCTTAATGATGTTTCAAGATTTTGCTGAGTATTTCTATTAATTTTTCCCTAAGTGATTTTCTCTTTTGGTTTTCTGTCATATTGAGAAACATAAAAATTGTTTAAAGTAAAAAAAAAAACATGATTGCAAAAATAGAAATGGTTGCAATTAAAATTTATTTTAAACATCTGTTTTAGAATGTGAGTAACATAAACAAATCTTATAGAAATTATGAACCAATTCAACAAGTAAAAGCGAGTGAAGTGTGAGTCCAACTATTAATCGTATATACATTTGTAGTTAAGGGTTGTTTTAGAGGCCCAATAGAACTTGAAATTAGGAAATATGAAACACAAAAAAATTCATTTTAATTAAAAAAAAAATTGTATTTGAAAGATCATTTGTTAAAAATTTCGGACAGTGCGGCTGTTTTTGACGAAAAAAATGGGGTCCAGTGATGCCACCAGCATGCCAACCGCATCAAACGATGCCTTTGTCTGTAGGTAATGGTCTGTAGGGTCTATTATAGATTGGTCTCACTCCATATGCGGCACCGATGATTGATTTTCAAAGTTAGTTTGGATAATTTGGTAGAGATGTTCAAACATAGATAAATGTCAAAAAGTGAGTGCAGAATAACAATTCGTGATGATTTGCCAGAGTATATGTGCCATAAATGTCAAAATGTGAGCGCACTATGACTGTTCGTATGCCGTCTATCCCTTATACATATATCGGGTTATATCGTTTTCAAGTTTTTTCTGTAGTTTACAAAAGATACCTTGTTTAAATCAAAAAAAAATTACTGTGCGTATACTTTATAAAAAAAATAATTAAAAATTACTCATACTTGTGCTCTACAGGGTTAAAAGTGTTGAGATTAGAAGCCGTAAATGTTTTGTATAAAAAAAAACATTTTAAATAAATCACTTAAAGCAGACCAGATTAAACGAAACAAAAGTATTAAAACAGTCGAAAGTTTCGTTATTTACAATACAATTAGGCCTCTTTTTATTACACTTTAATAATGAGTGGGGAATTATAGAAAAATTTTCTTATTTTGACATGAAAAATAACGCCTTGTAAGTGCTGTTTATTCCAAGTTTTGCTTTCAATGACTTTTTTTTCCAGAGGTATCACAAAGATTGGTATTTTGGTAAAATTATCTCCACACAAATCCATCAATGTTCACAATTCCATCATTAACAAGTTTAAAATAATTTGCTGATAACTTTGGTCAAGTATTTATTTCCATTTTTAATTCTACAAGTGGTTTCTTATTTGATATTCAGCTGTCCTTTGCTGTCAACTTTATTATCTCAAGTGCAAAGTGAACGCCTTTGATTAACTTAATCAACATTTTGCTTAAACGTGTTTTAAAGCTAAAGTCTTAGGTTATGCTTTGTTTACTTATAATAAATACAACTTTTTCAACGCTTTTCTAAAGAAATTTTGTATCTATACCCCAATTCTGTTAGACAATTATGTTGTCCTGATTGGAGAAAAAAGTAGTTGATTTAATTATTCATATAGACAATAAATTTTTTGCGTCTATGGTATGTGGTTTATGTCTATGGTTTACGGTATTATCATGTTAATATTGCCAAAATATTTACTTTGCTAAAATTTAAAAAGATTTCTTCTACTTTTTAAATTTAAATTTAGATATTTTAATAGTTTGGCATTAATGTTTTTTAATGGGTCCAGACAAATAAATAAATATAAAAATTATTAATAACAAAGTTTTCCCCTATTAAACAAGAAAGATTTTCAATGCACATTTTTTATTTAAACTACGGCACATACTCGTCTGTGAAACGCGTCCGAATTCGTCAAATGTTGCAGGCCAATTAAAATTTTGAATCGGCTTTAAAAAAAAGTACCACCAAACAGTGAATTCTTGTGGATGCATCGGCTTCTCAATATTCTAAATAGTCACATGAGGGTTCTCTGA
This sequence comes from Pollenia labialis, assembly GCA_949318255.1. NCBI lineage: Eukaryota > Metazoa > Arthropoda > Insecta > Diptera > Polleniidae > Pollenia > Pollenia labialis. The sequence continues at coordinate 86,250,531 of OX439140.1, forward strand.
ATCCCATATGCGGAAATTTTGCTTATTGACATAACCACCGAGATGAATAACTATGAGCTTCATTTAAAGACACGAATGTCGGAATGTCGAATCGGATGATGTACTGCCGGGCTAGTCGTGGTAGTCATATGAATGATTTTTAGTGTTTTCATACGGGAATTCCCGGGATCCCGCACATTATTCGGAAATTCATCCCAGGATATTTCAGCGGGAATTCCTGGGATTTTTCTTGAATTAATTATGGCAACTTTTAGCCGTACTCATATTTTAGTTTCTGATCAGCTTTAATTAAATTTTTTTCTCGTTTGTTTGGTTTAAATAACTTTCTTTTTTTTAAAGGAATTACAAGTTTTGAAGGAAGTGCTAAGAAAACTGAAAGTGTCCTAGATATTATATTATGTTTCTTTGACTATAAAGGCAAGCATCCGTAGTAAGGAAACGTGTTTTCTAATTGAAATCTTCTTGATAAAAATTAGCAATAGACTTTCAAAAGATTCTGTAAATGCTTATTGTGAACATAAATCCTATTTAAAAGGAAATAATTTGCTTAAATAATTTAACTTTTTTGGTTTTATATAAATTCAATTGGCTTTGAATTAATTATGTGGCAAAATGTGTCTATTTGTAAGAGAAAAATTTAAAACTTTAAAGGAGGCTTTTCGAAATTTTATCCGAATTAATTATTATTATCAGTTCTGAATACTCCTAATATAACAGATCGGAATTTTTTATTTTATGCACATTGAAAAAAGATAACCAAAAAGTCATTTTGCTATAACTTTCTTAGAAGTTAGAAGTTAGTAGATTGAAATTTTGCCCAAGAAGGTCGTAAGGTGCAATTAAGCACTTTTTAATTTTTGAAAAATAAATCTCGCTTTCCCGGGAAATGAAAATGTCCGGGAAAAGAAAAACTCTAATGATATTGTGTTTCATTACACTGTGTCACAAATATCCAACAAAGCCGTGACTAAATGAATGTGACACCTAATCTTTATGTAGAATTGTCCGCAAATCAAGCTATGACCGTCCATAATTTACCCTAGGCCCCATATAAACCTTACACCTTAAACCGTAATAAATAATGCAATCATAATAGAATTTGGTACGTTGCAGTCCTAAAGGATTGGAAATGACACTGTGGAATTTCGTTAAGATCAGTCCAAGATTTACCCTAGGCCCCATATAAACCCTAATACCGGAAAACAGTTTAGTACGCCAAAAACCGTAATAAATAACGCTATCACTACAAAATTTGGCACGTCACAGTTTTATAGGACTGGAAATGACAGTGTGAAATTTCGTGAAAACCGGTCTTAAATTTACTTTAGGCCCTATATAAACCCTACTCCCAGAAATCAATTTAGTACGCCTTAAACCGCAATTAATTATGCTATCAGGATTTAATTTAATACTTCACAGTTTTATAGGACTAAAAATCACACTAATAAATTTCGTGATGATCGGTCCATAATTTAGTACAGGTCCCATATAAAGCCCACTCTGGTAAATAATTCAAATACGCCTAAAACCGCAGCAGATATATTTATTGTGGTAACATTTCTTCTAATTTAGTTTCATATGACTTGTTCCTGTTTTTAACTTTTTTCTTTAACAAAATATTAACTTCAAGTTACTTTCCCTCGAACTGGAAAATAGCTAAAATCGTTTCAATACCCAAAACTGGTTCCGATTTAAGACCAATAGCCATTATTCTCTCTAAAGTAGGAACGTTTTATGCATTTCCAAATGACTTGTTATGCGTTAGTTGATGTTACAGAGGAGATTAGGGCGAAACTTAATGATGGCAAGACTACATTTTTAATACTTTTGGATCATTCAAAAGCGTTTAATACTGTGGATCATAACATTCTCTGTAACAAACTTAAAAATTTTTTCAAATTTTCTTCGACCGCCACTCAGTTATTATCAACATACTTGGGTAACAGATATCAGTATGTTTAAAAGGGAATCCAGAAATCCAAGGCACTGCCTGTAACAAGAAGGGTACCTCAGGGGTCCATTGTTGGGCCATTTTTATTCGCACTGTACTCTAATGACCTCCCAGGCATACTAACGAATTGTAATGTAAGAATGCATGCGGATGACGTTCAACTCTATACCAGTTGTAATAATACCTTAATCGACCAGTGTATTTTATCTCTTAATCAGCAACTTCATCGTATTTATACGAGGGCAACGGCAAATGGCTTGGAAACAAATCCTAAAAAATCTTAATGCATAGTTATCCAAACTTGATATTATACCTAATATATTGATTAATAATCAGCACATTGAAATAGGAAAAAGTGCTAAGAATCTAGGAATATTTTTAATGACACTCTTACGTGGTCGAACCACATTAACAATGCTTGTGGTCGCACCTTTTATATGATTAGAACACTTTGGCGGACCCAGCATTGTATACCCTTTAGAATAAGAATGCTACTTGCTAAAACTTATCTGATGCCAGTTTTACTGTATGGCCGTGAGCTATTTGCTAAATCTGATACATTTAGTAGAGCGAAATTGAACGTTGCGTTTAACAACATTGTGCGGTACGTGTATGGACTTAAAAGGCGTTCTAGTGTTTCTTTGTTTTCATCTCGGCTTTATGTCCTTTTTTAGATAATCTGCTGAAAATGATAGTTTTAGTTTTTTTACATAAAATCAAATATACCCACAAACCTGAGCACCTGTACGGAAAACTTTGTATTTCTGACATAAACAGGGGGAAAGGAATTAGATCGTTTGGATACAAAAGTTTAATTTCTGAGTGGCATTTCTACGCAGTATCTCTATGGAATTCTATACCCTTTCAGCTTTCAACTTTTAAGAAACGCACGAAAATTTAAGGAAAATATTTTTAAACTGTTTTCATCATAGCACTTTGAAACACAATTACTTGAGATAAAAATATATAAAATTATTAAAAAATTTTATTGTTAAAATATATTGTTTGATGCTTTTTTTAAATTATTAAATTATTTTTTTATTGTTTAAATTAAATTGTTTTTTGCTTATTTATAAAAAAATTGTAGTTAGTTTTTAAGTTGTTAATTAATTAATGATTTTTGTTTAACATTTTCTCAGTTCCATGCTGCAAAATAAGAATCTTAGTCTTGTGTATGGAGCAATTCAATAAAATAAATAAATAAAAAAATAAATAAGTATGACCAGATGAAATGCCATGCAATTTTGTGATATACGGTGCACAATTTACCTTTGATTCCATATTTAGCAGCCTTCTGAAATTTACTGTAAACGCTAAAACTTATTTCACTGCTGTATTGAAATTTATGTTTTTTTAATACCAGATATCACTCGTATGTGTTCGTATGGGAGGTGGCATGACTTCTTTTCCTATCGAACCTACTTTTGGAAGATGCTGTGTATTTTTATCTAAGCTATTTGTTAAAAATAGGAACACCTTCACTGTAACAGTACTCCAACTATGAAGAAATCTTTATTGTCATTGTATGAGAGGTACCACCCGCACTTAAAAATTATAAAATATTAATTGCCTATGTTAAGAGCCGGGTTAGAAGTCTATAGGGAACAAAATTTCATTCGCTTTTGTACTTATATATTATTGATTGCTCCTCCTGCACATAATCCCTTAATTTTTATTTTGAAAGGTGTAGTTTACCATAAGAGTGGATCCTATAAAGCTTGAAGACATTTGGCTTCAGATATTCGGAATTTAATAATTTCGTTCTTTCTTCCTCTACCCCGCCGATTGTTATTTAAAAATTTATAGTTCACTATAATAGTGGCTTTAACTACGTTTGAAGATTTTAGCTTAGATAGTTTTTCAGTTAGGCGATATTTAATATATATCCTATTATATTGCTCCAGCTGCGCCTTCCCCCTTAATTTTTATTTTCAAATGTGTAGTTTACTATAAGAGTGACTCCTACCAAGTTTTAACATTCTCACTAAAACAGTTCTTAAGATATGCGATATTTAAAGTTAGGGTCCTATGGGGGACCACTTCCCCTGCTGATATTTTATTTAAATTTCAAGGCTCAGAAGATGCTACTGAAAAAAAATTCAAGAAAATGGGTGCAGCGGCTCTTAACATATGCAATACTTAATATTGGCATCTTATGGTGGGTTCCTCATCCCCAGCCCTTATCGAAAAAAAGTGCTCCTCCTCTTTCTACCCCATCCAGTTTTATATTGAAATTTATTGTTTACCATAATAGTAGCTTTAACTACGTTTGAAGACTAGCCCTTTAATAGTTCTTAAGTTGAGCGATATTTAATATGCATCCTATGGGAAGTATTTCCCTCCTGCGCCTACCCGCTTTATTTTTATTTTCAAAAGTGTAGTGTACCATAAGAGTGACTTCTACAAAGTTTGAACATTCTCACTATAACAGTTCTTAAGATATGCGATATTAAACATTGGCGTTCTATAAGGGGCTCCACTTACCCCGCTGTTATTTTATTTCCATTTTGGGGCTCGGAAGATCCTACTACCAAAAGTTCAACAAAATGCGTGCAGCGGCTCCTAAAATATGCGATATTAAATGTTAACATCCTATGGGGGTACCAATTTCCCTGCCCCTATCGAAAAAATAGGTAGTCACGTGATGTTACTGTAAAAATTTAAAGAAAATCGGTTCAGTAGCTTAGGAGTCTATAAGCCAACAAACAAACAAACAAACATACAAACATTTTCATTTTTATATAGATATCACTTCTGAAATATTCGGACTGTCGGGGGAGGGTATCACAGATTCGGCTATGACAAATATAGCACTCTAACTATTTTTTTTTTATTTGTACTTATACATTTGTACTTATACATTTAGCCAAAAACTTTAGCAAAACAACACGCACATTTAAATTGAAATTCGTTTCCTTTAATAATTAAGAAACTTTTCAACTTTTTTTTCGTTTATTAATAAAATATTAAAATTTTTTTATTAAATTTTTTCTTTAGGGATTTTAGAAAATCGCTTTTGTGGGTGCGGTTTTTATTTTCAAACGACCCAACGAAATTGTTTTCGTAAATAACACAATATTCGTTATCGCGTAGTGCAAGGGCCAAAGTTTGGTTATGTCCCTAATGTACATAACTCTCTTTAAAAAAAATATAAGCTTATATACTTTCAATAATGTAATAAAAAAACGAACTGTATATAGCCTGATAAAAATATGTTAAACTTTTCCTACAAAAGTACAAACATTCAGTCGATAGTAATATTGATACTATCGATAGCGAAATCTGAACTATCGATAAATATCGATAGTAGCCCAGCACTAGTGTTTAGGCAATGCAAAAAAGCGAGTCATATGATTCGCACACGAACTCGTTATAATAACGCCAGATTTGTCCCCGAAATAGCAAAGTGACGATTTGACGATTACATTTTTCTAATGAAGTGGAAAATTTTTCTGCAAATTTATCAGGCTGCGCTTATTATGAGATTGTGTGTTTGCTTTATTGCTTCTAAATGGAGCAAAATGAGTTTAATCAACTGTAAGTTTTATAAGTACTTCACTTAAATTATAAATCAAGCTGAGGTAGAGTATGTATCAAACAGATTTGAGATGGTTTGAGCATGATGTTGACATAATGGTTATATTTATTTCAGTATATACTTATAAGTCAATGTTGTTGTGAGTTTGAGTACATCAGAGTAGTTAAATTTAAATAATGTCTACTCACTCATATTTAAAATTTAATGAGTGACTAAATATAACGAAAAAACCATTCATTGCACACCTACAGCATTATAAATACAAAAATGTAACTTAAGTTGTCTAAAGTGATATTTTACGTTGATATTTGAATCAGGCTAAAGTTCATTGATTTCAATTTTCATTAAATTATTTTTATCAAGAAAGGAATTTTACAACATGAAAAAAATTAAAATTTATTGATAATTTTTCATTCTTGACTGAGCTGGGAATCGAATCCAGGCTTTCACGGACAGCTTGCCCTGATATGTTTCAATTGCAACCATACAATCTCTTCAGCGGGGCCTGCCGTTTAATACTCACCGCTATTGAAGACGGCTGGCAGTCAATTGTCAAACATCAATATTTAACCAAATGGTATTTTTACGTTTGTTAGATCGAAATATTTTTTGAATGATTATCTATTTTAATTGATTTACATGTTTACATGAAAATTTAATTCAATGATCTTTAGCCTGATTAGAATATCAAAATTTGAATTAAAAATTATAAAAAATTCCCTAAAATAGCCACAATACTTTATTATTTTTATATTATTGTGTTATTTTGCCTTTAGTTTCACAAAAACTTGTTTCAAACACAGTTGCGAAAAAAAATATATTGTTTCCTTTAAGGCCATTTTTACAACCTGCCGTTGGTTAAAGGTAGGGTTTTGTCCCACGTAAAAAAGTTTTCATTATTACAACTTTGCTTTTAACCAAAGTGGAAAATGGGTTAAAGGCAAGTTCATCCTATAGAGTAGGATAAAGTAAAGTTGAAACAATAAATAACTTGTTATACGTCCGACATAACTAACGGTAAGTTGTAGTAATTGCCCTTAGTGTTGGGTGTATTGCAGCCTATCTGTTGCATTTTGTCCTTTGAGGGTTAACAAAGAGCAATACATTTTGAAATACTTCCTTGTTCATTCTTAAATCAAAATATAACAAAAATATTCAACAAGACTACAACATTGTTTTTGTCTGTTTTGATATTTAAAAAATTCCACAATATTTTTACTGAACAAATATTTAAGAATATTAACCAACCTCAAGTGATTATTAAAAAAAAATTTTTTTTATTTATAAAAGGTTTATTAAACAAATTATCATAGAAAATTCGTTTCGAGACCATAATATGTTTTTTTAACCAAACATGTTTTTCTCTGCGCGTGTTTTAAACCAATGAAATTTATCCAAGACACTTAAAAAGAAAGTTATTAATAAGATCTGAAGTAAATACATATCCTATTCGTATATACCAATTATCTCTTATTATAGTCCATAGATTATAATAATACTTAGAATATTTTTTCGTTTTTTCTGTTTAAGAAAAATAACAGTTGTACCAGTATTCAGAATTTTAAAAATAAGTTTTATAAATTTAAATTTGTTTAAATATAACTAATGGTGTTTTCTTTTTTACAAAAAAATATAACATTTTATTAAAAAAAATGCAATTTGATGTTCGTTTCTTAAAAAGGCTTTGCTTTCTAAAAGGGCAAAAAATTACCCTTGAATGTTGCATTTTACGCCCCGTATAAATCGAGAGTGTTGATAATGCCCTGTAAAAAGATGGCTTCTGTTTATATATGTATACATATAGGGTTACCAGACGAAGTTGGAAAAAATCGCCTTTAATCAGGACAGAAAAAATTTCAAGTTTTGATAGTTATTTTTTCTATTATATATGTATTATATTTCTATTTATAGTAAAAGCAAAAACAAAGCATTACATTACACTGCTATACAGTCATTTTGCGGCAGGCATACTTGAAGTCGATTTTGTATAAGACGAGTGTGCTGATAACGGGAAAAATACCAGAATTGTCAAATTGACTCCAGTTTTTGAGATAAACGCTTCTAACATTTTCCATAAAATGCTTCAATAAATGGGCAAAAAGATTTATTTAAAATTTATTTTTATTGTTTATCTTTACAAAAATACACAAAAATAATAGTTTGGGGTACCTTTAACTAGAATTAATAAATGAAGATCATAAAAAACTTTTTCTTTGGGATTTTCTCTTATTTACTTTGTCAGGACAATCTCTTTTCAAGGTCCAGCAATAGTCAGCCATCATATGTCTTAGTTCTGTTATCTCAATAACCAGAGTGAATCAAAAATAAATAAGCATGCAGCGTGAAGGTCTAATATGAGTATTAACAAAAACCATTAACAAAATCCCTGCCGCAGATTTTTTTTTTTTTTTGTATAGCAGTGTTATTAATGCTAGGCTGTCAGTAACATAAAATTTAAATGGATTCGGTGTTATAAAATTGTTTTTGAAAAAAAACGTCAAATCAAGAAATCGTAAAGGCTTGATATTAATAAATCGGCAATCTGGCAAATTTATTTTCTTGTTTACATATTTCATGAAAAACAAACTAAAGAAATTGGAATTTCGTCATTCATTTTGTTCATTTATGTATTTATTTAATATCAATCTATTAATAAATCTAACAAAATATATTGAAGAACAAACTTTTTGTCAGCTGTTAAAAACAGGGCGATCCATTTTTGTGTTTTGTTTTCGTCAAATAAAAATTTCTAATTTATTTATTTTAATACCTATCACAACAAGATGTAAATCTTATAATTTACAGTGACTAGTAAGCTATGTACATGGAAATTTAACTTATACAAATTTAATTATTAAATTAAGTTATACTTATATTAAATTAATGTATTCAAATTTAATAAATAAATAAATAAATATGTAAGCTATATTAAAGATTTTTAGAATACTTTAATAATTCCTTTATAAAGGCTGAAGTGTTGCTTAGTGTTTAAAAACGTGGTGGTAATTTGTTCCAGAGAATTAAAAAAATTGTCTCGAAAAGTTAAGATATCCATATTTTTGAAAAATCAAATTTTTTTCGCGTGGAGATTTGATAAAAAATAATACTTCTAAATAGATATTCGGGCTCTTGTATGTATATTATTTTATGCATCATGAGGAGGCTTTCGAATTTTAGTAGGCTCCTAAAGCTCATGTCATAAAGCTGAAAGGAATACGACGGAATACTATCAGTTCTCCTACGGTTAAATACATATCTAGCTATATTATTATAGGTGACCTCTAGTCTGTGAAAATCGGAGGTGTAGCAATTGGGAATTTTGGTATATCTAATTCGTTACTAGATTATTTAAAGAATTACGAAAAAGTCCCTCAGGTGAAATTTACCCATTTATAAGCAGTATGGGTGATTTTTCACCCGAAGAACTTTCCTGCAAGTTATTTTGAGGAACGTATGAGGATCAAATGGAGTAAAAGTTCCTTAGCCTTCCGTGTACTGTTTCTGCCATAATATCGAGCAAAATTGATCGAAATTATTTATTTTGGTATCATGAATCTCGATATCGAATGAAATTTATTGAATTTGAAATAATAGCATTCGATATCGAGTAACTCGACATTACATTTCTCGAGATTTCATTCGACACGTCAGTGTCTATCGTAGGCAAAAACATTCGATAGTTTATTCTATTCGATAGTATCGAATGCGGTGATTAGATCCCAGATATGGTTAGCCCAAGAAAGTTCAGCATTAAGAGCAATTCCTAAATTTGATGACGATTACACAAAGTCGATTTTATTGTTGTTGATTAATAATGAATCATTGTTATTAAGTGCTTTCTTATTATACCTGGATATGAAAATGCATTAAGATTTCGATGGATTTATGCACAACCAATTCATGATCGCCCAGTGATAAACTCTATTAAGATCATTGTTAATGAAATTAATGCATGAACTTACACTGTCTATCTTGGTACTTAAGTACAATTGTACATCGTCAACATACATTTATATTGCACAATGACTTTATACCTCTGGCAGATCATTTATATACAACGAAAACAGCAGGGGACCCAAAACATAACCTTGCGGAGCCCCACTGCCAACTTCAAGACAATTAGACATTAAGCCATTCAGGAAAACGGTTAACTTCCGATTTAGGGGATACACAATAATCAGTTTACTAGCCGTAGGGGAAAAATTTAAGAATGTTTACAGTTTTTATAACACAATCTGATATTCAACAGTGTCAAAAACTTTACTGTGATCTAAGAGTACAAGAAACAAGACCATGTCATTGTCCAGTTTAGACCTAAGTTCTTCCACCACGTAGATTAAAATAGTAATACAGCTCCTTTACTATCTAAATCCAGATTGATAATCAGTAAATAGATTTTGTTTACTCATATATTCACACATTTGAGTTTTCATGATATTTTCCAAAGCTTTTGACAGGAATGGAAATATTGCAATATGTCTGAAATCATTATTATTCTTGGAAATTTAAATAATTTTGGCTTTTCTCCACGTATCAGGAAAAACTGACTTAATTAATATAGAATTAAACAAACATATCAAAAAGGCAGGAGTTTATAAGCAACAAGCTTTAAAATCTAGGATTTATGCCATATAGAGCCTCAGCATTTGATTTACAGCCAAATACAATTTTTTGAACTTCCGCTTGATCAACACATCTGAAGCAAAAACTGTATTCAAATGACACGATGTTAAATTGGGCATACTTGTTAACTGTTTGTCTTTTACACAGAAAAAAATAACAAAATTTATTAAGTAATTAAAGAAAATTTGTTAAATCTTTTTAATAATTTTAACAATTTCTTTAATTAACATGTTTGTAAATTGTCATATTAACAATTTGTTTTTTTTTAGAAAATAAATGTGTATATCATAGAAAAAATATTTTGTGTCAAAAAGAAAAACCATAAATAAAATTCTTTTTTTTTTTCATTTTAAACCTTTAAAAGAATGAACGATGTGGCGATTGTTCTGAAATTTTACCAATCTATACGGTCAGTTAACTTATTATTTAATTATTCATAAATAAATTTTAACAGGTTTTCTATAAATTCTAGCTTTCCAAATTAAACTATTAATGATTGCAAGATTCCGTTTTGTGTTGATGTCAGAAACTCGCATGCAGGACTATGTTTGTTCCTTAATGAGTTACAATGGTTTTTGTGATGTAATTTTTTATGAATTTTATTAAAACGTTAACAAAAACAACTTTTAAATGAACCTTTAATTTCAATTTAGTTAGTGACAAAGTATTTTGTTAATATGACAATTTAGTAATAAAAATTTATATTTAATTGTTAACAAATATTTTATTCAATATTACAATCTCATTGTTTAAAATATTTGTTGAATTTTAACAATTTTCATTAACAAAATAGTTTTTTGTATTTACAAATTCAGTTGTTGGTGCCTTTTCAATTAAAAATATTAATTGTATTGACGAATATGGTATTCAATATGACAATTGATTTGTCGTAATTTTTTTCTGGGCTAACAGGGACGTTGACAAATTTGTTTAATTTATTTACGTCCACATTTGAAATAGAAGTAATGTTTCTACTCTTTCCAATATTTCACGAATATCTTTCCACTTTTTCTTGCTTCCTATGGCCGATGAGAATTTCAATCCATAATACGTAGACTTCGCAGTAGTTATGCGTTTAATGACATCCTTCCTTGCACATTGTAAAGATCGCAAATAATTCTGGGGTTTTATATTTTCTCCAACGACTGTTAGCTAAGTTTTATGGTTGAACTAAACCACAGTGGCTGTTTAGAATTTACAGTTTTAGTTTTTACCGGCAGAAATTCATTATATAAGTCAATAACATTATTTTGAAAGAAAGCGGTTGGATCATTTACGTCTTTAATATTATAGATGAGATGCCATCTGATACAGTCAATACGCTGGTATAAAATATTACAATTAATGTTCTTAAAATCTCGGTAACCATAACAAACAGCTTCAGTTTGGGTAAGGGCATCGTATATAATGAAAATAAGATTGTTCCTTAAAAAGAATTCAGCAGATACATATTTAAAAAGAAAACACAACTGTCTTTTACATTTATATAAACAAACTTGTCTAGCTTTATATTTTCCTGCTTTTAAGTTTGTATAAATTAAATAGAAGAAAATATAACTAACGCCTTTTTGTTTCACAATATTTGCGCCTACGTGTATGCTACATTATTTAGCATAAGATATAAAACTCTATTCAAAGGTTTTATATTTATTACTTCTCTTATTTGAACTGACATCTCAATCGTAAAGGGCGTTCGACTACACTCCTGTACTGGATTAATTTTATGACACGAGTTTAATATTGTTTCTCTATAATAAATGTATTCAACTGTTTATACAATTAGCGTTACTCAACAAGTTTTTTTAATGAAGTACGTTGGACTACAATTACTTTGACGCAAAAAGGTGGTAATGTTAATAATTGTGTATGTTTGTGTGTGCCGCCTACCAGAAGCAGTCGACAGAAGTAAATAAGTTTTATCTCTGTTACCAACATCAACTAACGACGACGGGTGGGAGTACATTAAAATTTAACTAGGCGTAACTTCATAAAAAAACTGTCACTCCTTAAAGCTCTAAAATGTAAGTAAAATTTTATGTAAGGTTTTTATTGTATTCTTTCATCAATAATTTAATTCCCTAGTTTATTGAACATATTTATGCACCATTTGGTTTTTAAAGTAACGGAAATATTGTCGAACTCGCACAAACTAATAATAATAATGTTATACACTCTACTACGACGAGTGGTGAATGAAGGTATACGAAATTTATCATTCGATGTGTAACATCAAGAAGTATGCATAAAGAACAAAACAAATTATAACAAGAAGCTAAATACAAATTATTCAAGTTTTTATTTAATTTGAAGGGGCACGGTTTGGAAAGTTTGTGACAGTGAACAGATCACAATTACGCATTCAGATATCGATAGTTTTATCAAAATGTTTTACTACATTTATTTAGTATTTGAAGGCCTTTTAACAATTACTCATGGATTTTAAGAAACCCAAATGTTAAAATTGTACATGTCTTCTAGAAAGCGGGTTGGTTTTTAACAAATTTAGTTAATCTGGGTAAAATTTAATAGTTGTACTAGCTAAGTGAAATGCTTTCGCAACAGTTTGCATGGGGTCGTTGTGGATAGGCCTTATTGTTAAGAATGTAGAAAAATTAACTTATTCCGATCTTAATCAAAACTGAGAGTTACGGCTGCGATGTTTTCACTTTAGTGACCAGATCTTATTTACGCTGCTTATGTCAAATTATATAGCAAGCCGGTTGACTCAAATTTACCAACCAAGTTCTTAATAGCGGGCTCATACAAACGGATAATATTACGAATTTTATAAATTGAAACCCTTACAGATCTATAATTTTCATATTCAATTTTTTTTATTTTTGTTTGATTTTCGGTCTAAATTAAATTCATTGTACGAATAACTAAAGCTTCTTCAGCTGATATGCTAAAAAGTAAACTGTCAAAGCAATCATGTTATTCCAATGTTATTCTATTTAAAAGTAAACTTCTTATTGAAACCCCCATTACACATTTGTTGAGTCCTTAAGTAATACTACAGGCCCAAACAGAATGTGCACAAAGAAGCGTAGGCTTCTGTAAAAAATACCGAAAAGTCTCTTAAATGCATTTAGGAAAACAAAGTAAAAAACATTTGATTCCGTACGGAATGTCCAATTTGTTTCGAACTTTGCTCAATATGGTTTGACTCGTATGATTTACATGTATTCACACAGTTGCTTAAGCCACGTTATGCACATCCTGGTTGGACGTTAAGTCCTTAACTAAGACTTAACAGACAATTATTTTTATATCAGATTTTTTTCTAGTTTCACCAAAGCAATTTGAAATAAAAACCCAGCCCAATTGATTCAGTATGAAAAGAAGTGGACCGAAGAGATATTCCCCAAAAAAATTTAGAGTTCGCATTAGTTAACCAACACATAAGGACCTATTTACTTTTGCTAGGCTTATTGTGTTGGTTAACTAATGTGAACTTTTACTTTTTGCTGCATAAGGAGGACTTTGTTTCTCTTCTTTTTACACCATAATTTTTAGTATTCACGTTGGTACCTGTCTGGTCGCCCAAACCCTGCGTTGTTAAAAAACACTTGATAGACAAACGCTTCAGCCGGCACGCTTTCCCTTGGCTTGGTAGCTAGATCTACCGCACCACGCTTGATGATAAGCAACATCAACCAAAGAAATCGGCCAGCAAGTCCCACTTCCCACAAAGTGTGGAACAAAGACTTTAATAATGACATTCTTACCATCTCCCTTCCCGCAATACTGACATTCTTATCATCTTCTTGGAATAACTCATGTGATTCCCGAAGAAGTATTTAACAAAAACCAGTCAAAGATCATTTGGTCTCAGATACGATCTCTGGTCAACCGCAAAGCCAAAAAGACGGACCTGCCAATTTAAAACTGCCGTGTCAAGGTATTGGCGCCACGTGTTTTACCCGAGGATATAAGAACGAGAAGTGAAATATCCCTTAAATGTTTAACTACGTACCCCCTTTTTGTTTACACAGTAATAAAAAAGTAATCAACCCAATAACTTTTTAAATGTATCCTAACGAGTATTATTTTTCAATGAACATATTGATCTCCAACTTTAATGGACACAAAAGCCCCAACGTAAATGCGCGAAAACTTACCAAAAAAGTTCATGAAATTTGGCATATATGCATAGCATATGGCTGGTAATTATTATCTGCATTTAAAAACAGCAGTCAAAGTAGAAAAACAGCCATTTATTCCACTTCTTCATTTGTCATTGGCCAAAAACAACTGTTGCTTTTACTTCTGATTCATTAAATTTAAAAAGTCGCTCCCAAACCAACTCAAAAATTGAAAAGTTGGGGACAAATTTTCGTTTTTTTTTTGTTCAACAGTTTTTGGTTTCTACTGCAGTTTTTTAAACCCTGATTAATATTAACAGATTAAAGACTGACCCACGATTTCGTGGTCCGATTTTGATAAAATTTCAGATATTTCATATTATTGGATTTTGTTTATCTGTCAAACCTTGGCCTCTTGACTATGGGTATTTTTCTACTCACTTCGTTATTAAAGAGTTCTAAAATAAAAGATTTTTTGAAACAATAACAATAAAAACGCATTTATTAGATGCATTGATGTGAGTGTTGTGTGTTTATTTCACTACGCACGAGGAACCCGTCCCAGCGGGAAAAAGAAGAAGTACGGATGCCTTCTATAAGGCATCTGTACTTCTTCATTTGGACGAACTAGACCTGCTCGCACCATTTCATACTCATATCTTTTTTACACACACTGTCATTGCGGGGTAGGCCTTCCGCTCTCGCTTCTTTCACAGTTACATAAGAATGATAACGGGATCATAAAAAAATATTTATTTTGCTTTTGCTTGTGCCTTGTCCTTGTCTCATTAAAGGGAATGTGGAATGCGTATCTTATATTTTATACGAAAAAGCCGAGGCCTTCTATGGGGACATCCTTTAGCAGTTAGATAAGAATGGAAATTGAATCAAAAATTTGTAAGCAGGCTTTTAGTTAGACCTAAAATAAGAAGGATTCGTTGTTGAAGCATTGCTAACAAGTGCGCCTTTAGGCTATCTGGCAGTCTATCAGCACCGGGGTTGCGGGTTGGATTCCCGCCAGAGATTCTGGTTTCTTTCCTGAGCTTAGGGAATTAAAAACAAATTCCTGATAATCGTGTTCTTATATGGGTAAAAGTTGTCACAAAAGAAATGACAAAGCGCGTGATTAACTATTAAAAAGATAAAAATGATCTCAATAATCAACCACAGTTGTGATATTTATTTCCGTATTTTTTTACTAATAAAAAGTTCTTTTTACATACCAAAAAATTTAAAAAAAACGTGTTTTGAACCCTCTGACAGCGAAGTGGGTATTTAAATACTCATGTCATTGAATCAAACCTGTAGTCAACGTGATTGGCCCAATTGAAGTGAATATTTTTTCTAAACCAGAGCACACCTAAGGCTATAAGTCACCATGAGGGTTTTCCGATTTTCTACTCTCCCAATTTTCCAGAGCCGTTGTCTTTCACTTTTGCCAAATTTGAAAAATTGCTAACTTTTAAACCGTTAACTTTTCAATAGAAAAATATAAAATTTAACTTCGAAAATGTTTTAAGTTGTCCATTCCTTTCTTTATCTTTCTGTAAACCCCAATTTCCAATACCTCTTACCTGAAGTTAGCCAGAATTTTTCTACGATGGCTCTGTTTTTGGGTATTTAATTAACCATCAGTACTTAATGGGTTAAAGCCACCTCCGGAAAACCACTTTAGTATGCCTTAACCGTAACGACTCTTATTGTCATAAAATAGGTCACCATAGTCTTATGTGACTTCAATTTGTAAAATTAGATTAAATGAAGTTTGGTTCATAATTTCTCACAGGCTCACATAAATTCCAATCCCAAAAATGTCTGGTGGAGGGCACCAAAGATTCGGCACAGCCGAAAGTAACACATTAACTTGTTTTTATTAATTTATTTATTTATTAATTTTTGACCTTATGGCTTTCACAAAATCATTAAATTTATTTGGCCACAACCATGAATACGCAGTGACACATAAA
The DNA here is from genome assembly GCA_949318255.1 of Pollenia labialis. Taxonomy (NCBI): domain Eukaryota; kingdom Metazoa; phylum Arthropoda; class Insecta; order Diptera; family Polleniidae; genus Pollenia; species Pollenia labialis. Next base: position 86,266,695 of record OX439140.1, read on the forward strand.
CCAACTGAACAAAACATATTCCATACAAAGAATTGCAAAACAAAAACTACACATTTGTTTTGTGTGACTTAATTTACGTGAAAATATAAAAAAAAATGAAAAAAGTCAGTTCACCATGTTTTTAGGTCAGGCATGGCAAAGGGGATTCTGAAAATCTACTAAATAATTTTCAAAATTGTACTTTGGGCCGCACAATGGTCAATATTGGGCATTTTCGCATCAAAAATCTGTTACTTTTTTGTTTGATGAGGTAGAATTCTGAAATTTGAAAGGAATCATCCTAAATATATTTGACAGTAAATATGTAAATAATAAAGCATTCACTTAAAGGATTATGCAAACATGCAAACATGCAAACATAATTAAACTTGAGTTTTATTTTCTTTTTGTAATTATGACTTGCACTTGTATTTACAACAAAAAATTTTGTAGTAAAAACAACTGAAATTAATAGTTCATGACATGAGTATTATTATAAACTAATAACAGTATTTTATTGCATAAATTTTTAAAATAATAAGTTAAATTTGCACATTCTTTGTGTATATACAGGTATATTTTTTTTTTTTTTTTGATGAAAGGGATTCTTATGGCACCAGTAAAAAATTATGAACCGACCGCTACACAGTTTTATAGTTACTATGATTTTAAGTTTTTTAAGTTGTAGGCGTATTAGTAATTTTTAAGTGAGTGGGATTTATATGGTGCAGGCTCTTCTAGCTCGTCCACATTAATTGGCGAAAAAAAAACACAAAATCCAGAATAATATTCTCCTATAGACAGGTTGAAATATTTAAATTTAGTTATGCCCGTGATTTCTAGAAAAAGAAAGCTGATCGCGTTCGTACCTATTTCAACGTTTATTTGGCCTACATGTTTTACCTTCAGTTTTCTTTTAAAATAGCTTTTACACCATAGATTCTATACACAGCTAGTTTTTTTTTTTGTAGAAATTACGGACATTAAAATATCACAAGGACCCAGAATATATTAAGTTTAGGAGGTGTAAATTAACCCATGGAATTACAAACCTAATTCACTCTTATTTACTACTCGTAGTATAGTGTATACTAAGGTAACTACAGTGGTAACTCATTACAGGGAAAGTTAAAACAAAAACTTAATTTTATACAATTGAACATTTTCATATTTATTTCATACCCGGTCCACGTTGCTGACCCTAAGCAAACAGTAGTGTTGTATTACCACACGATTTAAATTAAACATTTAACGAAATTTACGGCCTTTAAAATAAAAATCCATGGAATACCTATCATTAAGTTTTTTTTACAAAATAACTTACATATGGTGTAGATATGGGCTCAATCAAAAAAGAAACGCATATATTTAAGGCAAATTGGAAATTATATTTATTTATTACTTCATCTTAAGGCCAGCGCATAGACAATGTTTTTTGTTTTTTTTTTTATTTGGTGAAAGAGCCGTTTTCTGATTTTAGGTAAATCGGAAAAAGCGGGCGGGGCAAAATTTTCTTTCCGTAAAAACCTAAGTTAAACCATGGCGATCATTTTGAAGAAAAAATCGTCCAAATCGGTCAAGTCGTTCTCCAGTTATGCGCTTAATAGAAAAAGTGGGCGTAAAAGTAGGCGTGGTAAATTTTTCTTTCGATGAAAACTTAAAGTTGATTAATACGAAGATTTGAAAGAAAAATTAGTCAACTCGATGGAGCCGTTTTCTGATTTTAGGTAAATCGAAAAAAGTGGGCGTAAAAGTGGGCGGGGCAAAAGTATCCTATGTCCGTCTCCTGGCTATAAGCTACCTCCCTACCAATTTTCAGCCAAATCTGTTCTGCCGTTCTTGAGTTATAAGTGGTGTAACTGGTGATTAAGGACCCAACGCCTTCAGCGAAACACAGCATAGGCTTATCGCGCTAATCTCTATGGGGCAAAACACAAAAGAATTAAATATTGCGCCATCTGCCGGACAAATTATTTTTTTCAGTAAAAGATGTTAGGTTTGAGTTGGTATCGGGCTAATTAACGCCACTACACGCCGATTAAGGACCCAACGCCTTCAGCGAAATACAGCATAGGCTTATCGCGCTAATCTCTATCGGGCAAAACACAAAAAAACTAAACATTACGCCATCTGTTGGACGAATTCAAACTACACAGAAACACTCCTCACGTCCCATAGAGCAGTTTGGTCAAAACTGGTGCAGTTATTCTTGAGTTACTGTGCAAAAACAAACTAAATATTGCGCCATCTGTCGGACGAACTTCAAACTACACAGAAACACTCCTCACGCCCCATAGAGCATGTACATAAAGTTTGGTCAAAATCGGTGCAGTAGTTCTTGAGTTACGGTGCAAAAACCCAAAAAAACTAAATATTGCGCCATCTGTCGGACGAACTTCAAACTACACAGAAACACTCCTGATGCCCCATAGAGCATGTACATAAAGTTTCGTCAAAATCAGTACAGTAGTTTTTGAGTTTAGCGATCACGAACATACACGTAATTTTTATATATATAGAGATTTATTAAGATATTCGAAAATTTATTTTCCTAAAACATTATCATGTATTTTTCTTCAAATTTTAGAAAACGTTTTATTTTTTGTATTCATCTGCTTAAGTTTTTTCCCAATTGGCATTTTGCTATAGACATACAATTTTATTTGTATAAGTAAATACCTTCGTATCCCCGTTCATGTATTGTACATTAAAAATGAATGAAGAAAGGCAAGTGTTTTCTTAGCACGTTGCACTTATTATCTATTTGTGTGCAACAATTGTTACTAACACTTCGTACGTGTTTCATAGTTAACAGTGTGACCTATAAACTTGAAACAGTGGATGGAAAGGAAAAGAATAAGTGCAATATTTATCGTTGCTGGCAGCTATCTCACTTTCTATACAAAAAAGTTGGGTATATTTATAAAAAATTTCACAAGCGAAAACTTTTGTTCTCGAATAATGGCCACTAGTTGAATTTCTTAATACTGGCAAACATAATTTATCTTTAATCGCATAGTAAAGATAAACGGTTTTTTAATGGAGTTCCGTAAGCCCTTGTTCAGGAGATCATCAGGGAAAATGAAATGGAAATCAAAATTATATCAGAATTAAAATTTTTGTGTTCCTCAAATAAAACTTCTTTCTTGAAATTGTTAATCATTTGGAAATCAAAAAAAATCAGTTTGGTTGAAATTCTTTAGGCTGGATTTCGGTTTGTAACAGCTCTGGTAGTAACACACAAGATGAAAGCATTGAAAATCCATTTGAAATCAAAAATTGGAAGCGATGAGAGCAAAGTGCGGCCAGGAAATGTTTAAACAAATATTACCAAAGGTTGGCTTAAGCAAAAAGAAGCATGTGGAATATTGAGGTAATAGGACTATTATAAAACAGCTTTATAAATGAAAATTGACACAAAGAAAAAAAAAATAAATTGTCTTATGCTAGTCACTTTATAACTCGAGAACCACTTAACCGATTTACAAGGTCTACTTGCAGTGATGCTTAAAAAAATATTAAACCATTAGGACCAAACTATCTAACAGATTTCAATGAAATTTAAAACATACATACACTCACAATATTCTGTACGTAAAGTTAACTGAAAATGTAATATAAAATAAATGAAAGTTCAATTAAAAACCGGTCTACCTATTTTTCATTTATTTTTAACAAAAAGTTCATTTAATTTTTACTGTCAAAAATTCAACACCATATTCCGTAAAATCAAATTAATATTCAGTTATTTTGTAAAATTTTACTGTCAAAAATCCAACACCATATTCAGTAAAAACGATTAAATATTCAGTTATTTATTAAAATTTTACTGTCAATTTTTACTGTCAAATTGACCCCATATTCAGTAAAAACAATTAAATATTCAGTTATTTAATTAAATTTCCGTTTACTCCACAAAAGAGCCGAATTTCTAAAAATACCAGACAGACACCTGTCCGCTTGTTTTTCTTATAAGCGAGAGAGGGAGAATATTTTTATTTACTTACCCAGTTACACACGTTTGTTTTACTTTGGTTGTACTGACCACGTTGTTTACAGAAGAACTCTCAATTATAAGACACCAGCAGCATGACCGATATGGCTTCGCAATTATTTTACTTTTAAAATTTGATGTATTTAACTAAATTATTTTAACAAATAGAAAATGGGTATTGCTTACACAAAACAATCAATACATTTTTTAAAGATAAGTAAAAATTAATTTTTGGTAGTAAAATTATATAAAATAACTGAATATTTAATTGTTTTTACTGAATATGGTGTTGAATTTTTGACAGTAAAATTTTATAAAATAACTGCATATTTATTTGTTTTTACTGAATATGTAGTTAATTTTTTGACAGTTAATTTATATAAGATAACTGAATATTGATTTATTTTTACGGAATTCGCGGTTGAATTTTTGACAGTAAAAATTAAATTAACTTTTTGTTGCTTTAAATTACATTTTTATTTAATTTATCATAAAGAAGAATTTTACTTAATCAACGGACAATATTAACTGCAACTGAAAATCCGTATTATTATGCACTTAGTTTTTTGAATAACTGTTAGATTTAGTTAAAAATAAATTTGCTTGGAATTTTAAATGTTTATTTATTTAAAAATGACTGAACGGAATATTTCTTAAATAAACTACAGTCCGTTACTGTAATAATATTGTGAGTGTAGATAACTTTTTATATGGACACGCTTCATATCCATTTTTTAATAGAGTAGATAGGTGGCAATTCCGGCTCCACGAAAAGCCCCCCAAGGAAATAACACCCAAACGAAATGAAATATTCCCCGAATTTTTTTCATATATTTTATTTCATATGAAATAACACCCAATTTTATTGGGCCCTTTTACATTTTTTTTTTGGGAATTATTTCATTTCACATTTGGGGTTTTCAAATTATGAAATAATCTCCAATGAAATAACACCCAACAAATTTTTAAAATTCGGGGCTTGTTTCATAGCGTGTATAATTTGGGTGTTATTTCATTTTTATCATTTTTTATTCGGGGGTTATCTCATTTTTAAAGCTGTTGGTTTTTGGGGGTTATCCTTGCTGAAACTGACTCTTTTATGAATTTTGGGCATAATTTCATTTTTGTTGCTGATGGGGTTTATTTATTTATTTCATATGAAATAACTCCCAAATATTGGGGGTTGTTTCGTTTTCGCTTTGGGGTTTATTTCATTTATTTTTCGATGTTATTCCATTCACAGTTTTTGGGTGTTATTTCCTATTTTTTGGGATTTATTTCATTGGGGGTTATATCCTGGGCGTTATTTCATTGGGGGCTTTTCGTGGAGCCGCAATTCCTCCCTCTCCAAAACTATCTAACAGATTTCAATGAAATTTAAAACATAGATATTTACCTATTTATGTGGCCATATTAGCTGTCTAGTTGAAAAAATAGTACCAGGAGGGGAGGTGGGGAGCTATCTGTCTCTCGGAGACTATCTTACCGATTTTAATAAAGCTTAGATAGATTCCTATTTAGAAAAGCACATAAGCTATGTATTTTTCCAATAAAAGGACTACATGGGGCTTGTTACATACAAAAATTAAAGAACATTTCTTACTTTCTGTTTTTTCGATACTACGATTCTGTTTCACTGTATAAGTGTATGCAATCTTTGGGGAAAAACTACATCAAAATAAAGTGCTTTTATTCATGTAGTTTAAAAAAAAATACTGGTAAAATGACTAAAGAAAATGCTGGTTATTAAAACTCACTGAAAAACATTTCGCTTCACTTGGAAAAATAAAAAAATAATTGTTGTTTAACACAAAGTATTTCTGCTGTTCAGTCCGGTAATTTTCTTATTATTTATAAACTAAATAACAATTTGTACAATAGATTACAATGCTTTGTATATAGAAGTTTCGTAACTCATGGGCCAACTGCAATAAACTTGCATTTATAAACCGAATTAAGTTTATGCATCAAATTTAGCTTGATAAAGTTACTCAGGCGAAATTTACTTTTTCAAAATTCGTGTGGTGAATATTATGGGCGATCAATTTGACGTGAGCTATGGACTCATTTTCTAAGGTCGATTTAAGTTTTTAAAATTTTTTAATAAACTTATTTTCTAGTAGTCTATACAAATGCCGGTCGATCGTGTCTAACGTAACAAGCCACAATCGAAGGGTATAAATTTTTGTGCGGGAATTTCTGGGATTTTTGTAATATAATTATGGCAACTTTACTACTGATATGTATAATTGTAAATAAGTTGTGTCATGAAGTAGATATAAGCCGTTAGACAAAAAGGTCTTAAGTTAAATAAAACGCATTTTGAGTTTTTTATTGGCTTTAATTAATTTTTTTTTTTGCTTTTGTTTGTTTTAAATCACTTAAGTCTAGCACAATTGCTTCTCGTCGTTATCATCTGCTCCTAAGAAAAAAAGTCTATGACCCAATAAATATTTTTTAATTTAACATTACGAAATACTACAGTTTCTGACTCAAGACATTTCTGCAAACTACAAAGAGATGTCAATTTATATTCGATAATTAAGGCAATGTTCAATGCTCTGAAATTTCGAAAGAAGAAGAGTAAAAATGTACAGAATATTTAATTTGTTTAAAGACCCAGCATCTGCATCCGTATAAAGGAAACGTGTTTTCTCATTGAAATCTTCTTAATAAAAATTAGAAATTGTTTTTTAAACGATTCTGTAAATGCTTGATCCGAACTAAAATCCAATCTTAACAGAAATATTTTGTAATAATTTGTTTGAATAATTTAACTTTTTTGTTTTTACAAAAGCTGTTGGCTTTGAATTATTTCTGTTACAATAAGTGCTTAAGTCTATTTTCTTAGTTTTATAGGAGAACAATTTAAAACTTTGAAGGTGGCTTTTGGCAATTTACTCCGAATTTGACATAATTTCTCTGCGGTTATAGTTTTTTAGTTTTTAATTCTTAAAAACTTCTAATGTCACAGATCGGACGTTATTATTATTCCAAATATCCAACAAAATAATTTTAATTTGCCCATATGTACTTTTGAACATGAAGAAATACATTTATAAACTTATAAAATTGATCTCAGGAAATGTTTTTAGTTCAAATAAATAAAATTAAGTCATATTTTGCATCGATTTGTATTGAGCGGGAATTCCGGGAAATTGAAAAATAAATCCCGCTATCCCTACAGAGAAAGAAAACCACTCGGCATAAATGAAATTTAATATACCCTCTTTAAGAAGGAGCCGTACTCAAATACTAAAACATACTTGAAACGATCCTAAATGGGATTAATTTTGAAAATCAATCCCGGAATCTCTTAAAATAAGTACAAAATTCTTAAGTCAAGTAAAAAAAGATTAAACTTTTCGTTGGTAGTGCCACTCTGAGAGTAAAATTACGAAGTGAGCGTTTTCATCTCATTTAACTTATCAAAGTTTTTAGCAGAACCTACAACAACACCACACAAGTATTTGCTTGTTGTGTATAAAAACCACAAAAACAACAGAACAAGATTATTTTCACACATTATATTCATGTTTATTAATAAAATTAAGAACTCTTGCTTCTCAATAAGTTTATATTTTCAATTATATATGTACATACATTTAACTTTTTAAGTAAAAACCATATCGGGAATGATGCTGGTGTTTTATTATTGAAATTTTGTAAGGACTATAACGTACTTACCCGTTCAATCAATCACAATAAAATTACCCTTTTAAGTTCACTTTATTTCAAGTACGAATTCGTGATTGAATTTATAATAATTGAATCAAGCGCATTTTGTTTTAATCTTAGTTTTTCTTAAATCGATCTCATTTTCGGATTATTTCAAGTACGAATTCGGGATTAAATAAGGATAAGTTAATTATTTCGCGATTGAAAATCCATACTAGGATCAATACTTCTGTACTTTATTCAAGAAAATCCGTATTAACCTTACTATTAACACCGCTTTGGATTGATTTGAGTATGAATGGATTGATTTTTCTTTTCAGTTTGGTCTTGCTTTGAATCCATTCTGATCTTCCCAAAATAAAAAAGATATGAACATAACTGCACATGTCATATTTTAATTGTTTAAAAATGTTTGCTTTTCGAATCTAATTTATCAATGTATATTTGACGTTAAATAAAAAAAAACCAACAAACAAGCAGACAGACTAGCAGACAGACTTTCAGACGGATAAAAAGGCATACAACAAAAATTACAACAATAGTTTTTTCTTCGTTGTAGTAAAAGCATTTCCACATTAGATGCAAATGAAATGAATGTCATGTCCTGTGAAATGATTCGTTTGTGAACTCACCATAATAAATGGATAAGTTTTTTCCTCCCTCCATTCCTCTCTAAAATGTTTTTGTCTACATACTTTTATATATTTTTTTCGCTTTTTAAACAATAATATAATTTATTTATCTTTTATGTATGTACATTGTACAAACATTATTGTTTTTTTTATGTTTCTGATGTATTGAAAAGGCAGTCATGTATAAAATTTTAAATCTTTTTTGTATTTTTTATTATATTTATTTTTTATTCTCTCATAAATGAATTTTCCTTGAGGTCACAAATGAGTATCTTTTGAAACTTGAAACTGTAATGAATTATTTTTTATTTAAACAAAAAAAAAATTTTGTTTTTATTTAATGAAATAAAAGGACTTTAGGGCATAATTATATTAAAATTTTTTTTTACAAAAATTCAAACATAAATACATATAAATTTTTAAATGAGTATATTTAGACAGTAGGGATGATGTCAAAAGCCTCTTTAAGTTTAACTTTAAATTAAAACAAAAAGAAAAAATCTGGTAAGAAAGCCCATCCATATAATACCCTACACCGCAGTGTTGAGAACCAAATTTTCCAGAATATGCAAAATTATGTTATGAGGTTAAAATTCATATAAAAGTTAGTTGTATTGAATATTATGTACAGAAATACGTCTCCATATTTTTCGTCTTTAAGTGATTTAGATCTCAACAGTTTGCCATGACATAAGGATTTTATAATTTATAGGGAAGGTATGGCATTCACCGCTATTATCGGGAGTGGTATTTGAATGTAAGTTTCGGTTAAATATGGACCGATTTCAATAAAGGTTTGTAAGATGATTCAAATTGCAATAAAATATTTAATTTAATCCAAGCACCAACATAATAAGATGGTTTATGAGCACAAAGTCTCTATTCCGGAAAGAAGCTATTCTGGGGAATATGTGAAATAATGGACCGATTCTCACCTTACAAAATTATGGTTATCATAACGTACAACATTTTATTAAGTTATCTCTAAAAATACGACCTGTATTTTGCGCATAAGGTTCACATGAACAGCCAGTCATCCACACCGGACGGTCGGACGGACATAATTTTATGAATTCATTATGAAGCAAACTTCTTCTTATGCAAACTATTAGGCCTTATACCAACTGACTGCATTCGTCACCCTATTTCATCGCATTTGTGGTTCTAAAAAATATATTAAAAAAATATCGTTTCATTTTTTGTCATCTTTCGAACACAAAAATAATACTGTTTTTTTCAAGCTCAAGAAAATATGAGAACATTTAATTCCAATCCGTTTTTTTTTTTTTAACCTCAAACTTCATTGTGTTCGGGTCGGCTCATTAATATTCGTCCCTTTTGGTTGGTAAAAGTACACAAACGAAAAAAAAAACAAAAAGCCAGCAAAATTATTTTACACTAACAAAACATATACACAATACATTTTTTGTTTGTTAATTTCTTCATAAATGTAAAAAAGAAACATTACAGAACATACAAATATTATGTTTGTCTACAGTAGCACTACAATTGTTCTGTTTTTTTAACGAAGAACAGAACAATATATAATGGTCGGCTCTTTCTTGAAAATAGAGCTAGGAACGGTATTAAGTGTTGTGTTCGTCTACGCAACCACTAAAAAAATAGATATCGTACTTGGGTGTGTGAGCCGAACGCTTAATAATGTTCCGTTTATTTTCAAACACTGGTCTAAGTTTAATATTGTTGAAATTACACACGGAATGACAAACTTTTATATAACCTTTTTCACCTGTGGTGAAGTGAATAACAAAACATTCTATCTACATATCGTCCCCTTAAAAGGTCCTATTTTGAAAATTTAACAGGATAAGAAAAAAAGTATTTAATATGATAAATTAATAAATTCAGCATAAAACTGTTTATTATTAATTTTTCTTCTATTTTGCTTGTAAAATCTACCAGTTGTTTTGAACAATTAACAATGTTTCATGTTATACAAACTGTTAGTAAGACCTTTTAGCGTTTATGTTGGTCAGAAGATTCCAAAAATTTTTGATGATGAAATAGTTTTTAATGAAATAGTCGATTTTTAAGTTTTGTTGTCAGGGCCTTTTTGTTTTAGGTAAAATACAAACGTTTCTACTTATGTCCGTTATAGACTCTGAAGCTATCCAACCGATGTGTTCCAAGCAGGATTTATTAGAAAGGCAATTTTGTAAAGATGGTTTTAGACCATATGTTTTTTCTAAACTAGGACCGCGAGGGTAGTTTGGGGGCCAATTTCTGCCTCTCCGAAACTATCCGACAGACTTTAATGAAATTTAAAATATGGATAGATCTCTACTTATGTGTATAGATTAGCAATACATTTTTTAAAAAATAAGATCACGAGGATTCTAACAGATTCCAATGAAATTTAAAACGTAGAAAGATCAATATGTATATAGACACATAAGCTATGAAAGTTTTCAAAAAATGGGACTACAAGAAGGGGGCACGTAATAGTACACGCCGGGAATCCGTTAGCAAGATATAAATAATTTTTAAAAGTTTTTAAATATTTAATAATATATCAAAGATCTTTTGAAAAGTGATATTTTATTTCAGTGTATTTATCAAATATGAAAAATTCGGATACAGAAATCTTATTAAAAATTGATTTTGTGTACCCAAAAATAACTTTGATTAAAAAATACTGGTTTTCTTTAATTATTGAAATTTTCAGGATTTCCAATTAGGTAATAAAATGCATAAGATTTCCTAAAAATTTTTATGATTTTGCACACTTTTCTGTCAAGTAGCAAAATTACAAAAATTTCTTTTAAACTAGTGAAATTTTGCATAAATTTCGTATAAAATACAGGGTCCCCCAAATAACTTTTTTTTTGAAAATGCTATAAAAAAAAACTACTGAATATTTTCTCAAATTTCTTTTTTTATTTGAAAGTACAAACCTTCCGGTTAATAATGGAAAATAATTTCATTCAAATGGCTGCCTCGGCTGGCCATGCAGTAGCCTACACGATCGGTCCAATTCTTAAATACATTATCGATTGTGTGCAGCTGTATTTCACCAATGGCTTCACGAATATTGTCCTTTAAAGCGTCAATTGTCTCTGGCTTGTCAGCGTAACACTTATCTTTGGCGGCACCCCACAAATAAAAGTCAAACGGTGTCAAATCGCAGCTCCGAGGTGGCCAAGCGACATCAGCTCGGCGGCTGATAATGCGATCTTCAAAAACAGGGCGCAAAACATCGAGTGTAGCTTAGGCTGTTTAGCACTTAGCGCCGTCCTGTTGAAACCAAATGTAGCCAATATTCTCCTCTTAAATTTTTGTGAACAAAAATTCGTTCAACATGGCCCGATAACGATCGCCATTGACTGTAACGGCCTCTCCTTGTCCATTTTCGAAGAAAAATGGCCCAATTATGCCTCTGAACCATTTGGGTGCAACGGCTTTTCAATGTATGCGTGCGGGTTTTCTGTGCCCCAACTGCGACAATTTTGCTTGTTTACAAATCCGCCAAGATCAAAATGAGCTTCATCAAAATCGGCATCTTCTGTAAGTCGATCGCAGGCCCACTTAGCAAGCCGAAAACGCATATTTCCTAGCGTTGTTCAAGCGTATACACAACCATATTCGTTCAGCAGAAGGATACAATTAATTATCTGTCAAATCAGACATGAGCTAAGTGTTACCATTCACGAAATAAGCACTAGTTGAAAAAAAAAACGTTAGATGGCGGAACCGTTAGTACCATTTTGTAGAAATTTATAAAGAATTTTCGTAATTTTTATAGAAAAAAATTCTTATATGTATTGAAACATTCCTAAAAAACCATTGTTTTTACTAATTAACATCAACAACTTAGGCCAAGTAAAGCCGGTCCTTATAATTCTTATTCGCTTAACAGTTGTATTTGTTTATTAACTTTAGTTTTTCTAAAATCTTTGGATGAAGTTTCCTGATGATCTGGCCTAAGCAACTAGTGACATGAGCATCGGAGCTTATTTCATCAACAATAAATTTTAGTGTTTTTATCAGGAATACAAATTGGAAACTAAGAACGACAAACAAAATATTGTTAATTAATAATTTTGTATTCCCAAAAATTACTTTGATAATCCAATTATTTATATAATAATTAGAATTGTGGTTATTTTGTTGAACTATTTATGGTTTTTAATCCAAATTTTTAATATTTTAGTATTCATATATTATTTTACTTATTAGCCAATGTTTGAAAAGACCATAACTTATTTCTGGGTCAGAAATATCCTCTATGAAAAAGGGCAACACAAAGCCGAATAGTTAGTTGTTCATACCTTTACGAAAACCCATGAAGACGCCACAAGGAACTCTCTTGGCCAACATCCTCAAGGTATTTGACGTTAAGAAATACCTGAATATAAGCCGCTCATCATAGCTCCAAAACAACGCGGAGCTATTAGCGGAAGACAGATTAAAGTGTAAAGAATTTAGAATGGCATACGTAGGATCCCCAGGACTGAATACATATGTCAAGCAACAGCGATCCTGTAAAATAACAATAATTTAATATATAATATTAAAATTTTGAAAAACAATTTACTTTTAAAAATAGTTAAATCGATATAAAGTCTCAAGCTTTTAATTTAATTTAATTGTTGAATCATTTCTTCTTGAGTTTGTTACAAAATATCTATTTTCTTTTCTACCACAAGTCATTAGACCCCCTCTCTATCGATTACATAGTTATATTTCTATGTTTTAATTGTAGAAGTGGTGTTTTAGCAAAAAGTGTTTTTAAGGGAAGCGGGGGTGTATGTATGAATTTAAGGGTTTCTTAATTCCTAAACTTCTTCCACTCCCTTATCCGTTAAAAACCTTTCATTTATTTCCAAATAATTACTTTTCAAAAGAATCAAAGATTTAAGATATTAAACATGAACACTATAAAAGGCAGCTCGTACGCTCAAAGAAAACTGCATGTATGCTTAAACAAGATCGGTACGTTATTTTAATTTATATGCTCGTGAGCGCACAATCGTTGTATACCGTATTTTATTTGCGCACAAATTCACGAACACTAAAAAAAATTTAGAGGTTATGTTTTAGAAAACTACACTACGGTAGTGTTTTTTAAGGATACTTGAGCCTTACGAAGGCTTGAAATTATTTAAAAGATTTTTGTATCGTCAGCAAATCGTGATGAATGCTCGCTTTCCATATTTTAGGAAGGACTGCTTGGTTGAATAAATAGAATTGCTTTGAAGAGACATTCAAGGGGGATTTAAGATCCCCCAAAGGCTTTAAAATATATTTTTGCCCACCATAGTGAAGACGGGTTTTTAAACTCAAAAGAAAGATCAATCCATCCGTACTCAAAACAATCATAAGCGGTAATAATAGTACGGTGAGTACGAATTGTCTTAAATCAAGTACAGAAAGATTTATTCAAGTACGGATTTTCCGAGCTCGTACTTGAAATAATCCGAAAATGAGATTGATTAAAGTAAAATTAAGATTGAATAAATCTCAAAATGCGCTTGATTCAAGTATTATAAAGTTGATTTTATCCTGAATTCGTGCTTGAAAAAAAATAAAAAAGAAATTAAGAAAGAAAAAGTTATTATGATTTACTAACTTACCCGTATTACACGTTACAGAATGATAAAACACCAACATCATGCCCGATATGGTTTTTACTTTAGAAATCTTATGTACATATATTTAACCAAAAATGTAAACTATACGAGAAGCAAGAGTTCAAATTTACTTTTTGACCCTTCGTGGTACACATGAGTCCGGCCAGAACTTTTTCAATGTAGAGGGTTAAGTACAACGAAAAGTTTATTCTTTTTTTTTACTTGATTTAAGAATTTTATACTTATTTCAAGAAATTCCGGAATTGATTTTCGAAAGCAATCCCATTTAGGATTGTTTTTAGTACGTTTTAGTGTTATTCGTACTAGAATTTTTGTGTACGACTCGTATTTAAAGTAATCATAAAAAAACTTGATTTATCCCAAGTGTATTTCTTTCTGTGTACTTTTGTATGTAATAAATAAAAATATTGTTTCCAGCTTGACGCTTGACTTGTTAAAGCGATCAACTCGGAGTACAATACAAATACCACTTCCAACAGCTTTAAATGACATAACTTCCTTTTAAGTTCTTAATATTGAAATTAAATTACTCGATGAAACTTGTATAACAGCAAGTGGTAATTTTGTAATGGTGGGTAAAGAATCGACAGAGGATCCCATATAAACCGACTCAGTAGAATAGTTTAAAAAAAACCTCATTAGGATGTAGATATGTACAGTAGACGGTCTCACCTTTAATTTTTTTCGAAATTCCTTCATAAACATAGGCTAGAAACCAAAAAGTTTGGTGTATAACATTAAAATGTTGATGAACGGGAAGAGGTCTTTCAAATCGTTTTTACGTTTCTTTGCCTAAAGATGCCTCTTTTCCAAAAAATTAAAAAAATCTTGCTTTAGTAATTTGCATCTAACTCGAGCAGTTCTTAACGGATTTTAACCTTATGACATGCATTAGAAAGCTTATTAAATTTTCTAAATGTGTCTTAAAGCAACATTGCCATTCTGTTTGTTAGTTTTTTATTCAAACATTACAAATCTAGATTTTCAAATACGAACTTATCATTTTTTTTTTTTTTTTAATTCTTGATTAGCTTTTCTTATGTGAAAATTTAACGAGGTAAAATTTTTATATTCTGTAAATACAGTATGGTAGGAATTTAAATGATTTTGTTATTCGTGCTTAATTCCCAATTTTTATTATTTGATAAAAACACTACTCCATTGTAAACACAAGAGGATTAGTTTTAACTTCGTTTAAAAACGAAAACATGTCGGTAAAAAACGAAGACATGTCGCCTCACTACAAACACTTTTTAACAATGGCATGGTCCAATCTTGCATTACATCGGACCAGACCATGGAGTAGTCCATTTAATCAAAATGGATCAGGTGGTCCAATATTATTTGCAGGGTTATGATGGTGTTTTAATGTGTATTGTGTAATTGATTGCCACTTACAATTATTAACGATTGTTAAAGAATTTCCTTTTAAATTGAAAACCTCACACTGCTTCTTACATAGACTTGCGTATTTATGTAGATGTTTTGATGTGTGCGTATCTGTGTGCTTATTTATACACCATTATATAAATAAAAAGCTTTCCATGTATTCTTTGTATATCTTTTTAAACAACTAATTTTCCCATATTTTATTAAGCAATATTTTTTTGAAAATTTTAGTGCGGTTTTGATCGGTGATTGAGCAAAAAATGTATAGGTATATGAAAAGCACTCGGTTTTTGAGAGATTTTTAAATCGAGGGCTTATATTCAAATTGTGATATCTGCAATTTTTACGATTATTTTTTTTATAGCAACGTATTCACTGACTGAATTGGCACCAGTCTTTTGATTTAAAGAAAAAAGTGCTATATGCATTAAAACATATTTGTGTATATAATTTTAAAAAAATATGTATTTAAAATGACCCCAAAATGTTTACACTTTGAAGATTTTCTGTTTTTTATACAAAACACAAATTGTTTAGTTTGCCTTTATTATTAATATAGTTATGTTTTACAACATTCAATAAGACCGGTTTTCAAAATTTTAAAAAGTTTTTGTTCGTTTTGTTTCCAAGTACATTTAAGGGTTAATCGGCGCAAAATTATATCTTTCCGTTAGAAATTCTTAATATGCCCAAATTTGACCTTTCCCTTCATGATTTTCGGGTTAATCTTTTCCGATTTTAGTAAGACCCTCAGTGTATATTTAAAAATATCTGATATTTAATATTCTGAATAGTTTTTTTTATAACTTTCGTCCAAATATGCCCAAAAAATTAGTTTTTCCCGAAAATTGCAACATTTAAATGGAAGGTAAGGAAAAACTATGGGACGTATTGACATAACGTATTCATATTTTTTTCTATTATGTTTTTAATAATTCCCAAATGCAATAATCAAAAAATTCTGAAATTTGTTAAACAAAATTTTAATAAGTTTTAAAATGGAGTTTTGATAACAACTTTAAAAATGTTATAACAAAATTCTTCACACGATAATTACGTACACACAGAAAAAAATACCAATGTAAAATTAACTTGGAAAAATGTTGATTGAGAATCATGTTAAATTTCTGCAAAAGTATGCCTTTTATTTAAATTTATCATTATTTCATATTAATTTTAAATTAAAAATATTAAAATAATCCTAAATCACGCCTATTTAATATTATTCACTGTTAAAAAAAATAAAAAAAAATATTAAAATTTAAATAAATATGGATTCGATATTGAATCCATTAAAAAACCTGTTTTATATTAAAATCAAAAGTTTATCTTGTAAAATTAACCTGCATACATAGTTAAGTATGTTAATTTTTTAATTTTCATTCTTAAAATATGTTTTAAAAGAAAACAATTCCCGCATTCTTTTAATTAAAATTATTAAGTTAAATAGTACATCAAGTTTTCAAAGTAAAATGATGACGAAACCCATATCGGTTTCTGCTGATGCTTCTGTTGACAAAGGAGAATACAAAATAAGTGAAGCATGTGTTACAGGGGTAAGTGTATTGAATTATTTTTAATAAATGTATATGTTGTCTGTGAAGCTTCTTCACACTGTTATAACACACTCAAACCAATTTGATTCTACATGAAATTCACGTTGTTTCAACTTGAAATAACTTTCATTCAACGTTATTCGGATTTTGATTTCAATATAAATGACATTTTACTCTAACTTTACTGCAATGTTAAATTAACATGAATAATAGTTATTTCAAAAGAAAAAAATGTTGTTCGCAAGCAATTATAAAATCAGGTTGAATTAACATGAAACACGTATGAAGCAAAATCACCACCGAAAAATTTTAAATCAACCTTGTTTTCGACGTTTTTAACTTGATTTTTTTCTGTGTGTACACATTTTGGTTTATTATAATTATTTAATGGCAAAATTTTTACAAAAACTGAAAAAAAAAATTATTCCCCCTACCCTTAAAAATTCAACGTCAAATTTCAGCATCCTTGCGGCGATGCCAGATAACGGTACCCTGTTATCCTAATATTTTACTCAAAACATAAAACAATTCTATGGAGGGGTTGGCCTGTAACTTGACTTTTTTTTCGTCCATACAATCATGGAGCACTCTAATGTATATTTATGTATACATACGTTGCAAGTTGTCATCCATAAACAAAATGAATTCCCTACAGCGTATTGCCGTTGGTTATTTTTATCTAAAGAAGATGAGCAATATATTTTATCTGCTTTATCGTTCAAAATGTGTCACAGTTATAATTGTTACCAAAAGTTTATTCTAGATTCCAAGTCTTTTGCCGTGAAAGAAAACGTGTCCGTTTTTCTGAAAATCCATGTGATGGGTCAGCAATATTTAGGAATTTCGACAATATTGTTTCGTATAAAATTAATTAACTATAATTTCAAATTCTATTACGTGTTTCTAAATATTTTACTCTTCCAAATTATTTTTAATATTGTTTTCCTGAACAAAATTGTTTTAGTAAAAATACGGGGTTCTCAAATTAAAGTCTCAATTAGTTTACAAAAAAAATAATTATTGTTTTTGTTAAAAGTGCTAAGTATCTGCTTATTTCAATGTTCTAATCGATGGAACTTTAACTTTTTAAAAGTGCTAAATTAAAATATGTAGGATTTACACGGTGCTTTTAAATAACACTGTAAAATAAAATTAAGTTATTATTGTTAAAGTTAACGGATAACAAACAGTTTTTTCGCTCACCCGTAAAATTTTGATTTTGCAGATAGCACTTTTTGAATAAAAACCCTCGATATAAATTTAACTACTTAAATTAATCATCTGTATTGTGAAAACCGAACTTAAATGTACCTTTTAATTGAATATACCTTCAAATTTGTGTGTTACTGAAAGAACAGAAAAATTATGTGTTATAAGAACAACGAGATAATATTAATACCAAGCAAACCAAAAAAAAACTCAAAAAACTTGCTATTTTTCGATAATTCCTGAAAAAAAAACAACTACCGTTGTATGCTTCGTATATCTTTACAATGTCATAATTGCTTTCAATTTTTATTGTAAATATTAAAAATAAACAGTTTTTGCTTTTACAGAAACTTTGTAAATTTTGAGTTGGTTCTTAATAGAGGAACAAGCTCGATCATCCACATCACAATAATCATAATAAGGCAAGATTTTTTGGCTTCAAATGTTTCGTAGAAAAGTAGATGGTGGTCGGATGAAGCTCTTAATGCACCAGTCGTTAGCATAAACGCACACCACTTCTTTTTTAACACCATTCTGCCAGTAAATAATTTTCTTAATTTGAAGAGAGGGAAAAAAAATTTTTGGAGTTTAACAAAAAATCAAAAAAAAAAAATATAAGAAAACTTCAGTCATATGAATCAGAATTAAATGAAGGAGCACCATTTTCACGACAAGAATATTTTCGTACACAATTTATATAAAATAGATAGAAATATTCAATAAAATAAACTCGTCGAAAAGTAACCTGGTGAACTAGAGAAGCCATTAACAAACAAATTTCATTCATTTACATTATCAACTCAAAAAGTCATTGGTAAATACAAAAGATATGCGCTCTGTACAAAATATATATGCGATATATTAAATTCACGAAATTTTTAAGATGTAAAATCTAATATTAACATAGCTTTGAGAAATTTTTTTTAAATATTCCTGCTACAAACTGTTGACCAGAAAATTATTTTTTCACCTTGAAAATTATGAAATACAACCAACGGGGAAGTATGAGCCAAGATAGGTTGTAGAAGACCATAAGCACCGCGAACTATTTAAGCCCAGCTCGTGCAAGAAATAAACTATGAAGATTTTTTTGTAAATTTAATTTTTTTTTTAAATAACTTCTATATACATACATATGTAATTAATAAGGGCGGCATATCAAAGTATTCCTAGGTAATTCTTTAATTGGGAATTATTGTTAAGATGGTTCACCAAGAATCGATATAGACATACATATTTTTTAAAAATAATGCAAAATTACTTTAAGTAGGAATTTCATATCTTAAAAGGCCTTAAACAAAAACACTCAAACAAATTATTCAAGTTATATATAGGGCAATCCAACTGAAATCAGACAGATTGGAGAAAAATACATTTTTTGATTTCCTTTATTGTTTACTGTGTTGATGTTCTTTATCAACAGCACATTTCAGCAAATTTTTAGATATTTTTGGCAAATGGTTACAGAGATATCAAATATTAAAACAAAATCGAGTTATAAGAAAACTATGTTCAAATAAATAATCATAACTTTTGCAATATTGGTCCAAATAGAATAATTATTTTTTTGTAAAAATATAAAAAAAATTTGCACAGTGGGCTTGGATACGATTTTCGGGATTTAATATTTTAAATAAATTTTTTCACTGTTTGTACTCTTTGATTTTATTGAATTTTTTTATTATAAAACTTTGATTTTTTCCACAAATTTTAAAACCCATTTGGTTGTGGAATTCAAATTAGTACTACTTTTCTGATTTTTTGAAATTTGTTTAAAAAGGCATTTTTTCGATATTAACAACTGTGCACAAATTTGAAATTGTGATGATTTGTGATTTTGCTGAAAATTACCCGTTTGTTATACAAAACTCAGCCTCGGGTTTCATTGGAATAATTATCAGGCAACCATATTCCCGATAGTTATTTATTTCAAGCATAATTAAGTGCTCACTCATCGAAGTCTGACCATAATTTTTGATGGCAATAACCATGATGCAATTGCAGTATACGCGTATGTAAGGAATATTACTGATTTTGTGAAAAAATTATTTTCAAATGAGTCTAAAATATTTTACTTTTCTAATGGCGCTCCGAAGCAATTCAAAAATTTAAACAATTGTGTAACCCTATATTTTTACAGGGAAGTCTTTAAGATTGCTACAGAATGGCATTATTTTAAAACATTTCGTCATGCTGAAGAATATGGCAAATCAAAAAATGTATACTTATATGTACCTAAGTACGTTTCCTCTTTTGCCAAAGTACATGTTTGAAATTAGTTTTAAAATTTTATAATCTTAAAATCGTTTTTTAGAACATAAAAAAAATTAAATTAAAATAAAAAAAATTTATTTTTGAGACTCGAACCGGCAACTTCATAAGTCACAGGCAAGAACTTAGACAACTCGGCTACGAACGCTCTTACTGAAAAAGCGTTAAATTAAAAAATATTGAATGCATAAATGTGTATGTGTATGCGTATTAAGCACATTAAAATAAAATCCACCACTTGTGGTGAAGGGTATAAAAAAACAACAAAAAACCACAACCAAGAAAAATGCAAGAAGAGATAAAACGTAGCTTGTAAAAAAACACAAACAACAACAACCACTAAATCAATGCCGAAAGGCATTGCAATAAGCGATAAATATAGAAACATGCTCCATTTCTAAACAAAACCCAATAACAACAATTACGAAAGCAATGCCTACATACATAAATAACTTTTGCCCATACATACATATGTATTTGCAATACGTACGGATTTAATTAAATTACATACAACTATTTTATGTATGTACCTATGCATATGCTTGCCGAAATAAAATAAAACACTGTGTCATTGCCAGTAAAATGAAAATATCGAAAAGCTTTATAGGACATAAAAAATTAAATAAAAATCACCTGTGGTGAATAGTACAATAAAAAAAGCTTTTTTTTCAATCTGGGACAACCAGGACTTGAACTTAAAACCTCACGAGTCTTAGGCTGAAAGTTACACAACTCGGCTACGAACACTTTTACTGAGCGAGGGTTATATTAAAATATATTGATTCTCCGGGTTTGTTTCTTCATTTGAGCGGCATATAATGTACATACATAAATGTTTGTGGGTTTGTATAAATGTTTGTTTAAAATAAAACAACAACCACAAGGGATTTTTTTGGAAAAATTAGAGGCAATCGTGGTTTTTTGGTCATATCTCAGCCATTTGTGACATAAATATAAAACAACCTAGCCGCTATCATGTCTGGAGTCTCCGGAAAACACATTTTAAACGTAAGACGGACAGACGGTCAGTCGGACATCGTTAAATCAACTTCCCTCCTCATAAGGACGCAGAATATATGTACTTTATAGGGTCTTAGATAGATATTGTAGAAATTACAAACGGAATGACAATCTTATATATACCCTTTTCCACCTGTGGTGATCGGTATAATAACTACAGCTCTGGGGTTGTATGAATAGGCATCCGAGCCGAGTAATATACCAATCATTGAAGTAAAATTTCCTCCAAAGGAGCATTATTTTGACCCAAAAGAAACTTTGGATTTGCAATATAAAACGGCCAAATCAATTCCGGGAATGCAAACTTTTCATTCAATAGTTTTTTATAATGCTGATACAATAATTGGCTTTCTTCATAAAAAAATTAAAATGTTTTTTAAAATTAAAAAAAAATTATATAAAAACAAACTAGTAAAGGCCCAGGTCCACGATGTCGACAAGAACATTTCTTGCGTATGTTTGTATTGAAAACAAAAACAAATTTAAGTTTTGCATTATTGTTTTCAATATAAATATGCGAAATAAACTTAAACTTTTTTCTAACAAATTTCAAAAATCAGAAAAAATAGTAGTTATATGAATCCCACAACCAAATGGGTCATAAAATTTATTTAAGATATTAAATCCCAAAAAATTTATTCAATCCCACTGGGCAAATTTTTAATATTTTTTCTTGAATAGTAGACAAAAAAAAATTATTCTATTTGGACCAATATTGAAAAAGTTATGATTATTTATTTGAACATAGTTTTCTTATAACTCGATTTTTTTTAATATTTTATATCTCTGTAACCATTAGCCAAAAAAAACCTGAAAATTTGCGGAAATGAGCTGTTTAAAAGGAACATCAACACAGTAAAAAAATAAAGGAAATCAAAAATATTGTTCTCCAAACTGTCAGATTTCACTTGGATTGCCCCATATACACAATTACACAAACTCCAAAAAACCAGTGTAAAGCTTTTTTTTGTTTGTGTTTGTATTCTGTAGACAAGACAACTTGTTGCTATAAATAAAATCTATCGTACGTAAAAGCTCAAACACCTTCACACACACATAAACACTCAATCTACTACAAAACAAACAAACAAATGATTATAAAGAAAAAATAAAAAAAAATTGTTTTATAAATATATTAGATGAGTATGAGAGCAGCTCAAACACGAGAACAAAACAAATTTGTATTCGTTATTCTACTCTACTCCACTCATCTGGTTTGGTTTGGCCTCATTGTATAAACTGTGTAAGTATATGTGGGTTAGCAAATATTTTTGTTGTTGTTTTGTTTTCACAAAATAGGGTGGTGCTTTGGGTGCTTTTGTTTTGTTTTTCTATATACAACTTTGCAAGGAGCAAGAATAGAAAACAAGAGTCGTTGTAACTTGTTGATGCTTTATGGGCATTTACATTCTCTTTATTAATGGCTTATGATGCATGAATTCACAAACAAGTCCTTTTAGGGCGTATGTGTATGTGGGTAGAAGTATTTAGATGTATCTGTGCATGTATATTTCATGCTTGTTGCTTTATTTATACTTTATGCTTTCAACTTAATGCTAAAGTTTGTTAGTTTAAGCTTGTGTATATTTACATACCACGGCATACACATTCATATACATACATATAAAGACATAAACCACATACATATATTTACACAAACTAGATATTATTTATGTTTTTGAAGCTATACAATGTAGATATTACTGTTGGACACTGCTTTAGAAAAAAAGGATTTTTTTTTTAATTTTCGATTTTCAATTTAATCAAAACTTTGAAATTTAAAAGAAGTTTCAAGTTCCTAAAAACATAAAACATTTTGTGTGCAGAGAAGAGAACAAAAGAGATAAGTGTATTTGGCCAAGACGAATTTTAAATACCAGCTAACATTAGTTCAGTTAACGATGAAAGATTATTTAAGACATCTACCCCCATAATAAATTATATCGAAAAACATATTGAATTCCAGCTTTACCGTTTTCACGTTGCTTAACATTTATTTTAAGCACAACAATGTCATTTTGTTATTAGCAGTTAAAAAAATTTAATTTAACAATCAACAATAAAATTCAGATTAAATTAAATGTGAAATCAAATTTAAGTAAATATAAAATTAAATACAACACACAAAAATCATTTTTTTCGGAAAGGTCTTAGATACAAAAATACAAAGTGTTCAGGTCAGAAAAAAATGTCAAAAAGAGTATTTCTCCAAATTTTGAATGAATACAAAGCTATATTTATTTTCAGGTTGGGAAAGTAATTATTATTTTTAAAACTTCAAAGGATAAAAGCAACACGAAAAAATTAGAAAGCATATACACAGTACAGAGAAAAAAATAAAAATTTATTTCAATTAAAAAATTTGTGATATTATTACACCGTCCGACACTCAATATTAGACACGAACCGGATGACATAAGTTTGAAACTAGAGATTAAATGGAGAGTTTCCTTTTAAAAGGTCTTCAAAATTTCAAAGGACTACATTTTTAAAAAAATGTTTTAAAATACTTCTGCTCATCCTACTATGCCAAATTTGGTGTCAAATGATCAAGAAGAGTTGTAAAATATTTTGCATTATTTTGTTATTATTCTTTTAGGATTAGAAGATGTCAAAAATGTCCTTTCAAATTTGTATCCTTTAATGTCCTTTTAGATTTCCAATAATTTTTTTTAAAACAAATAGTGCGTTGAAGGACCAAATATTGAATACCACATGCCAAAATTTCAACCTTCTAGCTTTACTACTTAAGTGTAAATTAATACTTTAAATTTGCATTATTTTATTTTTTATATATTATATTCAACATTTTTTATTTTTCGAATTTATTCTATGAGCTAAATTTCAGTTATGTATTTTATAAAGCTTTTTTGTAATAGTCATATTCCTTCAATTTTTCAGAAATGACTTTATACACTATCAGACTATTATATAGAATAAATTCGAAAAATAAAAAATGTTGAATTTAATATAAAGTAACATTCAGAAGGAAATAATTCCCAGTTTCTATTTTATATATTATTTTAAAATTTCATTCGAAAAAAAAATAGCTAGTACTTAGATTATTTGGTACCTAACATATTTGTTCGTGGGTTCTGAAATAGTTGCCACTTTATAAAAAAAAAATTCAACTAGAATTGTTTAAATAAATTATAATTTTTCGTCAACGTAATAGTTTTTGCAAACGCGTTTAAATATGAAGTGCCCAAACCGTAATAAGTTTTGTGTTGTGTGTGGATTATTTGTACCAACCAACAATATGCACTTTTCTAAATAAACCTTTTTTGTATATAAATAAAATTTTTTTTAATATTTTAATTTGAACTTTATATATATGAAGGCTAGTACTCTGTTCGTATTTGCCAAGTATGTTGAGTTACATTTATTTTTCGGGTGAAAAATTTGACATGAGAAAACTGTTGTTTTGATTTTCGTGCGAAAGAAGTGATGATCATATTATTTCGTACGAAAAAGAAATGTTGCAAGAAACTTGTTGCCGTTGAAAAATAATGTTTACATGTTTTTCGCAAAAAGAACAGAGTGCTGGTTTGGTTTGGCTTTTATTCCACAAAAAAAAAAATCACCTGCTTAAAATTTTAAAATATTTATTAAAACTTAAGTAAAAAAGCTAGGAGGATGAAATTTTGGTATGTAGTATAAGATATTTGGGTCTTTAACGCACAATTTTTTTAAAAGGAATTTATTGGCAATCTTAAAGGATATTAAAGGATAAATATTTTAAAGGACATTTTTGACAACTTTTGATCCTGACAGGATAAAATAAAAATAATACAAAATATTTTACAGCTCTTCTTGTTCTTTTGACATCAAATTTGGCATTATTGGATCCGCGGAAGTATTTTAAAATATTTTTTGAAAAGTGTTCTTCTTTGAAAGTTTGAAGTACTTTAAAAAGGACACAGGATCACGAAATGAAAAACTGAAAACGTTGTTTTTCTCCATTTAATGTATAGTTTCACAATTTTACCATCCGGTTCGTGTCTCACAATTTTTTTCTTTTTTTGTCGGACGGTGTTATCAACGTTTTGGTAATAAAAAATTTTTAATTAGCAAAATTTTGTATGTCGTACTTAAATCCCAATTTTTATTCATGATAAAGACACTGAAATTTATTGTTGATGGGATAAGCTATTCCTATGCGCATTTCAGGGGTTACCTTGGCCAGATCATTTGGAAATTCATCCTAAACTAAAGACATTAAACAAATAAAACTATTAAGCGAATAAGAATTGTAAGCATACATATAACTTGCAACAGTATCAAAGCTTTAACAAAAACAACAACAATACAACAGCAGTGAGTTTATCTTTTCTTACATTCTCCACTACAATTGGTTGCATTTCATCTAACGTTAATTGTATTTGTAAGCAGGTTAAGAAAAAACCAAATAAAAAAAGTTAACAGTTAAGTTTTTATAGGCCGTGCACTTTCCAGTTTATCATCAACGTAATTTTTGGGAATACAAAATTTTTAATTAAGATCTGTAGTGCGATTCACTAACTTTTATAACGATAATCGAATCGTTGAAATAAATATAACGAAAATTTATCGAATATGCTATTCAGTACATTTTTTAACGATATTCGCTGTCGTTAAAAGTCCGCTGTTACTTTAAACAATTTTTTGTCGATATTTTAGCGACAATAATTTAGGTTGTGTTTATTGAATCGATAAAATCTATTTTATGTTTTAAATAACTTACATACATACAAAGCTATATTCATAGGTATATGTATGAACAAAAACAAAATTCTAAATGTAAAATTCAAAAAAAAATATATATAAAACCACAAATTAACCCTTCGTCTTACTCATGAGTCTATGCAGAGTTTTTTCAATGTATTTTGAATGAAAAACATGTGTAACACGGGGGGTTAAGAACAATTTCATTTGTTTTTATTTTATTCTCTTTTGTGCTTTTCGTTTTTTTAAACATTTTGTAGACAGAGATGTTACAAAAAAACTGCTGTTTACAATCGTTAAAAATAAGTTACTATATCACATTATCGTTACTGCAAGCAAATATTTATGTCGCAAAATATAACGATTGTCGGATCGTTAAAAGTTTGTGAATCGCACCACTGATATTGTTTCAAGTAAAACTGATGCTTATAATTCGTATTCGTTTAGAAGTTTTATTTGTATAATATCTTTAGTTTTTCTAAAATCTATGGATTAAATTGCCTGATGATCTAGCCTAAGCAACCATTAAAATGCGCATAGCAATAGCTTATCCCATCAACAATAAATTTCATTGTTTTTATTAAGAATCAAAATTGGGAACTAAGCACGACAAGCAAATTCTTGTTAATTTGTGATATTATTTAATAATTAATTAAATTTGCATCAGCTAACAATTTAACGCTTAATTAAACGTTTAATTCACTTGATCAAACGTTTTATTCAATTGATTAAATTTTTAATTAAAACTGATTTTATTTTCGATTAATGCTTTAATTGGTTAACAAATTTCAGAGAATTTTTTGGGTATTTTCTAAATTCTTAATAATTTCTGGTTTTAAAAAAATTTAACTTGTCTGTACATTATATAAAAGGTTATAGGCGGTGTTCCGAAATTTTTTTTTTTTTTTTTTTTTAATTTTGTAAGCTTATCCCGCGAATCTTTATGCTTGTCTGCAGGAAAGAAACCAGAATTTCTGGCGGGAATCGAACCCGCAACCCCGGCGCTGATAGACTAGCTCGCTACCAGCTAGTCTACCGGGGCACTCAGTTAATAGTGGCAGTAAGTAATCAAGGCTTAAAAAGACGGCCACAATATACATTTTGCTCGGGCGATTTTAGGGCAGGTGGTGGTACTGTGAACTGGCCATTTCACCCAGTTTCACTTTTTTAGATGGTGCTTTCATAAGTCTCAGATCTGTAATAATAAGCCACAAATCCGTGCTAGCAGTCAAATCGGGCCTGATTAATGCATCAGAGGCCCCAGCGAAGATCCGGGCAACATTTTTACGATATTATATATTAAACATTTTAAGTAAATAAAAACCATTCCATGTCTCACACTTACTATCTTTGGTTTACTAAAATTTAAAGATAGGATGCGCTTAGTGAAGCAACCTTTATAAACGGAATAAAAAAATTGATCTATTTCCATCTTTTTAGAGGTGGGTATTAAATAATATACACTTTATTGTAAAATCCTGGTTTTATAAACATTTCTATATTTCGCAAATTTCTGATATTTTTTACAAAGATTTATTTAATATTATCGAAACAACTTCTTAAGTTCATTTGCTCAGTAGTTATTTTATTATTATTTTAGTAATATTTTTATTGATCCCTTTAAGGAAGACGAAATATTACATTCAAGAGGGAACATAAAGATTTCAGTTTTTATAGCTGTTGGTGTACTGGATCTAATTTGCTGATTACAGAAACACAATAACAATTAATCACTTGTCCTCTTTAACACGATTATAAACTAAAATTTTAACAAATAAAACCTTTTAAAACTTCTTACCCAATACCCTTGCCCACATCACCGTCACGGAGAGGGCATTGTGCGTTTCTTCTGATATTCGAAACACATTAAAATATTGGTCCTAGATTTTTGAATCGATCAAACGATGTTCATCCGTCCGTCCGGCTGTATGGCTGTTCATGTAAATCCTGTGCGCAAAGTGCAGATCGCAATTTTAGAGATAATTTATTGAAATAGATGTCATAGATTCTAATTGTCACAAGAACAAACATATCATTTGCCGGTACATAGATTAAAGTTGGTCCAAAATAATAAAACAAGCAATCTAACTCACCTTGCCAAACTTTATTTCAATCGGACATTCAGTTAAGCCATACGACAGAGGTTGTCTGTCAATTGGACAAATGGTTTGCAGAAAAGTAATGCCGGTTCTGATGATATGTGTCCTGTCACTAATTACATGTTTAATTTGTTGCTTATTTAAGACACAATTAAAATGAGAGATGATGGCATTGATTTTATTTAATTAAAATGCAAAAATAGAGAAAAGAACGAAAAGTGGTTTTGGCTAATGGCATTGGATACCATTAGGTCTCGAAAAGACAGTATTTAATCAAACACCAAAGGGGGAGTGTGTTTGAGAAGATGGCAGGAGGAGATTCCGGATTGGGTTGGCGATTGTGGGCAGGGGGGGGGGTCCTGTTCTCTGGGGATTCTTAAATAAAAACCAACAACAATTAGCTTTAGTTCAGTGTACTTACATAGTATTTTATTTATTGATACTTATTCTTGTGGTTTGTACAATGGGGGTAAAATGTTGTTGAAGATGTTGATGGGGAGCCGAAGGATGACTTGATTGGTTTGGTAGCTCAAGAGGAACTGACTGAAACAAAAAAAAAAAAAACACGAATTTAACTTACTTTAACGCAGTGAATATTAATGAATAGGAAATCATTCACAATAGGCTAACTCAGAGCTGGAAACGTTAATAAATTCCTGTTCTACTTTAAACAATTTTTGTTTTTTTTTATGTGCTGTTTTCACAACACAAGTGACTGAACGTGTAGTAAAATTTATATGAAAATCACTCAATTTTTCGAAAACAGCATATTAATTATTTATTTGTTAAAATGTAGGCATAGCGAAAAATTAATTTTACAATTTCTAAATTCACATGAGTGTTCGGATTTTGTTTAATTTGACATATTTGAATGAAAAACTACTCAATATATATTTTTTATACTGCGCAACTTAGTGAATTATGTGGAGCAAAATAATAATAGCAATTAAGTGCTCAATAATATTTTGCAGTCGATGCGTACCTTAACTCACTGCTCAAGCTTCGTATTATTTAACTGACAGTTAAAAATTAATTTTTCAAAACAAAAGAAAGTATGTACTTCTCAAGGTACATTAACACCAGGTAGGCTCATTTGCCCTATAAAAATACCCGAATTGTCAAAATTGTCTTTATATAAAACAAAAACCATTTAACGGCACATGTAAAAATTGTTGCTTATTCACACGAATTTGACAATTTATGTGTGTTCGCTAACGAGTCTACCTTGTGGAAATGTACCTTGGTACTTCTATAATCATGTGGCTTTGCAGAATCTTTTATTCCCTTCATCAAAATATTAAAGAGCCAATTGTTCTCTAGCTTAAATGATCCGATTTGGCCAATTTCAAAACTACATACTGCTTTTGTATGATCTAATTGTGTTCTTTCCATGTAATATGTTATAGGCGCTAATGTACCAAATAAAAACAAAGTTATACTGTACAAACACAAATCGAATAAAATAGAGAAAAAACTTCACATTAACGAAGGAGACAGATTATACAAAGATCAATTTTAAACATAATCTAATAATAAAATTTTTTAGAAAATATGTGTTGCCTTTTAAGCAAGATTTGTTATAATAAGAGAGTTATAATATCCCACTTTTATGTTTTTACTGTACGTGCAAGTTACTCTCTGTTAATAAGTATGTTTATTCTTAATATACGAATACAGAGGTATGCAAAATACAAGTCAAATACAAGAATGTTTGAAAAATATGTCAAAGTCGTTTACTTAAGTAAGATATTCTGTATTCATACGTGTGATATTTCATATGTATGTACATAAGTATGAGTATACACATGCGAGAATGTAATGCATATGTGACATATAAATTCTAACACTATTATATGCTTTTATGTATAGTACATGGCCAGCGGTTAAAATATTGAGTAAAGACGCCTAATAGAAATCCTTATTAAGCAGACACAAGCAAATCTCGCGCTTTCATACGTATTAACTTTTAAAAATAGTTTGTCATTAAGAGACCGTGTTTACTCATTATATCTACCGCTGGATAAAAATTCACAATCCTTTTTGCATACAGGAGTTCTAAAAGGCTCTTAGATGAAGGATATTTAAGATATTTTATAAAGAGTGTTGCGGTCGATTTATATGGTAAGTAGTTACTAAAAATACGTAAACGTTTTAAAATGCTTTATTCTGTAATAAATTAAAGCTTTCGTGATTTGTACGTTTTGTATAAAGAAATAAAAAACCGTCATGTACGTTATCATAATTAAACGCATGATCATAATCAAACACATGATCATAATCAAACACATGATCATAATTAAACACAAAATTCTTTCACTGCTCACTCATAAATACGGAGATAATTTTTAATGTTATCCGGTACGTAAGAGTACCTATTTATAGTGATGCCAGGAGAAAGTTAAAAAATCCCTTCGTGTTCCCTACAATTAAAAACATTATCCCTTCACTTTCCCCTACGTTAAAAATTTACCGCTTTTATGGCAAACAAATACATATTTTGTTAACATGTTGTAAAAATTATAATTAAAACTTTATTAACATGTATAATTAAAGCATTTATTAACAACAAGAAAAAACCAAAAAAAAAAAAAATAGCAAATTAATTTTATGGCAGAAACGCCACTGTATATCCTTCATTCCAGAGACAAAAAGTAGTCAAACTGCGTCTTGCTTTTTCAATTACTCATCTCTTGTGCTTGTTAACTGGCTGAATATTTTTCAAGAATGCTTATTTTAAAAATTTTTTTAATATAAGTATCTAATATTTTTTTTTTTGCAAATTCAGTACCAAATAAAGGGGGTGGCTCTGTTCAATTTTAAAAATATATTTAAATCAGTTCTCTTGAACCAAAGTATAACGAAATATCCTTTTAAAAATATATCCTATCATATCCCTAAAACTTTTTATTATAAATTTTTCAAAAATTCGGAATTTTATGATTTTATTTCTTTAAGTTTAGAAGGTACAAAATCAATTTTCTTTTATAAATGTTATTCGTTAGATATTCGCTTTAAATATTCGCATACTTATAATTCGCTAATATATACAGGGTTTTGGCTCTTGTTGAAGATTGCCTGGCTGTAGGGTTGTAAATGAAAAATTTTAATTTTCAAATGGAAATAATACAAATATTTAAGTATTTTTACTCAATTTTTTAGAAATTAGATGTGTTTTTGAAAATTTCGTACATTTGCTTTAAAAGAAAATATCTGTCCTTTTTCCCAACGCTTAAAATTTTCCGAAAAAATCCCTTCTATAATGGAAAATTTCCTACTATTGGCATAACTGCCTATTTATAACAGGATCAGTTGATTCGTAACGTAAGACAAACGAAAAAAAAAACTGTAAAAATTGAACAAATTCTTTTCCTTCCCTTCTTAAAGAAGTCGCGAAAGTGTATTAAATTTATTGGAAGGTCGTTCCAAAGTTTAATTGATACCTTCTGAAAGGCATATTTCTGAAGGCAGGACATCATAAGAAACGAATCTTTCAGTAAGGAGTAAAGAGGCATTCAACAACCCCTTTCAAAATTCACCGCTGGGTGGATATGTGTAGTAACACAATGAAACATACCAGTACAAATGTATACATATAAAATTTAACTATCAACATCATTAATATTTATTGCATGTGTGTGTGCCCGTTAAATTTTGCTCTGGTGCCTGTTTAATGTTCTACTTATTTTGTGATCCCAGTAAAAAGGCAAGCACTCAAATACCCTTATTTTAGATAGCGTTAGTTAGTTGTACGTTATGGAACTGTGTTATGTTTACTAAGTAAAATTAAAAAAACAATAAATTTCAGTTTCTCAATAGTATGAAATGGGAATTTTGCACATTTGAAATAAACCTTGTTAATTTATGAATCCCAAAAAAACTTTGATAAAAAACAAATTGTTTATAGAAAAAGGGAAAAAGAATTAGCAGAACATAAGAAAAGAAATGACCGGGTTAGTCATGCAAGAAACAAAATTTTAAAATTAACGAGTAACAAATAAGAATGAAAGATTCAGCTATGCCGAATCAATGAAACTTTTTATAAATAAAACTATCCCTTTTTTTATCATATTAGCAGCATTTATTCCGGTTTCAGGCAAATAAAAATGTATTCCGAGAGAGGGTTACATATGGGTTTTTTGTTAAAGTTTGAATCGATCATCTCATGTACTAAAGTCTTATGAAATTACACAGAAAAATATTTAAAAAACTTTTCACCATTTAAAGCATTGATCAAAAGTTAAAAATAAAAACAAGTAAATTAAACGTTTAATCAAGTGAATTAAACGATTAGTCAAGTGAATTTAA
This sequence comes from Pollenia labialis, assembly GCA_949318255.1. Lineage (NCBI taxonomy): Eukaryota > Metazoa > Arthropoda > Insecta > Diptera > Polleniidae > Pollenia > Pollenia labialis. The sequence goes on from OX439140.1 coordinate 86,299,143, forward strand.
GGTTAAATAATACTATTTATTTGTTTACTGGTGCACATTTAATCAATATCACAAGTTTTTTAATTGAAATCAACTTTTATTTTTTTCTGTGTAAATTGAAACAAATTTAACCACAATATAATTTTTTCGCTACGGTTTCAGGCGTACTTAAACGGTTATTCAAGAATGGGCTTTATATGGGGCTTATTGTACCGACCTCAACAAAATTTAGTAATGTTAATTTTATAATTTTTGTTATATTTTATGACAATTTTGCGCCAGAGAAGCGTGAGTACCTGCTTGCCGGCCCAAACGCTCGGTGCTCTAGTCACTAGGTCAATACAATGCCTTGACTTTAATTTTCCGCCACAAATTCCTGGCACAAACTATTTTTATATAGACACATTTATACTTTCCTAGCCCCCTTCTTGGGTAAAATGCGTTGCTTTCTACATTTTAATATACAATATTTACATATCGTTAACGATTTTTTGTTACTCGCTGTTTATGGATAGATAACACTTGAAATACACTGACCAAGCAGTAATAGAAACCACTAACTATGGACAATTACTGGAGACACTCCTATTCGTATAGAAATTAAATTAAAAAAATTACGCCGGATAAATCACACATTAAGAAGACCTCACGACGACATAACAGTAAGCTGTATTGACTGAAACCTACAAGGCAGCTAAAGAAGCGGACGACCTAGCCAAATCTGAGGCGGCAGCTCGATATTGAAGCTACAAAAGTGGACATATTGTGGAATAAGTTTAAGAAAAAATCCAATTGAAACACATTCGTTGATGTTCTTTGAAGCAGGGCTGTGGAATCGGAGTTGATGTTTTTGTACCGGAGTCGGAGTCGAAGTCTCATATACATTCGGCATTAATGTAAGAGTCGGAGACGGAATTGGTGGTATAATTGGAGCCAGAGTTGGAATCGGCGTCGGATTTAAACAATTTCAGCAGTTTGTGTGGGAGTCAGAACAATTTTTTGACGAAAGAAACCAATATATTTTGCTATTTTGTCGAGTTTTCAAATGTTTTTTTTTTGTGATGTAGTGTCCACCTTATTTGGCGACCTAAAAATCCTCTTTATTGGGATTAATGCGAATAATATTATTCTTTAGCAACAGTTAACAGCAACAAAACCCACTGATATGTTTTTAATAGATAAACAAGTGTAATTTGCATAGTTTAAGCATATTAACCCGAAAAATTGCAATTTTGAGTTGAGTCACTTTTGAACTAGTTGTGCGATATACATACATATATGTATATTAAGGACACCGTGAGGTAAGGCCGCAAGGCGAAGTTTAAATCAATTCTGTAGTGAGTGTGTTTTCAAAAGACATATGGACATGGCTCAATTAACTTAAAATTGCTCAAAAACTAAGAATATGTATATAAATTTGAAATATTTCAAAAGTTTCACATGACATGACAAAGTTAGTACACCCTCATTTTCCACACATGGTGAAGAGTATAAAAAAACAAGAGTTTTCACCTTAAAAGATTTTTTCTATTAAAGTCAAAATTAATTAAAAAAAATAAAGAAAAATACGTCTTTAAATTAACCATAGAACACATAATCAAAAAATTTCATGCAAACACAAAACCAAGGTACCTGTGTATGACATTATAATGTTAAATAATTTTAAGCTTACAGAGAAAATTTTTTTCACTCCCAAGAAAACCTTGGATGAAAACTAATTAAATTAAAAATTTAATTATTTTATATAATTATTTAAGAAATCTTTTAATAGCCTCTTATTCACTTATATTTTCATGTAAAGACTATTAGGTGCACAGGGATCCAGGTTATGTGATTGTGTAGGTCGACTTTTTAGAAGTTTATAGTCATGGAACTACTAAGCCGAATTTCATAAAATGTCAATAAAACGATATAAAATAATTTTAGTTTTTGAGAACCGAAGCTTAAAACATTGTTTTTGCAGCTACAAACGCTTAAAGTCACTAGTGAGCACACGGATATCCGATTTTGCAGTCTAGGGTTAAATTGTATTAAGCTTATATAACTTATTTTGTACTTTCCGATGTATTAGAGGTTAAGTTCAAAGAATAAAATAGTTAATTGGATTATTTGTTAACCGATGTTGCTAATAAAGTTCATAAATTTTAGGGAGCTTTCAAAACGTTAAAGTGTAAAGGCAAAAATTAGAGATATGGGTAAAAATTAGAGGCTGTCGTGGGACTTTCATCATATTTCAGCCATTTGCGCAACTATCTGGATCGAGACCATATGTGATTTATAACAACCTGGTCCCGTTCATATACCCATTTCAACCATCACACAAACAGACGGACAGACGGATATCTTTTTCGCTACTCAAGAGGACTCAAAATATATATACTTCATAAAGTATAGGATCAATTTTGTTGATATTACAAGCGAAAAGGCAAACATTTTCATCTGGAGTGAAGGATATAAAAATACGCCAGATATGCCCATTACCAGGGAAACCAAAAATATGCAACTGCATATTTTTCCTTGTGCGACCAATGATGGCAGAAACATTAAATTTATCCGTTTTAGAGCTTTTTATGAATTTTGGCATCGATTTGTAAGTGCATATTTTACCGTTCTGAGCAGTTTTTTTTGCATAATTTGGTAAACAGAGCCTTTTTGCAGTATTTTTAAGTTTTTTGCGCATATTTTTCCTTTTTGAGGCATATTTTGATACATGTTAAATTTGTTTAGACCTACAAGAGCTTTTGCAACAGATACAATTTATTTCTCTTTTTATGTATATCTACATTTCTACATTTAATTTTTACTCGAAAATTGTGAGACAAAGCATGTTGTCATTAAAGATTAATGTTTTTTTAAACTTTAACCCCCGTACTTATTTATAAAGGATTATTAAATTTAACAAACGTTTATTAAGAAGAATTTTTAATACAAAATTTGTTTTGTAAACCTTTATTAAATTTAAAAAATTTTTAAAAATACAGACCTAAAATTGTATACATATAAGCACAAATTTAGAGAAAAGGCAATTATATACGTTTTTAGCGATGTGTGTAATACATAGAAGTCTGGATAAATCTTTTAGTATACCGATCAATTAAGAATCACTTTCATCACGATAACCATCCGTCCGTCTGCCTAGTTGCCTGTCCATGTTAATTTTGTGCGAAAAGTACAATTGTAATGTTGTAGTTAATTGGATCAAAATTTATCTTTAAATACTATAGTGTTTGGACTTCCCCGATGATAATTTTAGGATTATTTTTAAAAAACGGAACTGTTATTAAATTGATGAATATATCTTGTTTTCAAATTAGCAATTTTTGAATTTTTTTTTGCATATTTTTTAAAATTTTGTGGGCATATTTTCAAGTTTTACTGAATATTTAATGCGCATAAACGTGTTTTTTAGAGCATATTTCTGGTTTCCCTGCACATTACCATTTTTTATATTCGGCACGTATACTTAGTTTTAAATATAATTAATAAAACATTTTTTATTTTTCGAATTTATTTTATGAGCTAAATTTCAGGTATGTATTTTATAAAGCTTTTTTGTAATAGTCCTATTTCTTCAATTTTTCAGATATGACTTTATACACTACCAGGAATTTAGCTCATAGAATAAATTCGAAAAATAAAAAATGTTGAATATAATATAAAGTTACCTTCGGAAGGAAATAATTCCCAGTTTCTATAATTAATAAAAGTTAAAATATTTATTTTAGCTTAAAATTATAATAGAAAACCTTAAAAGCCCCAAATTGTACTTTTAAACATACAAATACTTTTTTTTATTCCACCAATAGTGCACGTACCAATTTGTATCCCATTAGCATTAAAATTGCTCATTTTGGTTTAATAATATTATTATTATTTATTCAATCATTAAACTTGATTAGTTTTAATTTAACTTCGACGTTTCTATTCATATTTATCACTAAAAAATATTTCTATTTTTTCCACTTAGTGCAGACTTCATGGCAATAAATTGCTAATTTTACGCCAAACAAACTGAGACTCATGTTGCGTCTACATTCGTATTCAATGGCTGAAAGGACTTTAACTACTTTTGTACAGATTATAACAACTTTTAATCACATTTATTTACAAAAGAAAACGTGACCATGAGACATTGTAAAATGTTACAATTAAGTTAAGCGCTGCCATGAATAATTAAGGCTTTCAGAAAAGTTATGCTAATACTTGACTTCTGGCAAGACTAAATCGATTGCCAATAAGACTTTAACTTTTGTTAATGGGTATTTCCACACCAAAGTCTACTTTTCGTCAAGCTTTTTAATTTGTTTCTTAAAGACTTACTCTTATATATTATTATTATTTAATTATATTATTTAATTTCTATTTTTGTGTAGAACGCAATTAAGTAAAAGAGAGGATAAATTTGAACAACAATGGTGGCGTAACGTGACACTTTTTGGAATTGCTCACATTTGAAAACGTAGATTTTGATTAAAAAATTTTGCAAAAGAAAATCAAGGATCTTTTTTTTCAATTGGTTGTTTTTAAAATATCTTTTTTTTAATTTGATATATGAACCCTTTGTTTTTTTTCATAGATACATTCGAGGGACATTAATTTGATTTATCAAACAAATTTTCGCGCCTATTCATATGCTACTTTATTATAAATATCGAGCCCTAACCGCAAAAATAATTTAGGTGCCAAAAATCAAATTTTATAGGAGAGATTTTTATATTTTATTTCATATAAATTTTGTATGAAATTTGACGCTTACGATAAAATTGTTCTTTTTTAAGTTAAAATCGTAACGGTACCTTATGTGACCCTGACATTTTAGGAGATGATGCAAGTTTTCCTAATAAAGTCATTCATTAAAAAAAAACCAAAATTAAAAATTATGTTGCTTACGTTATTTTCGCGACATGTAGCATTTTTCGCGAAAAGGATGCAGCAACAAAAATTTGTTTTCGAAATTTCGTCATATACGGCATAACTTTAGCTTAAGTTGATACGAACTAGATGTGTATTTGTCCAGTGTGATCGTTTTTGCATTTTTTTTAATAATTGTTTTGAACTAGAAACAAATAAAAAAATTAAGAAAAGTAAAAACACTTTTTTTGCAAAAAAAAATTCATCTGCAAAACCGAAAATTTAGGAATAATGCCAACTCCTCTAAAGTCCTAAAGCACTTCTAACCCAGAAGTGATCGTTTTGAATTCTAATTTTCTAACTTACACCTATATTTTGATCTGAAATAAGTCTATATCATACTTGTAATACTGTAAATGTTTTGAAGTGGGATATGCATTAGTTTAAAATATACAAAAATAACTTTTCATAATTGTTGCACTGCGAAACCGGAAGTGACAAATTTAAGTTAAAATTTTCCTTGGATACCTTTTTTTATACCAACACCACAATATTGGAGTGGGTATTATGCATTTGTGCTGCCATGTCGTGCACCTTAAAATATTGGGCCTAACCCACCTTTAAGTATACAAGTCGACCCGAAATCTGAGTCGATCTAACTATGTCCGTCCGGATGGCTGGCTGATTCCTGGCTGGCTTGCCACAAGTACGTATCGAAATTGGGGCGATTCGGTCCATAAGTTCATATAACCCCCATGCAAGCTGCTTTCCGGAATATGGTGTTTGTGTCCGCCATCAAACCAGTTTTAATAAAATTTAAAACATAGACAAATATGGACACATAATCTATGAATTTTCATATAGCCATACACTCTCGAAGTTTTCAAATACTGTGGTGAAGGGTATCTTATTATCGGTCTTGGCCGACAATACTTTCTTACTTGTTGAGGTGAAATTAAGTTTTGAGAAAACGCATAGAACAAAAATCCAGGGACCGTAACGGTTATAAATTTTATTTTTAAAATCTTGAATTTATATTTGCGACAAGAAAATAAAAGTTATTTCCTGAGTTTTATTTATTCCTCAGAAATTAAAAATTATTTTTGAGTTTTATCTTCAGCTTAGAAAATAAAAATTATTTTATTTTATCCAATTTAAATATTACTATTTTCTAGGCAAAAAATAAAAATCCAAAAATAACTTTTATTTTTGAGGAATAAATAAAAATCACGTTTATTTTTTGAGAAATAAACAGAACTCAAAAATAATATTTATTTTTTAAGGAATAAATAAAACTAATAAGACAAATAAGAAAACAATAGGTGAAGTTAAATGTTTTAATAAAAATTTAAAAAAAAAATTAATGCATTTATAGGTAGTCCATATAACAAGGACTACCTTTGTATATTCCTTATGCACGTAGCATTTGTCTTTTAGTTCGATTTTTTAGATTAAATTTTATAGTCCATAGTTGCAGTCCCTTCAAGAACCTAACGGAGGTCGGTCATACATTTTGCACTCCTAGTGGTACTCAACTGCAGTTATGGGCCTTTTTGTTTCAATAAATATGAATAATAAACATATATTGACTTACTTAGATACCAAAAATAAGAGCGGCAAGCGTATTTTAAAGGTCAAAACTCTTTATTTTCACACAGTTTATTCGAAACAAACCTTTAGAATGCAAATTCAACACCACCCGGCTGGTAAATCTTATTTGATAGTTTTATTTTATTGAAAATATATTGGCAATAGAATTTTCACTTCTAAAAAAACGCTTGCCGCTCTTGTTTAGGTATCCCAGTTATTTAAGTCCTAATTAATAAGCCGATGACTAATTTAGTACAATTTGAGCAACATTATTTTTCAATGTGCTTAGACAAAAGTTGTGCTTTAGATTAAAAGGACGGTGTATTAAAGGGTGTCGGTTTCCATATAAATAAAAAGTAGTGCCAAATATGCTGAGATCGGACTTTAAATGGCGTCGCTATATTTTGGGTTGTGGCAAACATATTTAACCCTTCAAATTTTTATAACCTTAGTACCACTAAGTGCACCACATGGTCTGGCCAGACCACCATTGAAACCCCCAGCCAAATAAGTAAACTAAACAAAATTTTTACTTATTTTGTGTTAATTAAAAAAAAATCAGTCTTTTTTAATATAATTGTAAAATTATTAGTATTGTGGTACTAAATGTACTTTGGACTTCAAGAAGAATTCTTGACAAAAGGTACGAAAAAACAGAAGTAAGGAAGAATATGTAAAATCAATTAAAAATAGATAATCATTCAAAGCAAATTTCGATCAACCAAAGGTTAAATACAATTTGGTTTAAAGATTGATGTTTGACTATTGACTGCCAGCAATCGTCGATGGCTGCAAGTGTTAAACGCCAAACCCCTCTGAAGAGATTGAGTGGTTGCAATCGGAACATGTAAGGGTAACCTGTCCGTAAAACGCCTGGGTTCGAGTCAAGAATGAAAAATTATCAATAAATTTTATCTAATTTCATGTTGTAAAATTCCTTTTTTCATAAAAATAATTTAATGAAAATTAAATTTGATGAACTTAAGCCTAATTAAAATATCAAAATTTGGATTAAAAATAATTGTAAAATATTAAAATTATTCTGTTAAAAAATCATTGCAAATAAATTTTTTTCTCTCTCTGCCATGTTGAAGGCACATAGCTTTGTTGCAGCTACCGCAGCAAAAACGAGATTTTTTCTGAGCTTTAATTGTGGCTTTACAAAAAACACACAACGGACGGTAATAAGTTGAACTTGACGGGTACGGCACCGCTTGCAGATGCTCGAATTTCGAGTTATCATTTCGGCCCTGTAATGTACTTTAAAGATATCTGTTGTCCAGCCAGACCATGAGGTGCCCTTAGCGAACTTTTTCTTGCGGGAGGGTTTTTGTGATTCCAAATTGGTTTTATTCGGTTGAGGACAACTTACCTGTAGAATTTGTTTCTTAAAGGTCCATCCAAGGATTAAAGTTCTATAAACTTCATTGATACACATACTTTTAATTCTAAGGCGCGACTGGGGCAAATTTATTTTTATTGGGAACTGAATATATTAAAAGCTATACGTACTGAGTTTAGAAGGACTTTCTTGGCATGTGCTGAAAACTGGACATAAGGGGGAAATAATCCGAGATGTCACAAGTGGCGCCCAGAATTAACAGTCGGATTAAAAAGTCACCACAAGCTATAGTCAATCCATTAGGATTGATACGATATGTTAAGAACGGACCTTAAATGGCGGAGCTATTTATAAGAAATCGCTGTATTTTGGAGCGTTGCAAATAATTTTTCTTCATGTTTCAGAAACTTCCTGTCATATACTTCATTCTAGGTGGTGACTGCCATAACTTTTTTTCGACCCATCTTACTGTGCATTATTCAAGGGAAACAATTTCGAAAAAAAATACAACTTTGTGGCATACAATAAAACAGGCTGTGGAATCAGTTATGCCTGCATAAGCAAATTTACAGTATTCCACTTCTAAAAAGTTTTAAATAGTTTGGATGTTTGTACAAGCTTCATTAGTAAACAAAACAATGCATTTAAAAAGTTTTATAATTCGTTACGGCCCACTATGGTTTATCGTAGTGTAAGACCACCTCATAATTAGTTTGTGCAAATGTTTTAATTTCAGCAAAAAGCTTGCATTATTTTAAATCAAATATACAAATTAAATATTTTTTTTGCCATTGTGTCAAAAGGAATAATCGGAAATTACGATCGAATTCACTTCTTTAATACGCCCAAAACTGTAACGAACATTAATGTTTCTACGAAATTTGAAAATTTTTCAACACTCGGGATAAATTAAGAATTCTATTCTTACTTTAAGTACAAGTCGTATTCAAAAATTTAAGTACGAATAACTCTTAAACGTACTTAAAACTAGAGTTTGCTAAAAACCGTAAAAATGTGAAACCACGGTTTCGGTTTTGAAATGATTAAAACCGGCCGGTTTAGGTATGGTTTTCGGTTTTGAAAATATCAAAGTTAAACTTCATACATTATCATGTACATTTTTTGTGTGTAATACAATCGTTTTAATTTTTTAAATTTAGGTAAAATTAGGTTTATTAACCTTTAACCGGACCTGGCCAGACATTTTTTTACTTTCCCCCAGTTTTTTCATGTAATTATTAAGTATATTAGATCAATCAAAGAGTTTTTTACAAGAAAATGAGAAAAAAAATTTAAATTTAAACACCGTCGGCGTGACAATTGCCGAAATGAAAATGTTGTGCATATTGTATTATATGTATATTGACTGATGTGAATAAAATCAAAACGACACGTATCAAAAAGCATACGCAACACATAAGAAATCTTTCTTTACTTTTTTTCGAAGAATTATTCTTTTTGACAACAAAATGTTCCTGCTAAAGACACAAAACTCCATACATAAAAGGTAGTCCCAGCCCAACCCAGGTGGAAGTTTGTGCAACACAAACAAGGTGTCTACTTAAGGTAACATTTGTTCTTTTTAGGACTTATTTTGAATTTTAAGAATTTTGAAATACCTTGCCATTGTTGCAGGCTTTTATGTATAAAGTTTTTGTAAATGCAGTTCATTTTTAAATTTATTTTTTGCATTATTTTGATACATAAAATTTTATCGTCTGAAAGGAATAAAATAAAAAAAAAAAAAAAATATTTATTAGAAGCAACACGTTAACATCAAAAACAAAGACTATATGCGTCGAAAATAACCCAGTTAACATTATAACTTAAATTAAAAAAACAAAAATAGTTTTATAAGTGTTAAGGTCACTATCAAATGGCAAATAATCTTTGGGGCCCTATATGAAGTATATATACTCTGGCTCCTTGTGAAAATCTAAGACGATCTTACCGTGTCCTTTTGTCTGTTTAAAGCACAATAAAGCTTGAAATAGAAGAAAATGATTTTATGATGACATATTTGTTTGTTATTGAAAATGGCATAAATCCGTCCATTATTTCACCAAGCCCCTGCGCAAATATATCTTCATACATTTATTTATAACTGCGAAACTGTTGCTTATGTAGCGAAACGTTGTATGAACAGATTAAAGGAATTGTAATTCTTATTTTTTTCAATTTGTTTCAGCTTATTCGGACTAGTGATTCTCGAGTTAACATAAGAGCCTAAAACGTGACTAATTCCCCTATACGATACTTACTAACTTCAAATTAATTTTTAAATTATTTATTGAGGTACCATGACCAAACTAATGATGCAGAAGTTCTTTTTTTTGCGTCTACCTTCATAAGCAATTATCAGAATTGAGTCCCGAATCAATCACCTAAAAAATGTTGTACTGTGTTATTAACAAAATTTGTATGTTAAAAAATATAAATTTTGGTTTTATTTTTAAACTTCTAAACTAGACAAAATTTAAATTATCCGATTAACCGAATAATATTAAATTGTTCGATTATAATTCGAAATATTTTTGCCTTGAATAATTATTCGCGCGAATGATTGAATTGAATTGATAAAAACATAAATAAATTGAATACCCTGTACGTACGTTTTGTAACAATTACTTCAATTACATTCAATATTGCGTTCATTATTTATTTTTTTAGAAAAATATTATAACAAAAATATAAAATATGTGATGATATACGATAGAAAATTAATACTTGCGAATATTCCTTTTGTCGTTGGAAAAAATTTTACATTTGCTATAAAACTGTTTTATTTCATATCCCAGCAAAAAATGTTTAAGATTTAATTTTTATTTAGATTCTTAACCCATTCCTTTTTTGCTTCTAAGAATTAAGGGCGTTTCTCTACTGCTGTAAGATAAGGCCTACAATCCAAAAATTTTTAAATGCGGTCTAAATACTAGATGAGAATCAATCACAATCTATTCGTTTTATACCCTCCACCTCAACTAGTCTTGGTGGCACGTCCAGAGGCTGGGGCTCCCTTATAATGACTTATGTAGAAGTTGCGGTCACGAGGAGTAGGAATAGTCAACGGAACATCTTCTCTGCAATTGTCCGGCATTCGGAGATTTAAGACTTGAACTGTTTAGTTGAAGAGCCCTTGGGGACAAAACATGTTTTCCTGATATTGATTTAAACAGGATCCACTCCTTGTGTTCTATTGTGTCATATAGGTTGTATTGGCTATATTTTTCCAATGTCTAGATTAATCCGCTTATTTTATTAACGTAGATCATGTAAGTTTTCAATGCATAAAATACGCATGTTTCAAATATCTAAACACGCGCTTTTACGCGAGAAATTTCAAATGAAAATCATGTAATACTTCACAAGAAGTGTGCTGGTTCCAAAGAAGCATAATTTTTTGCTGGGATTTTTCTTCACTCTTAAAAAAATGTTTAATAATAAAAGTAAAATGATTTATTACTTTCTCAATAATTGGAATAATGTTTAATATATTTGCGACTTTAACAAATATTTAAAATAAAGAATAAACGATGATCTGAATTGACATTTTTCTTAATGTGTTAATGTTTGGACCGGAAATGTACACATTGCACTGGTTTCGCTAAAGGCGCTTAACTCAAAATTTATTTATTGTTACTTTTCGTTAGAAAACTCTAAAAAGTGCACTATGTTTTCACAGAACTCTTTTCTTGGCCAAAATTAATTAAAGTTTTTAATTTAAAATTTAAGACAAATCTCAGAATTCTTGTAAATTTAGTTTTAAGCATATTTAAATTAATCCTTTTTAAATTCTTATTGAAATTCCGCGAAAATCTGAAAAGTGTATGCACATAAATATGGATATCAATACACACTGGCTTACCGGCTTAACTAATATTTCGCCTAAAATAAGAAATTAATGGCAAAACTTTTTTTTCAAAAATGCATTAAAGAAATAATAAAGGCAAAAATTAAATTGTTTCATAATTTATCAGAAAGCGAATAAAAGAAGCCATAGAGCATGTCGGTAGACAAATCGTCAGCTCATTTTTGGTTTAACCTACCGAACATTTTCAAAAAAAAATTGAGTAAGATATTGGGTATATATATTTTGAATACCCCCTTTCTAAATCCAAAACCAGTTTCACGAATTTTTTAAGTTTCTGAGATTTTAAGCATTAATTTTGCTCCACATCAACTATTTAAAAATTGATTTAGTATTTTGTTGCTCTACACGCCACTATTTGGCTTATACTGCAAATTTCTAATAAAACACACGAATAAAATAAATCGCACACTTGCTCTGCTTCATTGCCGTAAGAAAAACAACGACACAGTTAAAGCGAAAGCAAAAGCAAAATAGTATGACAACAAGAAAAAATTTATTCTACTCTTGCTTCAATTTATTGCCGTAAGAGAAAAGTAGTATAGGCAAAAGCAAAATAAAATGTCAACAGCTCATATACAGTTGTAAGTATACGTATGCAGCACAAAAAGCTAATTTTCAGAAATAAATAAAGAAAAGTGGCGTATACTTTTTCCTTCCAAGTTCGTTAAAGAACGTTCGCTAAACATTACATTTTACATTTTTTTTTTGCATATTATGCAAGAAGAAGAAGAAGTGAAAATACAAAAAAATCCATCGGGTATATTCATGTAAACCTTCATTAATGTTGTTCTCAACAACGACGTTATGGCATATGCGCCAAACCAATAATAAGCTGACGAAATTTTAATTTTATTAATTAAAACTCTTGCAGAAATTATGTTTAATCCTTTAATCGCCAGTTTCCCAATGTACCGACAAACTGTCTGTTACTTATTTTCAACATAAATTTATTAGACCGATAAACTGTCTGTTAACAATTATGGGATGCTCATTCTACCGACAAAAACATTGTGTTCAATTGGCAACACCTCTCAAAATACATGTAAAAGTTGGGGGTCAGCTGATTGAATTTATCTGTACGGCAAATAAAAGGAAAATTAATAATTGGCAGATGAGTGCTGTGGCCGTATTCTGTAATTCGCTAAAGCTAAATCTCTATCGCTAAAAATCTAAAATTTCAGACTTTTTTAATTTTCGGGTGACTAGAAATTGGAAGTTGCTTATAAGCAACTTTGGTCCGTTGAGGAAGTATTTCACGTTATGAAAAATTAAAACAAACTTTTCTATTTTTTACTCATTCTTTAACCAACTCTATATGTGCTTTGATAATTTTATAACGATTGTTTTAAATAAAACGTTGATAAAAATTCAAGTTGCTTATAAGCAACTTTGGGCTCGAAAGGGTTAATTCGCCGCAATTTGAGCTTTTAATTTCATCGCTAAAATTTTTCAATTTTGTATTCTCTAAGGATTTTTACCGATCAAAATTTAGCTAAAGCTAAGCGAATTAAAGAATACGGCTGCTGGTAATTTTTGCGACAGAATAGTTTCTTTAATATGCAGTTTTTCGTTGGGAAAAAAGTTAATCATGTAATGAGAAACGGGCCTTAAGACTTTAATACATTCGGTCTAACAATGCAAATTTTGAAAGTCTACTGCCGTGCTTAGGAAAAAGAACATCAGAGAAAACAGAAGGTTAAAGATTGTCTTTTGTATTTTGTTATAGATTTTTAAATATTTGACAGACTAATTAAAGTTTCTGATATTTTAATTAAGTTCATTAAATTAAATTTTTATTTAATTATTTTACAACAAGAAATAAATTAAACATTTTTTATAATTTTTCTTGACTGTAGTTACACGAAATTGAACTCGGATCAAATTTACTAGTTAGTTTTGAGAACAGCCACACTCTCATCATCAGAATTATTTGCCGTGCTACGGTTTACACTACTGCAGCGCCTGTCTGTCTTCTTTGGTATAAAATTTTTAATGGTTTATTTTATAATTAAAATAAGGCACAAGCACCTTGGGTATCAATACACAACATTGGACAACATGTGGCCGAAATTGATGAAGTGGACGTGGCAAAATAGATTTATTATATAACTTTCTGCTTTTAACGCACAATGATGAAGTGTACATAAGACTCAGCATAAGCGAATTTAGCACTCTTACTTGTATTTTATGTACTAGATACTTTCGATTGAATTTTTAAGCCTACAAGCCAGTAATAATTATTGTTTTCATTGGCGAATAAATTAAATAAATAAATTTAATTGCACCATAATATGGTTGCGGGTGATAATAAAATGTAGCTAACTGCAATATGATTAAAAACCTTTCGATAAAAATAGTTGTGTTGGCGGTAACCATATAAAAAACAATGTTTTCTCCACGGTTATCGCAAAGTTAAAAAAAGAATTTTTTAATTAACAAATTCCATTAAAAAATAATTTTATGAAAAGTTTTTTTGGAACAACAATTAAGAAAATGTAATGGACATCACCTTTGCGCACAATATACATACAATTTTTTTATAATGTTATTTTCAAATAGAAGTGCAAAAATATACTCGTCAATCCCAGAAGCACGAAAGTGAACTTCTCTTAACTTTTGCATTAAAGCTAGTTGTGCTTAAATTTTGCTCGGTGCATTAAAGGCTTAGACGGATTAACTTGATTTTTGGGCATAAGCCTCTAATGAAAGCTATGATGAATTATTTTAACAAAATTTCCTTAAGTCAAACATATTAAAATAAGATCTATTTTTATGTTGTGCAAATTTTTTTTAACATGTTTAGAGATATATGAGGTCAAATACTAATTTTAGGATATCATTAATAAAAAAATTAAAATTAAAAGCAAACAATTAATGCACGATGTTAATTGTGAGTCAAAACTTAACGTCAAGTTTTTGTCCAACTTAATTTGACATTTCTTTGTTTCAGTGTTTGACAAATTCAACCATGAAGAGGTACGCAGTTGAGCAGCGCGTTAAGATTGTTGAATATGAAAATGGGTGTTCAAATCAAAATGCATTACGAGCACTTCTGGATTTTTTGGTCAACATAATCAACAAAATGTGTCCACAATCGAGTGAATTGTGTGCAAATTTCAGCAAACCAAGTCTGTAGAAAATGTGAAAACAGCTGTGCATGCTTTTCCAGTTTGGTTTGGGCTGTCGGAGTCATGGGGCCGTACTTCTCAGAAAATGAGGTCGGCCAAGCAGTTACCGTGAATGGTGTTCGCTATCGCGACATGATAACGGACTTATTTTGGCCATAAATTGTGGATATGGATCGGGATGGATGGGATGGATCGCCAACAAAACAATGGCTCTTTTGCGCCAGACATTTCATGGCCGTGTTATCTCCCGACGTAGCATTCTTTATTGGCCGCCACGATCATGTGATTTGACACCGTTGCACTTCTTTCTTTGTGGATATTTAAAAGAAAAAGTGTTCGTCAATAAGCCAAGAACAATTCAAGAGCTAAAGGAAGCGATAATTCGGCATATTAACGATATTGAACCTCAATAATGTCTCAGAGTCATACAAAGAAATGACTATCGGATAGAGCTATGCAACCGAAGCCGTGGCGAGCATTTCACACATAATTTTTATATATCCTTCTATAATAATAAAAAATAACTAAGATAATTCTCTGAAAATTGTTTGTTTTATTTACAATTAACATCGTGCATTTAGGTTGGACCATCCTTTACAAAAGTATAGTTTGTGAAGCTCAAACATACACCACGGTATTTACCAGGCAAATTTTTTAAGAGAGTTCCCTATTTGAAACCCTGGGCAAGTCATCAACCCACAGCAACAAAATTATTGTATGAGGTTAAAAGTGATTTAGGAGTCTTTTGTGCCAAACTTTATTAACATATCCACATCTATATGTGATTTTTCGTCTTTAAATTTATGTAGGTGTTTTTATGGAATCTAAAGGAAATTCTACACCAACCAGTCTGTGATAATGACATAGAAGCTGGTTCCATTTATATATTAAAAACTAACTCAGTTTGCAACTGAAAATTTTTGGGCCTAATTTAATTAAAATATCAACATAATATTCCAAATAAGAATTTGTATGGAGGCTATAGGAAATTCCAGATAGGTTCTTAAGGTAGGTTTAGTCCTTATGACAGCTAAATGATGTGAACAAAATTTCATAAACTTATTAACACAACTGTGAACCTTGCTTTTCGCCCAAGGTTTACATGGGCAGACAACTAGAAATCCAGAAAACGGATGGATGGACATTGTTAGGTCGATTTATAAAGTGTTTCTGAGTCAATCGATAGGTCTCGGCACAAACGCCCTATTGTGGTGTGGGTGTAATAATGATAAGTTTAAATGTAGTTGCTTTGATTATCCAATTAGTGTTCTTTCTTAAAATACTTTTTCATACATTTCCTAGGGATGTATAGCAATCAAATTGTGACTTTTTAGTAGTATTAAAAAAAATCCGATTTTCCAAATACTCCTCTACTCAATTTGGTTTGTATCACAATATTTAAAATAACACAGCCATTTGTTCCTTATAGAAACCACAGGACATTAAATTTTATTTAATTCTACTTAAATTTTCTCTGCCATTTAAAACCAATTGCTACAAAAAAAATCATTTCTATTGTCTAACCATTTACGTATTTTAAATTGTAATTTAACATTCCTTTTTTCTATAAGAACAACACTCTACGGCAACAAGTTTGCATTGTTTTATATATCAGAGTGCACAAGGGCACAAATATTGTAATCAGACCCACAATTTCCCAACAATTGTAACATAAAACAAGGAGTAGGGCAAATTGTACTTTCTTTTGTATACGTTCCAACAATGCACACTGGTCAATTCCGGCCAAAAATTATTTGTTATTTTTTTAATTTTAATAAAATTTGGATGACAAATTATAGCGAACACTTCAAAGCATACAACATATTTCTTAATATTTTAATTCTGGAGCAAATTATATCATTTTTTTCTTACAAATTTAAAGTTTTCAAAGTTGATTTTTGTGTTATAATTTTTCCTTTAAAATTTTCTTTGTAAATAAGCAAGTAATGTTTAAAATGTGTTAGTAATTAATCATTCCATCCCTGCAAATAATATTGGACCACCTGATCCATTTTGATTAAATGGACTACTGCATGGACTGGTCCGATGTAATGCAAGCATGGACCATGTCATTGCTAAAAAGTGTTTGTAGTGAGACGACATGTCTTCGTTTTTAACGACCTGTTTTTGTTTTTAAACGAAGTTAATACTAATCCTCTTGTGTACACAATGGAGTAGTTATAAAACTACTCCTTTGTAGTCCAAATATGGGTTATATGGTGCTGCCCTAGGGCATCGTAATGTTAAATAGACCATGTTTTTTCCATACGTTTGGGTTACTTTTGGATTAGTTATAGTCCCTT
Source organism: Pollenia labialis (assembly GCA_949318255.1). Taxonomy (NCBI): domain Eukaryota; kingdom Metazoa; phylum Arthropoda; class Insecta; order Diptera; family Polleniidae; genus Pollenia; species Pollenia labialis. Next base: position 86,316,207 of record OX439140.1, read on the forward strand.
GTGGGCTACATTTTAAACGCGTGTTTGGACTAGTCCAATTATTTGCAGGGATTTGATAGTTGTGATTTTGTGCGCGTTATTTTTTTGGGTAATTAAGGGATTGTGAGTTACATAAAAAATAAATAAAGCCTAAAGTAAACCAAATTTAAAGGTGGGGCTATGGGAGGTTAAGTGATAATTATATCTATTACTGTTAAGTATAAAAAATAAGTACTAGATAATTTTTAGTGACTTCATATATTTTTATGAGATAAGCGTGACTGACTGCGTGATCACCGCCCAGCCCAGATAACTGAAGCTGTATGTAGACTCCCCTCCCAATGTGTACATAAAAAAGTAAGGACTTTTGGAAACTAAATGCATAAGGGGTTAGAAATGGTTAAAAACGGGTAAAATCCTTAACATTTTATCTCGTGTTCTAGCAGAGGTAGACGTAAAATTCAAAAAATATCATTAATCAAAAATTAAATTGTCATGTGCTTGGTACTTTTTTGAAATTTGCACATTTTGGCTATAAAAAAGGGTCAAAAATATAATTTTAGTGAACTTTTTGGTTAGGTTAGGTTAGGTTAGGTCGAAAGGAGGATGAAGCATCGAAATGCCCCTCATATCTTACGATATACCTCTGCTGGGCCTGTTGTGCGCTCCTTAAGAACATGGAGATCCAATTGTCAATTGTCAATGTCCGGTATTCAGAAACCTGGTTTCTCGGACGTCCGATAAGATATCGCTCCCGAGGTGTCTGGACCTTAATTCGGCAAATGCCTGACAGTGGCAGAGAAAGTGCTCCAACGTCTCGCTTTCCTCGCCGCACGCTCTACACTCATCGGAATCCGCCCGTCCAATTCGATACAGTTGTGCCCGTAGTCCTGCATGACCAGTCAGGATACGTACCATCATACTGACCTCGGACTTGCTCCCATTTAGGAGGCCCTTAGTCCTCCTCTTATCTGGGTTACCCCATAAAATTCTAGTGGTCCTGGCCACCGTCCCGTTGTTCCAACAGGCCGTGTGGGTTTCTCTAGCCCACGCCTTTAACTCCGCTTTCGTTGCCTCAAACGGTTTTGCGTTCGCCAAGTTAACTGCCTCGAGTTCCCTTCCCCGAATTGCCAGTGTATTGGCCCTTTCGTTCCCGGTTATCCCCGAGTGGCCCGGCACCCATATGATATGGATCCTGCCCCCGTAGGAAAACTCGGTAATGGCCCTTCTACAGTCCAGCAAGGTTTTGGACTTAACCCTACTAGCTGATATCGCCCTAATTGCCCTTTGGCTATCCGTGAAAATGTTAGCGTCCACTCGCCCCATATTCGATCCAATCCATTCCACACACTCCGTAATAGCACGGACTTCCGCTTGGAAGCTTGTGTTGTGATCAGGAAGACGGTAGAATATCTCGGTCTCCGGGTTCTCAACAAAGACCCCTATACCCGTTCTATTCCTCAACTTAGATCCGTCCGTGTAGCAACAGATCCCCACGGGCATCTGCACCAGAGTTCCGCCCGACCATTCTCCCCTTTCAGGGATCATAATACCGCAGTTTCCGACAGTTTCCGTCTCCGGTGTGCGGTCGGGGATGTCTGATGAGTGTGTGTAATCGGGCAACGTTCCCAGTATACACTGATGACCTGCTCTGAAGTCACCTATATATAGTTCCCCAAGAGATAGGAGGCGTTCGGCCGCAAGTGCCGCCTCGTATCTCACCTGCGTTTCGATTGGTGGTATATCCAGCAGTGTCTCCAGAGCCCTGGTTGACGTGGTGCACATTGCCCCACTTATACCCAAGCAACACGTACGCTGGACCCCCTGAAGTGGTCTTATGTTGCACCCTTTATCCAAAGAAGTCCACCAGATTACAGAGGCTTAAGTTAAGATCGGTCTTATTACGCTCTTGTAAAGCCAGTGTATCATATTCGGTCGCAGGCCCCATTTCGGGCCAATGGTCCTCCTACATAGCGCCCAACACCGGCTCGCCCTGTTGGTTTTGTCCTCTATGTGGTGTTTCCATTTCAGTTTCCGATCAAGGGTAACACCCAAGTACTTAAGCCTGTCGGTCACTGCTATTGTCCTGCCCGAGAAACGTGGTTCCTTATAGGCAGGAATTTTTGTTCTCCCCGTGAACAGACATATCTCCGTCTTCTCCGGGTTTACATTTAGGCCCCTAGTTCGGGCCCAGTTAAAGGCCGTGTTTAGGGCCGTCTCGGCCCTTCTGCACAAATAGTTTGGATCCCTTCCCCTTAGGAGTATTACAACATCGTCTGCGTAGCATACCGGTTGGAACCCCGCTTCGGTTAAGGTCCTTAGGAGACTGTTTATCGTGGTTACCCATAGCAGGGGAGATAAGATCCCCCTGCGGCGTTCCACGAAGTACCCTTCTCCATCCATCTATTCCTTAGCATGTGGGTGATCCAGTCGCTGAGCGCCCGGTCAACCAGAAACTGGTCCAAGGATCGGATAAGAGTATCGGTTAATACGTTATTAAAGGCTCCCTCGATGTCAATACACACCGCCAATGTATACAATTTGTCATCGAAGGATTTCCGTATATAGTGTACTACCTCATTCAATGCGGTCTCCACTGATCTGCCCTTTACATAAGCATGCTGCTTATATTTCAGGTCACTGTCCTGTATTCCACTCTTAATCATGGCATCGACTATCCGCTCCATAGTTTTGAGTAGAAAGGACGTTATGCTTATTGGGCGATATGCCCTTGGTGTCGCATAGGTCGGCTTCCCAGGTTTGGGTATAAATACTACCCTAGCAACCTGCCATCTAACCGGAGTGTATGCGAATTTTAAGCACGCAGTGAATATCCCTGACAGATGAGTTGACACTAGGTCCACCTCCCTCTGTAAGAGTGCCGGAAATATACCATCCAGCCCTGCGGCCTTATATGGTGCGAAACTTCTGATCGCCTTCTTGATCATCTCAGTCGTTATGACCATCCCTCCATTTTGGTCTCCCCGCTCCCATAACGGTTCCTCCGTGACGCCCGTTACGGTCGGCGGAAAATGTGAGTCCATTAGAAGTTCCATGATCTCCTCCATATCTTCCAATCTTCTCCCAGTCTCATCGACCATTGATCCTGGTTGGAGATGGGTTTTAGATAAGAATTTCTTAATCCTCGAAACGTCATTAACGCTATCTACCTGTTCACAGAAAAGTTTCCAGGAGTCTCGTTTAGCCTTTCTAGTGATTTTCCTATATTCTTTTAGCCTACTGTGATATTCATCCCAGTATACTGCAGTCTTCTTACGATTAGCCCGGTTGAAGAGTTTGCGCAGATTCCTCCCCAGATCCCGAATCTCCCCCGTTACCCACGGCCTCTCCTGTGGGGATCTCCGCTCTCGTAGGGGGCAGCTCTCCTCAAACGATTCAACCAAGGCACAAACGCCTTTCCACTTTGGCCTCTATGTCCTCCTTATTTCGGCATTGACTTGTGCCCAACCCCAATCGGTTCCTCAATCCGGTCCCGAATCGTACCCAGTCGGTTTTAGACCTGTTCCGACATTATATCGGCTTCGGCGGTGGCCGAAGAATTTTGAACCTTATATACCGGTGGTCCGAAAAGGAGTGTTCATCCGAAACCCTCCAATCCTGGATCTCGTTTATTAGGTCCCCAGAGCAAAATGTAATATCTAATACTTCTTCCCTGATCCTATTGACAAAGGTTGCCTTATTCCCTACATTCAACGTGATCAAGTCCTTCGTATTTAAGACATCTATGAGAGCCTCTCCCCTACGGTTGGTGTTAGTACTACCCCAAGCTACATGGTGAGAGTTAGCATCACAACCTACTAAAAGTTTCATACCTTTTCTTTGCGCCTCCTCAGTCAGTTTCATCAACTCCGACGTGGGTGGAAGTGTCGGAGAGTCGAAAGGCAGGTAAACAGCCGCAAGGTATGTATTGCTACCCCCTTGTTTCAGCACCGTTGCATCCGGCGTTGACAACCCTGTTGAGAGAAGAAAACATAAGTTTTTATGACATAGGATACAAGTTCTCGGACGAGACCCTGTATCAGAGTAAAAAAGTTGATAATTAACATGGTTCAACCCAGAAACCTTGTTCCGAGTGGTCCAAGGTTCCTGGATTAAAGCTATGTGTATCTTACCTTTGTTTATTTTAGACATCAGAGCGTTGGTTGCCGTCTCGCTCCGATGGAGGTTTATTTGGATGACCTCAATCATGGCCCTCCTGTCTTCTTGCGATAGCCCCCTCGCTTTTAGGATCTGAGTCCTCCGGGTTAGCAGATACTGCTGGTGATTTCGGCACCGTTTCTTGTTTTTCATTGCCAGGTCTGGCCATGGCAGCCCCTCCAATGGGTGTCTTCCCGTTCTTAAAAAATACAGCTTTTGAGGCGAAATAAGCCATACCTTTATTCTTGGCAAGGCTAGCCATGGAGTCTTGGTCAATGCCTATCACAAGAAGAGTTCCATCAGAGTCCTCCTTCCTGTGAAAGACCTCCCATTTCTCCACGGCTAGTTTAGCGCTTTGGCTGCCTAGAATTTCCAGTATACGCTCATTCGCCAGTTTGCTGCCCCATCCTTTGATGTAGACGGTGGACTTCAAGAGCAACGGAAGTTCCTTCCTCTTCACCAGTCCTAGCTTTGCGCCGTCCCAGGGAGGAGGAATGCTTTCCACTAAGCCCCTCAGGGTGCAAGCACATTGGTGTGATGCCAGCCTCATGATCATCACACCCCTGACGAACTCGCTGCTAATGCTCTCTATGGGCTGTTGTCCCTTAGACGCGATTACATGGTCCACTATCTTATTATTGACCAAGTCCTCTACCTTGCTTTGTTGGTCTGCTGGTATTTTGCCTGTTGGATTATTAGCGTCATATACTGCATAGCATAGATCTTCCTGGTATTTTTTCCTGGCAATTTTGGCATAAGATGGCGGCTCTTTTCCTGTTTCAGCGTCTAGCTTCCTCTTCCGCGTCGGGGGAGGCTCCTTTACAGGTGCCCTTCCCTTCGGGGTTGATTTAGCTGACGTGCTCGCCTTCTCAATAGCTGATTTTGCTTTGCCTCCCTTACTCGTCGAATTCTGACAAGAGTCTTCTTTGAGTAAAGTATGGCTAGGCTCAACCAGTCTATTTGATGGCGGGGAGCTCTTTTTATTCTTGGGCTTATTCTCGGTATTCAGCTCCTCAGGAGATCTGATTCTCTTCGTCTCAGAGACTGAACGGGGATCCGATACCGTCGCAGTGTCCCGGGATTGGCCCAATATGTTCTTTTGGTGCATCTTCTTCAGCTTCCTTCGTTGTGCCCCAGATAGCCGTTTTTTGGTTGTTGATAGCTTGGCTATGCTGTCGCTCACTTCTTCCACCATACGGTCTACCTCATCCTTGTTGGGGTTTGGTAAAATGGTGGTATTGTTTTCATTTGAGGATTCGGAGTCGGACCCCTCACCCTTGTTTAAGGGCTGAGGTTTCTTTGAGCCCCCTCTGAGTGCGTCCTTCTCTTTCACCTCTACATTTTTGCCACAGGCATTATGTACGCTTGTCACATTTCTCTCTACTGAGGCCAAGGTACCCACCTCTGTAGTAGTTTTGTGCTCACGATCGCGGGATGACGACGGCACATGACTCGCGAGCAGATCAACGTTTGCCGCCGGCACTGGGTTATTTAAGCCCTGCACCGTAACTTTCATTTTATTATTTTCCATTTTCATTTTTCGTCAATTTTTTTGGTCCGCGGGGAGTACTAGACTCCCTAAGCAATGGGCATACTGCCCCCTCTCCTCCATAGGTTCAATTATGTTTGAGAGAGGACAGGACGCCCATCACCCCCCCTATCCGCCACCTGGGGACGCGTCCGGTAGGAGAAATTGACCAAAACACCCCCGGAAACTTTTTGGTTAGTAGAACAAATAATTTTTTATACAAATTTATTGACTCAACCAACGCAGTACATTGCCTCACCTGCGCGCCTGTATTACCAATTTTGTAATATTTTAATTTTTGATAAAATTAAAAAAAAAACAGCAATTAGATAAGGAGAACTATAAATAAATTAGTCAAATGTGTCATAACTAGACTTAATCTTTTATTTTTTGTGTGCGCAGAATTAAAATCATAATTTATTATTAGATGTTCTGTATTTAAGCATTAAATTTTCTACAAATTATATAAATCTAAGCATTTGTTTCATACTTTAAACAGAAAGTTCACAATTTTCTTAACATGGAAACAAATGAAGAAAATATATCATTTCGTATAATAAAAACTAATAATTTTCAATACAAATTTAGCTCCTATTAGAATGTTAAGTTTTTTGTTTAACTGAAGCGAATAACATTGTAGGTTACAAAATAATAGCGGTTTTAATTATTCATAGAAAAGTAAATTTTTTAAAAAAAATTTAGTTAAATTCAAACATTTACATCACTACAACATCAAAATGTATTAGACTTAAATTTACTAAGATGTGGTTGAAAATCCCACAAAAATCTGTAGTAAACACGTGGATTTAATTAACTAGAATAAAACAGTTGACGAAATTCTATCGCTCTCTTTCTCTCAGTCAGCAGATTCATTAATTAACATAACATACGAAAAAGCCACTCACAGTTCGTAGTATGCCCTGCAAACTACTTCGATCGAAAAATAATCTTAATAGTTTCCACATTAAAGTCGCAAATTTGTTCAACCTTCTATGAATTTTATCATTAATAAACGTTTGTTAAATTTAATAATTGTTTATGAGTACGGGGGTTCATTTATAAAAGTCTCGTAATTTTCTAACAAGCATATTTTTTGAATGCTTTTCAAAATTTATTTAACAAATTTTTCACTAGAAAAATAAAAAAATAATTTTCCACAAAAATTGTTTAAGTCAAAAAATAAACAAACAGTTCAAAAAATCCTAACGTCCTTTAAAATAAAGACAATTTTCAATTTATTTTTATTTCATTTCACTTTAATTGGCTCTAAAAAAAATTATATTTTAGAAATTACCCAATCTACCCGAAGAATAATTTGTGCATTTGTGCTGTTTTATGCACTCATTTATACAACTTTCGTGTACTTGACGATTTTCGGTTACATTTGGATCCAGCGAGGTGAGGTCATAATTTTGAGTACAATGTTATAACTAAATATTTCTTTCATTTTTTATTTAAAATTATACTTTTTTTAACATAATTTTATTTTAATTTATATTCACCCCTATTATGAAAGTCGATGTCGACACGTGTCGGCGGCACCTGAAGAGTAATGGTATATTCTTAGTCGTTATTGACAATAATCGATTACTATTGACAATCAATTGATATATTCTAAGGTGCTTTTAAGTCGACGTCGAGTAGTATTGTCCCTGTTTTAGTCGACAGAAAATTTTGCGACGACTCAAATGAAAGTTAAAGAAATTTTAAATGAAATGTAAACATATTTACTGAATACGTTTTAAATTAAAATAAGTTATGGTCACATATTGTCTTAGTAAATTTAACGCGAAAACTCGAGAACATTTTCAATATATCAAAAATGCTAAAAAAAAAATTCACTAAAAGTCCCTAAAACTATAAAGCTGGAGGTCCTTACCACGCGTGTTCGCCTACACGCAGTGTATGCTTTTTTACCTTACTTGCGTTCTACGTTTCAAGTTACATGCAACGCTTTTTATGCAACAGCACCACAAAAAAAATAAAATTTTATTTGTCAAAATCAGCTGATATGTTGGAACGCTGCTTATGACGCTTACAAAAGTAGAAAGTAAACCTACTTTTCGTAGATGCCTTACGCTTTTGTGCATGTAACTTGCTACGTATTACTACACAGATTCTACTTTTTTGACAGCTTCGTATGCTGCGAAAAAGCGAGTAACGCGTGGTATGGACTTCCAGCTTAAGGAATAGCAAAACTTTGGTAAAAATTGCAAAATTAGCGGAAATTTGCAAAAAAAAAAAAACTCTAACAGCGACATAATAGCAAAGTCTAATACATATTAAAATTCGGTAAAGCTGTAAAAAATGAGAAAACGTATAGGAAAAAAATATGCGTCTATCGCGAATATGGCTTAAATTCGCGAAAATTGCAAACTTCGAAGCAAACCCTTAAATTGATATGAAATCACTAAATCGGCTAAAAAAACAAAATGTCGCGAAATAACAAAAAATATTTGTATGCACAAATAGCGAAAATTCGCGAAAAAAAAACCATAAAATGGATTAAAAGGGCCTTAAACTATAAGGAATGGCAAAAATTCGGTGAAAATTGTTCAATTAACGGAAATTCGCAAAATTAACTAACGTCGTCGACGACGACTTACATAATAGGGGTGATTATTTCACACGCACGCACCACCGCTCACATTACAGTTAAAATGCAAACTGTCATAATTTACGCGTTTTGCTTTTGTGTTCCTTTTTAAAAAGCAAATCGATTCGAAGGAGTCAATATTAAATACGCAATTTTTAATTGTGCTATTGTCGCAATTGTATAATTGTTACCATTATCTGAACATATTTTTAGAGTCAATAGAAAATATAATTTTAAAACTCATAATTCGATTCTAACGTATTTTGTTGTTGTTGAATTTCGCAAAATATACTGTTTAACTACCAAATTTCGTAGACAATCGATGAACAATTTTCCAATAGCTTGGAGGGTAAAATCGTATTAAAAAGGCCAGAGCTGTACACTTAAAACAGCTAATAATTTTTCAGGAGAGCAAAAAATCGGGTTTAAAAGCCGAGATTACTTTTTAAAATTATTATTTATATTAACAAAAATAATTATAATAAAAACATTTGTGCAAGAAGTTAAGAAATTTAAATTTCAAAATACATGCCAATTTTCTGTTTAATTTTTTTATTAAGCGGAAAAACGTTTCATATCCAACAACACTATAACAGTTAAAACGTTTTTCCAGTACGAAAAGAATCATGACTTAAAACAATTTTCCATATTACTTGCCTGCTGCTATTTTTGCAGTTATGCTCTAATATTAATCTTTTTTTTAATAGAAGCATTTCCACTATTTCCCAACATTTTATTTTTATTGTCTTTCTAATTTTCCACATGAATTATTACTTTGTACCTGCACGCAAAGAAAAAACATGGTTGTGGTAAACATATTCCAAGACCAACATATTATGATAAGATTCATGATTGTAGTCACCATATTACGATTGTTATTAAATCATATTATGACCAAATATGTTCGTAATATTAAATCATAATATTTTTCCCTTAATCATATTGTTATCCTGTTAATCATAAAACGTTAAGAAGTAATCATATTACTATCATGGTAATCATAATAAGTTAAGAAGTAATCATATTGTTGTTATGGTAACCATAATAAGTTAAGAAGTAATCATATTACTGTCATGGCAATCATAATAAGTTCAGAAGTAATCATATTATTGTCATGGCAATCATAATTAGTTTAGAAGTAATCATATTATTGTCATGGCAATCATAATAAGTTTAGAAGTAATCATATTATTGTCATGACAATCATAATAAGTTTATAAGTAATCATATTATTGTCATGGCAATCATAATAAGCTTAGAAGTAATCATATTATGATGCAAAGTGATATGAACTGTTATACATAAATTTTTTACATCATAATATGATACAACTTTAAACATAATATTTTTATTGGAAAAAAATACTTATGATAAAATAAAAAACATAATATAGTTACTGTAATCTTTTTGTCGTAGGTCGCCATTATTTATAAATTATTTTATGGAGTTTTCATTATTTTTCTCTTAAAATAACACAAAACTTACCAGTAATGGTTTATATTTTGCACCAATATTTAACAAATTTTTCCACCTATTTTAGATTATTAAAATTTTTTAGCAAAAATATTTTATTTTGTGACACTACAACCTTTTTTATTGTTTTTTCTTTATTTTTTTTTTAATTTCTTGTTTATTTTAATGGTTATTTTGCTATTTCTTTTTTAATATTTTTCTTTATTTTTTTTTTTTAAAATCTTGTTTATTTTAATGGTTATTATTTTATTATTTAGCCACTCACTAACAAATAATTCGATATGTTTATGTAAATCACGACACACACAACTGATACAAAATTATTTTACAAATGGCGATACCAAAATATTATTAGAGTAACGATATTTTGATTGCATCATAAACTTATTATGATAAATGTATGTAAAGTTATCATGTTATGGCTATTAAATATCATGTTATGGCTGTGAGTAATATAATATGTTTTGAAAGTTTTCATAATTTAGTTGTTAGAAAAATAATTATTTTTCGGTCAACAATACTCAAATTTATAATTGCGATAAACATTAATATGTTTACAGTAACTATAATATTGCTGATATTTAATAAAAATAACAATTATTTGTGTACAACAACAATATATTGTTACAATAAACACAGTGTGGTTGCCGTAACCATGCCCAACCATATTTTTTCTCTGCGTGTGTGTTACACTTATCAATTACTTTTGACAATTACTTTCGAAAAATTTGTTGGTAACTTGTAACGTTCTTCTACTGATAGACTCTTTCTTACTGCATTTTGATGGTGGTAAGGTACATAATTTTGGTATATTAGCAATTAAGACGTGTAATGTTAACGGTAATCTAGAAAAAAAGACTTTTACAACGTTGTTTGCGGCTTTTCTTCAATTGATTATTTTCTTAAATTTATTTGAACCTTTTTGTCTTAAATCACCCTAAGCTTAAATATAACAAACTTACATACATATTTATCTGTGGCATTTTAGCAAAACATCTTAAGTCGAGATAAGATAGCAAAAAAAGTTTTTAAAAAAAATCGGTGAAAAAATCATTTTTATCAAATAACATAATAAACCGAAATTAAAGAAAAATTTCATTTACAATACAAAATTTTAAAATTGTACACGAAAATGTTTTTTGAAGGAAACTTCATATAACTAACAGCATTTTTTAACTTAACTTAAGATGTTTTCTCAAAAAGCCACAGATATGTATGTATTTATTTATGTATATTTTCCAAATAGGATTATGTGTGTATTTAAAAGAACTGTATCTCACAATATAAATTGCATTATTTTGTAGTCTAACGCTGAAAAAACATTTAGTTTTATAAAAACTACAATAAAACAGACGAACATGAACAAATGGCAATAATTGTTTTATTTTTCCTATGATTTGTTGTAAAATGTCAACAGCACGATTTGTGATTCAAGAGCTCGTTTATTGACAGCATGTGGCGTTAAATCATTGTAAATGTATTGAGTTTATTTGACTTGATTTTACAAGTATGATTTTTGTAAACTAAATTAATTTTTGTCGTATTAAAAAGAAATGACAATATGATAAGCATGTAATTCCGTTAAATTTTGAAGTGAGTATTTAGTAGAGATTATCTAACTGTGGGGGCGTATGTGATACAATTAAATGAATTCATACAAAATTATCAAGTATACGTTAGGGGGATTTTTCAGCATTAAACAATAATAACATTGTGCTAGAAATTGTTTTACTTGTTTTAGACAAGGTGGGCACTTGACGTTTTAACCTGATTCCGGTAAGCGGAATCCTGTGGTGCTAGCCGTTTTTTTAGGTTAGCTTCTGTTTTCGAGACATACCGTTATTTCGAAAATGCACGCAGAAAAAAAACATGGTTGTGGTAAACATATTCTAAGAGCAACATATTATGATAAGATTAATGATTGTAGTCACCATATTATGATTATTATTGAAACCTATTATGACTAAATATACTCGTAATATTACATCATAATATTTTTCCCTTAATAATATTATTATTCTGTTAATCATACTAAGTCAAGAAGTAATTAAATTATTGTCATGTTAATCATAATAAGTTAAGAAGCAATTATATTATTGTCATGTTTATCATAATAAGTTAAGAAGCAATCATATTATTATCATGTTAATGATAACAAGCTAAGAAATTATTCATATTATTATCATGTTAATGATAATAAGCTAAAAAATTAATCATATTAAAGTCATGTTAATCATAATAAATTTAGAAGCAATCATGTTATGATGCAGCACCTTTCATAACTGTCATAAAAATATAAAATAAATTAAAATTTTTTTGCATCGATTTTTATTTTGTGGCTTTTTACAATTTTTCTTAATTAGAATTGTGGTTATTTTGTTGAACTATTTATGGTTTTTAATCCAAATTTTTTTAATATTTTCAATCAGGCTTAAGTTCATCAAATTTAATTTTCATTAAATTATTGTTATGAAAAAAGGAATTTTACAACATGAAAATTAATTAAAATTGTTATTGATAATCATTCATTCTTGACTGACCTGAGATTCGAACCCAGGCGGCTGGTTACCATGACATGTTTCGATCGCAACCACTCGATCTCCTCAGATGGATTTGCCGTCTTACACTCGCAGCCATCGACGACTGCTGACGTCAATAGGCAAATCTTTCTTAATGTAAATCAAATGTAAATGAAAATCTTAATGTAATCCAAAATCGGTGGATTCATGGGCAACCGCGTTTGCCCATTTTTCTTATTTTTCTTTTCCGATTTTGAGATGTTGATGCCATATTGCCTTATTTTAATTGCTCTTTACATGTTTCTAAAAACTTTTGAAAAAAGATGTATTAATTCCGATTTTTAAACGTGGTGCACAGTACCTATCCCATAGTTTAATCTAGAATGGTTTTTCGGCTCTCGTGAAAATTTTGTTTTAAGACATAAGCAGTTGCCCAAGAAAACCACAGAAATATCAAAACACTTTTATAAAATATAACGAAATCTCTATGTGTTTTGTTGTTGGATTTTACAAAAAAACTACGATATTTTACATTTGCACTATTAAATCACTAAACCGAATTAACTCCGCTAATATTTTAATTTTTTAAAATTCTTTAAACTTATTTTTTATGGGAATTTATCTTTAAACTGTTTAACCGCTCACATATAAAATTAACGACACAACTGATACAAAATTATTTTACAAATGGCGCTAACATAATATTATTAGAGTAAAAATGGTTTGATTGCATCTTAAACATAATATGATAAAAGTATAGAAAGTTATCATGTTACGGCAACTAAATATCATTATATGGTTGTGAGTAATATAATATGTTTTGAAAGTTATCATAATTTAGTTGTTAGAAAAATCATTATTTTTTGTTCCACAATACTCAAATTTATAATTGCGATAAACGTTGATATGTTTACAGTAACTATAATATTGTTGATATTAAAGAAAAGTAACAATTATTTGTGTACGACAACAATATATTGTTATATTAAACATAGTGTTGTTTCCCTAACCATGCCCAACCATATTTTTTCTCTGCGTGTGGTGGAGGTTGCGCAACATATCGAGCATTGATATCGAAAATGATGTAACCAAAAAAATTTTAGATTTTTGTTTTTTGATGAAAATCGATCATTTTTGATAATTTCCATCATCTTTAAAAATCTCATATCTCTGGGTAGTACCGTTACCAAAAAAAAGCAAAAGCAATTTCAAACGAAAACGAAAACCTAGACTTGAAGCAAAGATATTTAAAAAGAACCTTCTCCAGTAAAATTTTATTTTTGTTGGTTACATCATTTTAGCTATAAGTTCTAGATATATTCGCGTATCTCAAAAACGGGTTAGTTTATTAAAATAACTAAACTTTTTTGTAATATGCGCAGTCGTCTTAGAAACATATTTTTTTTTTTGAAAAAAATGATTTTTTTTCCAGACGTATAAAAAAATTGAGGTGGGTCATACATTTTATCCCACTAGGGACAACTCCTGGGCATATATGGGACTTTTTCTTTAATATATTTGTAGTCTACATTGAACATTTTGTGTGGGAGCCCCTTAGGAAATGGAGATAGCGGGTAGGTATGTTAGAAATAAATGATTGAGATGAAAAATAAATAAATAAATATAAATTGCAATATTTGTATGGGAACCTTTAGGAGTGGTGATAGAGGGTTAGTATGTTTTGAGAAAATGTTTTGGACAAACAACTTATTGCGGTCGGTCATACATTTGATTCTTCAATATATTTCAAGTTTTTATTGAATATTTTGTATGGGAGCCCCCTAAAGAAATGGACTTTTGTAAATTAATTCAAAAGTTGCTAACAGATTTTAATCATTTATGGATTGTTTTGTTTGCAATCAAGTTTTTAATACGTCTGGGTTTTTTATGAATTTTTAAAAAACATAAATTTAGAAATTTGGATTAAAAAAATTATTTTTTTCCCAAAAAAAATTATGTTTCTAAAACGACTGCGCATAATTTCTTAAAGGAAATTTTATTGCAGAATTTCGGTAGTAGTTTTAATAAACTACTCCATTTTCGAAATAACGGTATATGTCAAAAACAAAAGCTAACCTAGAAAACGGTTAGCACCATTGGATTCAGCGTACCCGAATTATGTTAAAACGCCATGTGCCCGGCTTGTCTATTTTTGCAACTTGCACAATTTGAATGTTGCCAGAACTTTATAAATGGCTAAGTTTAAAAACAAAATGGCTACAAATTGGAAAAATAGGGCTTAATAAGCTTTATTTACAAAAACTAAGAAATACTTATCCAAAAGGAAACAAACAAAAAATTTACTATTTTTTATAACAATAAAAAAAAAACACGTAGATATAATTTTTGAATAACATAAATAAAGTTGTTATCATCGATGAAATAGAATTTTCTTTTGCTATTAATCATTCGCATACCTGAACTAAGAATAAATCTACATGAGAAATTTATCACAAAAGTATTTATTACATTTGTATACCCTCCACCAATACAAGTAATAAATGAGGGTATACTAAGTTTGTAATTCCATGAGAAACTTTTGCTTTATTTATCTTAGAACCCATAAAGTATTTATACATTCTGGCTCCTTGAATAATTCTTTATCAATTTAGCCATGTCAATCTATCTGTCTGTCTGTTGAAAAAACGCTCACTTTTGAACAACCTGAAACAAAAGAACAAAATTCAGCATTTGTTTTAGGGTTAAATGAGTAACATTTAAGCGCAATTGAGCTTGTAGTTGGTCAATCCAGATAGGTAGACATATTGTTAACTCTTGGAGACTTTAATCTCCCAAACATTATTTGGACAAAGATGAATTCACTAACGAAAATGTTAATTTTTATAACACAATCAAGATAATTCATAAAACTATAAAATCTAAAAAAAAAAAAATAAACAGTTGGTCAAAAAGACCAATGGACAGACCAGCTAGAAAATTTAATTTAAAACAAAAACAAAATTCTAAAATTTGTTTTTTTTTTAAATGTAATTTTTTATGCGAACGTTAACGTTCGAAATCGATAAACAGGCTGTTTGTTTTATTGATTATTAAACTCGTTTTGTTTGGACTTCCCTTTGTTTAAAATAAATTATTACATAATTTCTGTTGAAATTATCGTGATTTGATTTCGATGGTGGTGATTCTTGGTCATATTAAGTCCTTTTGAAAATTGACATCCCTTAAGAAAACCGTCGCAAGCTCTTAATCCGTTAAACGTGGATGCCAGTTAAAATTGCTTGTGCGCAAAATAGTGCCGAATTTGTTTCTTACTAACGATATTGTTGCAACCACTAGGTATGATAATTTTCCACAGCTGGGCTAACAAAATTTCCCGCCATCGTCCGATAATCACCTCCGTTGACAAAAATTTAAACACCAGTGTAATTTTCATACAACTACGCAACATTTATCCTTTCGGATGATACATCGCACCAAACAGAACACTTAAGTTGGTGTCAATGTCATTAATAAACCGCTTATAGGCCCAACCAGAACATGAATGAGGTCGCTTAAGTCAACTTAAGTAGCTGTGCGAATACATATAAAACATATATGGCAAGCTACAATGTACTTAATGATGCTTTTCGTCAAGTTTCGTCAAATGTCATTTGCTTAAGTAAAGTGCCAAACTGAACGCACATTCCGTACGAAAACAGCTGTGTATGTATAACAATAAAAAATAAAATAAATTAAAATGGACAAAGAAGACGAATTAACATTTTTTAATTTATTTCCCATTTTTTTTAAGACACTCACAAATTATCTATTTTTAAATTCTTTACAAATTTAATGCCATAAAATAAACAAATACACGGTTGGACTTTTTGGTACTTTTTAGTTTAAAGTACTCGCAAAAAAACAAAATATTGCACAAATATGCAACAATGGTTAAACAGATATTAAGTACATTATGGCCACCTAATAGTCTTTTTTAATTTGCTTATGCATTTGACAGACTTTTCGTTAATTTTTGACAGTTGCTTAAGCTATTACATGCATGTTCTGGTTGGGCCTTATGGATTCTCCGTAGCTCAAATTCTACAGCCTTGCTTTTTGACGTAGTCATTAATTATTAATTGCCTTCATCGCTGATTATAAAGTTGTGAAGAAAAAGAGTGCTTCAATTAAGTGTTGGTTTGGAAAATAAAATTTAATTTTTTTGTACGCTGTTGATGGTGTAGTTGTTTATATTAAATACTCCAAGTCTGCTTAGTTAATTTCGGAAAAAAAGAAAAAATAAAAATTAAAAAGTAATAAAGGACTCAAACTAAAAGCTCACCCTACGCCGCCTTTCAAAGTACTTTGTTAAGTATTTTAAAGTTTTACTCTTTTATAGATTTTGATTCAAAATTTAATTTTTAAATAGAAAAAAAAACTAGTTTTATTATTTAAACATTTTTTACGCCGCCAAATACGTTCTTCTCTTATGAGCTTTCAAATCTTTCTTGTTACTTTAATAAAAAAATTTAAACATTCTAGAGAACAACAACTTTAAAAAAACATCTCTAAATATTTCCCATTTTTATACTAATTGTGCAAAAACTTTTATTTGATTTTATTTTATAACTTAATTTTACTTAAAATCAGTTTTGATAAAAAAAAAATATAAAACCAATTCCAATAGCAAATCCCATATCAATAAATATTGATTTAAATTGTTGTGCAATGTGTCTTATTTTATAGGTTTTAGCAAACCCTTGTCATTTAAGTCGCAAATGGATAGTCTCCCCATCCATCCACATTCAACACCACAAGATATTTAATAATAGAACAGCACATTTTCACTCAATCTCTATAAATATTCTCCAGTGCTAAGAGTTAAATTCATTGTTATGCCAATTGTGTCCTTTGCTCACAACTAGAGGACTATAAATAATTCATATGATATCAGCAACTGTTCACTTAGCCCACGCACTTTGAAAAATATAAAAAAAAAATGTTTTTATGCATAATAACACAAAATGAGGGTATTTTTTAAGGACAATATAAAATATCTTTATATATTTATAAAACGAGAAAATTTACACATTAAAAGTTGTCGAATCTTTTGGCTTTAGAAATCTATATTTGTACTCTAAACTTGAAAGTAGGTGGGGGGAATAAATTGAATGTTTCAATTGTCCAAAAAATTACATTAAAATGTTAATATCTTAATCAAATATTTCTAGTTATTCCACAGTGCACTTCCGAAAATCGTGATTATGTTTGTAATAAATATCGCTGTAATGTGAGTATAATTCAACAACATAACGATAAATAATTTAAATCATTTTCTCTAATTTAATCAGGCTAAAAGTTCATTGAATTTTATTTTATATTATATTATTTTTATGAAGAAAGGAATCTTTCAACATGAAATGACAATGAACTTTAGCCTGATTAAAATATGAAAATGTGGATTACAAACCATAAATAGTTCAATAAATTAACCACAAAAGTTATTATAATTTAAATAAGTTAATTTTAATGTCAGAATGTATAAAATTATTCATTAAAAAACAAAAATGGCTAAAAGTTGCTTGTCAATCTGTTTTTACTACATCAATATAATTACTATGTCCATCGGAAAGTCCGGCACGATCTAGAGATGTCCGTCCATAGGCCTATTGCATTTTAAAACAATACCCTACACCACAGTACTTTCGAGAGGGATCTATCTATGTTTTAAATTAAATTTAAATCGGTTTGATAGTCTCTGAGAGGCAAAAATTGCGCCCTTGTGCTCCTTTAAAAAAAATGTATTGCTTATGTGACTGTATAAATATGGATCGACCTATTAATTAAAATTGGTTTGATAGTCGTCACACAGACTCTAATTCCGCACTCAAAAGAAAAATCAATCCAACCGTAATCAAATCAATCCGAAGCGGTATTAATGGTACGGTGAGTACAGATTTTCTTGAATCAAGTACAGAAAGATTGATTCAAGTACGGATTTTCAATCCCAAAATACTTAAATTATCAATATTCAATCCCGAATTCGTACTTCAAATAATCTGAAAATGAGATTAAATTAAGTAAGAGTCTGAACACAATATAACGATAATTTATTGCGGTGCGATTTTTCATACGCTCTTGAAGCAAAAAATCGCAGTGCGGGACGGCATAAAATTAAAATCTATTTTATTTTCATTGTGGACTTTGTTGTTCTCTCAAGTTTTGATACTCTTTCTCTTTCTGGTGTTGCCATAGTTTTTGCATAATTGGCGATGTTCACAACATAATTTTAAACAAAACACATGATAAAAAATGTATGCTAAAAAAAATGAATAAAAATGTAAACAAACAAAAACAACTATTGCCGTCGCCGTCTTCCGTTGTATTATGTTTATTTTCCCTCCCGCAACGAGAAGTCGCACCGCAAACATTGTTTTAAGACTCTTAAACTGAGATTGAATCAATCTCAAAATGGGCTTGGTTCAAGAATTATTAAATTATTTTAATTCCAGTTCGTACTTAAAATAATCCGAAAATGAGATTGATTTTAGTAAAACTAAGATTGAATCAATCTCAAAATGCCCTTGATACAAGTAATATAGGGTTGATTTTATCCCAATTCATGCTTGAAAAAAACAAAAATAAAGAAATTAGAAAGAAAAAATTATTATGGTTAATTTACTTACCCGTACTACACCTTAAGCGGCCCATATACTTGCAATATTATTGTATATGATATTCGCCATATTATTTCCATATTATCCTATATTATGCAATAAGTCGCACAATGGTTTTAATCATTCAATAAAATGGTGAACAAAAACTATAGGAATAACATAAACAGCATTGTACAATGTTGCCAACACAGTTCACTTTCTTTTCGTTGTGGAATAAAAATCAAAAGCCTTTTGATTGTTGCCAATATATTGTGCCACCTTCGAATATCACATACACATTAGCGATATAAATGTACAATACGTAAAATTTAACAATTTTATTGCAAGTGTATGAGCCGCTTTACAGAATAATAAAACACCAACATCATGCCCGATATGGTTTTAACTTTAGAAATCGTATGTACATAGAAACAAGAGTTCAAATTTAGTTTTGAACCTGTACTTTGCGCACAAAGTTACATGGAAAGCCAGCCAGCCGGACGGACATCGTCAATTCAACTACGGTCCAGGGCCAATATTTTAAGGTGCTACACACATCGGAACAAATGCATAATACACTATCCACTATTGTGGTGTGAGAATTAATAGACTCACAAAAGAAGACCTAGAGAGATTAATCAATATTAGTTGAAATTAGTATAACTAATCTGCAATATTGGTTCAATATTTCATTTAATAAAAGAATGGAACTATTAGACATGTCACGCATTCCGTTCCAAATGATTTTGATTCCGGATTTTCAATTCAGATCGATTAAGTTTTAGGTTCTCCAGATTCCGAGAGATTTCGGTTATTCCCAAAAATTACAAAAAAATATGGTTTCAAATAAAGTATGTCAATGTTGTGCATTAAAAAACAAAAAAACATGCTTCTGCACATCGTATGCGTTTTTATCGCCTAAATTTCGATATACTTTAACTTGTTCTAAAAAAAAGCAAAATACGAATTTAGTTCCACTTTCGATCTGTGTGGAATTCTATGACATACATGTATATTACGAATTGTAAGAAAAGTACTTTTAAATAAATTCAAGAATGTTGGGTTGTTTTTTAATTTTTAGAGAAGTTGTTTATTGATCACCAAGATTATTGTATCTAATATAGAAAACTTGGCGCTCAAATACAGAAACTCCTATCTCAGCCATTTGTGGACCGATTAGGCCAAATTTCAATAGCAAACTTTAAAGAAGTACATATGACATAATTATTTAATAGCCAAGTCATTATTTAACAACATAATCAGAATTTTTTGGGTCTTGTAAAACCCTATTTCAACATACACATGGACAGACGCACAGATGGACATCTTTTAATTAACTTCTCTAAATCAATATTGTAAGAATTAAAACCGAATGGAAAACATATTTACACCTTTTCCATCAAAGTTGTCGAATCTTATATTTTCTTTTTATAATATTAAAAAAATAATTGTTCCCTAGCTTATATTGTCCAATTTGGATAATTTTATATATTTATATATACGAAATATTTGAGCAAAACTTAGTCCTCTTATCTCATATGGTTTGTACGTTAGTGTACCAACACAGTTGTTGCGATTATTTCAAGGGTATTTTACCTTATATTACTACATCCTCCCGGGTGTTTGTATACCTGGCATCCGACAAGTATCCAAAATGAGAGGTCTCCTAAAGATTTCGTGATTTTGTGCGACCGGGGTTGTCACCAGAGTACCTTTACATCTGGTACCGGGCCTCAGTAGCATCCGATGACATGGCACGAGTCTGAATATTGGCTGTTATATCTTTAGCAAATCATTTCAACATACACACGGTCAGACAAACAGCTGGACGGATAGACGGACATCGTTAAATAAACTCTGATTCCTTTATAAGGATCCAGTAGGTCGTTTCTGTATTTCTCGGATCGTAAAATTTCTCACATAAAGTGAGAAAAAAGTGTTTCTGTATTTGAATGCGAAATCAGACAACACAGATTTTGTTTTAACTGGAATATTTTCAGTAATTTAGTGTCGAATGAGAGCGAAACGTCAACGAAAGAAATAAATATAATAAAACAAGGGCTGCCAGATTTGACGATTTATCGTCATTTTGACGACTTTTTGTTCTGAAATTAGCAAAGTGCCGATTTGCTGACTTTTTTCTAAAAAAGTGACCATATTATAAAGTCTTCGAAATGGGACAATTTTAAATAATTGTATGTATATGTTTGTTAATAAGGCACCACAAAAAAAGATGTCTTTAGAAACAAGGTAGCTTAAGTTATTAAAACTATACCTATTGTGAAATTTGTCCTCGAAATTGTTTGTGTCTTTCCCAAAAAATGTATCAGCAAAAGCAAATTTTCGAGGGAATAGTGTTTACTTTTTATTCCAATTGATTATGTGATCAAAACATTAAACCATTATCCAATTTTTCAGTCAATGTAGAGAGAAGTTTGAGTCAAGATGATTTAAATAAAATAATTTAAAGTACTATATTCGGCTATGGTAAATCTTATATACCCTTCACTATAGCGTCCAAAATCGCACCAAAACCTTAATTTCGAGAGGACCGACTTGGGTCATTTTGAACACTTAATACTCCTTATAGCAATAATGATGTAACCAACAACATTTTAGAATTTTGTTTTTTCATCATCTATAAAAATCTTATATCTCTGGGAAGTACCGTTACGAAATAAAAGCAAAATCTCCTGTAAAATTTCATTTTTGTTGGTTACATCACTTTTGCTTTAAGGGCTCGATACATAATAAGCTTGATTTATTTTAGTTTTTATAAAATTCTTTATTTTATTTTCTGATTAATATAATATTTTGTCACGCCTTTGTGTGACTTCTTCAGGGACAAATAACAATTTGAATTTGTTGAATTTTAATATTAAAGAAAATAAATAATAATAAAGCTACGGTCACACTTGTCAAATATTTGACGAAAAAAACGGGACCAGCAAGCAAACTAAGTAATCATTTACTTCAATTCCAATATTAATTTTGATTATAATTACACATCTTACAAAAACGGGTTTTTTTTCTATGTATAGTAGTATAATCAGTTTATTTTGCGATATTAAGACCATGTTAAATCTAACTAACTATTGACAAAAGTTGTGGTTACGCTTATTTGGTCAAATAATTAATAAGTGTGACCGTAGCTTTAGTATTGTGATAATTTTATAAAAAAATAGACCACAAGCTTAATAAAATTATCATACAAATACGGAATGCACGCCGTAGCAATAAATATAAGTTTAAAAAAATTAATGTCGAACAATACACAATTAATATGTTGTAGGTATAAAATACCAATGCATGAAATTTAACCATGTTTTATCAAACATGTTTAATTAAAAATCGAACAAAATTTGCATAAAATTAATTTAAAATTTTCCGATTTTTTAAAACAAAAAAGGAGACATTTTTAGTTTTTCTCAGGAAATTAACGAGTTTTACACAAATTTATATGGCATCCCTGAAACAAACCAAAACAAGTAAAAGCTAAAAAAATTTAAAATAGCAAAATATAACAATTGGGTTTTATTTATTTTTATCATTTAAATTTTGAATTCATCATTTAAATTCTTTCTTGCCTTTGGTGCAATATCGTAGTTACTCAAAATTTGAATTTTTTGAGCTGGGTATGCAGAAATTATCTTTGGGGAATTATCTACCTAAAGGAAAAAAGATTATAATTCCATCTCTAACTGTTCAGATTTTACAGCTAAAAATGTCTTTATTGCCTCTAGCTATTTCTAACCATATTGATATTAATATAAAAAAAAAAATTTAATATTATTAATAATTGTTCACCTTTTTTTAATTACAAAACATTCCTCTTTATTTAAAAACTTGTAAAAACATAACTTTAGTAAACAAAAATGCTATCAAAAATATGGCTGAAAACTTCAAATGCATTTTTCTCAGTTCACGATTTTTTGAATTACTACGGCATTGCACCAAAGGCTCGATATTTTAAATTTAAAATCTCTATATTTTGCTTTTCTCGCACCAATTTCAAATGTGTCTTATTTTGGCAGTTCTAGTGAGAAACTTTTCACAAAATATTGTTACAGAAACACTTTTTCTCACATCGTTCCAATAATTGCTGGAAAATTATTTAAATGGCAGATCATTTTTGCAAAGGAAAGATACAGAAACCTTTTTTTGTTTCGATTTACATTGTTTTTGTTGAAATTGTTTGCAAAATTGTTTAAGATTTGGATGCAATAAACACGTATACTGCATCCCAGCCGCTTCTTTTTTCCTTCTACTCTACTGCTGTAAGATAAGGTATACAGTCCTAGAATTCTTAAATGCGGTGCTAAATACTGGAAGAGAATCGCTGTTTATTCGTTTTTTTAAGATAACATTTTCTACTGCTTTATTGAAGCACACAATTATTTTTTTGATAAAAAATTAAAAAAAATTTACTTAATTTTACAAAAAATATTTTAGATTTATAAAAAAATGTTGGAGCCGAAATAACAATTTTTTCAATACCTGATATTTTTCATTTACTTTATACACGTAAATCATGGCAAGAAATTCCAAACAAAAATCATGTAATATTTCATGGAAGTGTAAGCGCTTCACTCCGAATTCTACCTTACATTTCTGCTTGCGAGCATAAGTTTTTGCTGGGTATACATTTTCAAGGATCTAATTTCATTTCAATATTGTAAAAGTTACAAACTAAATAACAAACCTTTGGTGAAGGGTATAAACAATAAGTATTTTTTTGTTCTAACTTAATTTCCAGTTGCCAAGAAAAATTAAGCTTTTTCTTTAAAATGTGAAGCTTTTTGCCCATTTCGCTATGAAAAGCATAATCAGCAAAGTTACCATCTACATAAAGTATTAGAAAAGAAATGTACATACGTATACGGAGCGTATGAGTAATAAATGAATACATATATTCATATTAAGTATACATTAGAGCCTGGTACTCTGTTCAACATTTCACGTGAAATGCTGTCAAAATGCATATGAAAAAAACTTGTGCGGAATATCTATGAAATAATGTTGATGGAGTTGTACTCTGTTTATTTTGTGAAAAAGTTCCGAAATGTTTCTGCCAACATTTTTTTTTTACAACTGCGAAATAATGTAAGCTGCCCTTATTTCACGTGGAATTTTAAGCAAAAGCAAAAAAGTATGAACTTAATATTAAAAAAGAAATAAAAAATGAAAATAACACAATCGGTAACAGTTTATTATCCATATTTACTTTTTTTTATTAAATTTTTTATTAAAAAAAAAAATAATTTTAATAAAATACATGTGGCGTTTGTTTACATACACGAAACAATGTAGCATACTTTGAAGGAATAAAAACGTCAAATTGTACAAACTCGTAAGATTGGTAACATTGATAAATGCCAAAATTTTCGTGTGGAATAATCAATGTTGCTCAACATTTTTCACAAATTTGAACAGAGTACTAGGCTTAACTTGTTAATGTCAAGTCAAATATTTTGAGCGTTTTTCTTCCAATAGTCTTTTTATTCGACTCAATTGTGTTTGTAATAGGTTTCTTTTAATCATCTAGCCTAATTTCAGTAGTTAATAATAGGTCTCTTCTTGTTCAATCAGTATAGAACACTTCCTTGCCGCCATGAATATTAAGTTTTAGCAATGATTAGTTATTTGGGCTTCACATCACAACTTTCCAGGAGAAAATCGTCTCTCGACTTGATATCTTATCTTGTGGTACCTTATTTCCTTGCTATAAGATGAATGATGTTAGTTGCAAAAGTTTTGAGTTTCATGCTTAAGTGGTTTCCAATGACTTTACAGATTCTTTTCGAGTTTGATAAAAATCCTTATGGTGGAAGTGCTCCAACTCATCATTGTCAATTTTTTTTTCTGACATTACACGAACAAACTATATTTTAGTAAAATTAAGGATTATAAGCTTTGGTAAGCAAACGTTGGACTTCATCTATACCCTTTTTTGGATTAGTTTAAATTAGCTTAAATTACCTATTCGTATTAATTAATATTTTGTTTTCACTTTTTCTTTTGACGACTATGGAAATCGAAAAGGGTTAAAAATGCCCAATAAACAGATTTTAAAAAACTGCAGTCAAAGTCGAAAAACTGCAATTTCTTACACTTCTTCATTTCTGATTTATTTAATGTAAACACACGTTGTCAAACCAACTTAAATATGTACATTGTTTTTATTTATGTGTGTTTATATATATTTAAGCCTTGTATATATGTAAAAAATATATAAAAGTATATTTTCCAATAGTATTCCCAAGTATCTATCTGCATTGTCGGTTTGTGTATATCCTTAAATAAAATGTAGCGATGGATTATGACATCGTTAGCGTACACAGCCCCTTGAACTCCTTCATGTGTTGAAGGAAGTCGCACATAGACGCAATCATAAACACTAATGTTGTCTTATGGAAAAGTCTATGTTTATGATATTGTTTATGTCTGCTGTATTTTTTTTAAATATACGACTTTAACCAAAGTATATTTATAAAAATACATGCAATTGAACTTCTGTTAGTTTATTTATAATCGTGAGATTGTCAAAACTTGTTTACATTTTTATTTTTTTTTTATTCCTAAATATCGCCACCTTTAATGCAAACGGACGAAACGGGATTTTAATTGATCAGAGTTTGTTTTTTAACCTTCGCCTTACCAATACCCACCCGGGTGACCATTTCTGTTCAATTTGTAAAATAACTTTTTTAAATTTGTTTGAGTTAAAAACAAATTGTTGGTTCACTGAACAAATTGTACAGTTCTTTATAAAATCATAAATAAAAAATTCGTTTGGCCAATAGTTGTTCGTCATATGTGTAGTAATATCTGGATGGTTATTGGTAAACGATGGAAATATGTATATAAAAGTCTTCGGTAAAAATGGCAGCTTTATAACAAAAAAGTAAACGAACGTAACTATAAGTGCATCTATTTTTTATTGCAAAAAATGTATGAAAAACATACTGCTAGAAATAGTTTGACAAATCTACTTCAGCTTTTTAAACCTAAACCACAAAAATGGAGAGGGTATTGTATTATATAAAAAATATTTTTATATACCGATCATGAAACAATCACTTTTTGACTCGACTAAAGATTTCTGCCCAGCTCATGTAAACTTGAATTTTGTATACATTAAATTTATTAATTTTATTTTCATTTAAAAGTCCGTCTGTATTAAAAATCCATGTGTTTTTTAGTTAAAAAATTAATAACATAAATTCTTGTTCTTGTATTTTTTCCTCCATGGTTCGATTGTCTAGGGGATTTGTTAAGGTTAGAAACTGTGAGTACCCTGATTTGAATCTTAGTTTTTCAAAAAGAAAATTTTTTTTTTAAGATTTTGTTAGTCGTGCTTAATTCCCAATTTGTATTCTTGATAAAAACAATGAAATTTATTGTTGAAGGAATTAGCTATTCCGATGCGCATTTTACCGGTTGCTTAGGCCAGATCGTCAGGAAACTTCATCCAAAGATTTTAGAAAAACTAAAGATATTAAACCAATAAAACTGTTAAGCGAATAAGAAATATATGCAACAATATATTTCAGTATTTTTCGCTACCCATAAGAACCCAGAATATGTACATTTAATAGGGTCTCAGATCAATATTGTAGAAATTACAAACGTAGTGTCATACTTATATATCTTAAAAACCCTTTTCGCCTGTGGTTTGTTTCGTTCTTTTTTGTGTTCTGCTCTTGCCTAAAATCTTAAGACTTAACCCAATCATGCTGCGTATGAATCAGCTATTTTGCGCGACAAATTCAATGGCCGTGTTATCTAACGTGGTGGCGATATCAATTGGCCGCCAAGATCATGTGGTTTGACACTGTTGGACTTCTTTCGTACGTCGATAAGCCAGCAACAATTCAAGAGCTAAAGAATGAGATGATTCGGCACATTAACAGCATAGAACCTCAATTATGCCTCAGCGTCATCGAAAATTTGGACCATCAAATGAAGGTGTGCCGCCAAGGTCGCGGCTGCCATTTGGGCCATGTTTTGTGCCATACATAATTGAACCATACCAATATTATCATAATAAAAAGAAATTACAATAATATCCTAAATAATTTGTGCTTTATTCAAAATCAACATGGGCCTTAAAATTTAACCACCCTTTATTTTAACTTTTCAACAGAATAAATAAAAATAGCATTTTAACTTCCTCATAAAATGTTTCCAATATTTTGCATCTTAAATCTTAATTTTGCCCCAAACCCGAAAATAATATTCTTTTAACAAGAAATGGAAAAATGCACAAGTTAAAAAATTAAAACTATAGTCATAAATAATTTATTTTCATAATAAAAATATTTCACACAAAATAAATTACGAATGGTGGCATTTGGTGTTGCATACAACAAATAAATAAAAAGTATTCATGATGCGTGAATTGTTTGCGAAAGTCATTGGTAAAAAAACAATAAACAAGAACTGTTATTAAAACAAACAAAAAAAGATTTATTTTTAACAAGGAAAATTGTTCTTCTCAATATTCAAGGAGAAAAAACTAAAACCTGGTAATGAACGAATTTTGGTTAACACTAAAATTGCATGTCAAATTGTGAAATATTTTCATAAAGGAAATTATATTTTTAATATGAGCTACTAATTTAAAACAAGATGAAAAAGAATATTTTTTATTAATTTTTACTGAATAACTCTGTACCAAATAAATATATTTTTAAACTTTGTTTGTTTTCTGGGTAAAAAGTTCCTGACTTTTCTGTCTGCGTGGCGTTAAACTTTGATAAATGGAATATGTGGCCTTATTCTGCTAGAGTAGCGATTAGCCAGGGAGTTCCTAGGAGTCGTAGAACTTTGCTCATCATTTTGAACATTTTCATATGCTCTGGTTTCTTAACCAACAATATAACATTTAGATCTATTATCAATTAAGCTTTATGCTAATGCTGACCCGTTGTGAAAGATGTGTAACGAGTTCAAAAACTTGTTAAAACAAATTTATTAATTTATTTTAACCCACAACTTTTCTAATTATTTTGTTTTGCTAACACATATGTAAATATCGTTACCTAAAACGGTATAGGCCCTATATCACATTTTGTTGTTTTCATCATTGTTGTTTTTCTCCACTGCGACTTTTTGGCATATGTGCCAAACCAATAATGAGCTGACGAATTGACAATGTTGCATATCATGCAAACTGTTAGTAAGGTCTTTTACCGTTTACCATACAAACTTTTGTTGATAGGTCCATTTGTTTTTAGTTAATAAAATTGCTTATTTTGGTCAAAAGATACAAACGTTTTTGTGTTGATGCAATACATTAGATTCAATGAAAAAATCGACTTAGAAACTGAAAAAAATATATGTATACATGCACAAAAAGAATTCTCCAAAATTGTTCACTAATTAAAGCATTAATCAAAAATAAAGCAGCTTTAATTAGAAATTTAATCAAATGAATTAAATGTTTAATCAAGTGAATTAAAGGTTTAATCAAGTAAATTAAACGTTTAATTGATACTATTAATTTGTTTACTGGTGTAAATTTCATTAATTTTTTAATAAATATCACAAATTTTTTAATTTAAATCATTTTTTTTCTATGTACAAAGTAGACCGTAATAGGTAACCAGGGGGATTTAAAAAACGAAAATAGTAAAAAAGTAATCGTCTTTAATTTGAAGACTCTGATATAAGAGTTTGCCACAAGATACGAACTTTAAAATTTTAAATCATTTAATTGTTTTGAAAAATAAATCAGGTGGACGCTCCTGATAAAGAGCATCTATCTTTTGATATCTGCCTACAAAAAAAAAACTAAAGTTGCATTTCAAGGAATTCCTAAAGTATTAAGAATTATGTGTTAATTAAATTTATATGAAAAACACTAAAAAAACTGAGTGGCTTCCATATGCATTTTACTATACCTTTAATCACTTGTGTTGTGAAAAAAGCACACAAGAAATCGAAAGCAAAGCAGCTGATAAATTTTTTTTTAAGTTTAAAAAAGATATTTTTATTTTAAACTTTGCAAAACTATTAATTTTGAATGTTAGCCAACCAAAAGGGGTTAAATTTCCTTAAGTGCACGAGAGTCAGAAGCCCCATCCTGATTGTTGGTGGGGCCCCTAAGGGGCCAGGTAGTGACTGTGGCTTAAGCCTAAAGTCGTTTTCAGGGTGACCTCATATACTAACTTTCCACCTTGAGGGGAAGTTCGGTTGTGGGCGGATCTCTCAGTTTGCTGTTGCCTTTTCAACAGCTGCTAATTGCCTTACAGCAGCGGAGGTAAGATAGCTTTAGAACCATTACAAGGAGTGAGTGTAAAAATTCTCCACCGTATGGTAAGGCCACTATTTAACTTGTACCCATTTACCTGTGGTTATGCAACGTATTTACATATGCAGACGAAACATAAAACACGTGTAGGCATACAAACATGGACGGCAGGGATGGGAAAACCCAGAACTGGCATTTTATAAAAGATCGCTGTAGTATAATTAAAAAAACTAAACTGATGTGTCCAGCAGACACAACTCTACATACTTTTCATGCTTTTATTTAAAAACCCCCAAAAATATTGACCTTTGAAAACCTTTAATATCCAATTCAATTATAATTTTCAATTTTGTGCCACCTGACGTTTCAACACCTACACAATTCTTTAAAGCTTTAAAACCAATTGAGGGAAACAATGACGACAGTAGAATACTTAAAGCAATAAAAAATATTTGTCCACCTTTTGTGGCTTGAAATTAATTATCGATTAATTATAAGCTTTTGGTTATTGTTTTTATAGAGAACAAAAAAAATATAATTTATTTAATCTTAATTAATTTAAAAGATAATAAAACCATCACACAATAAATGCGTTACTCAAACACAATTCCTTTATAGATTGTTAAAAGAAAGTTGTTCAATATTTAAAAGAAATAATCATTAAAGTCGATATTTTCAATACAAATTAAGGCCTCTGGTCATTAAACGTTTGAAATGTTGCAGAGCAAAAAAACTTGTTATGTAAATTGTTTAATAATAAGTTAACTGTTTTTTTTAACAATATATTTGCAATGGGAATTTGCAGTCATTAATAATTATCTACAAGCCAGATACACACTCTAACCAGATAAATCTGCGAAAAAAAATAATTGACGTAAAGCCCCCGGATAATTTCCAAGTGCTTTAATTTTGTTTAACTGCTGTGTCGCTTAAATGAAAATCGATAAGTTGGCGTATAATTAAGTTTACATGACAAGCGTCATTATAATTTGTTTAATACTTTGAAATCTAAGGGCAATGCTACACCTTAAATAAATATCGTGATATTTGGATCGCAATCCATTTTAAAATATTGATGGATCACGAGCGTATGCTACATGTTCAATATTTATCGCGTCAGTACTTATGTTACTTTTGTGCTGTGCGGGTGGTTTACCAATGTTGCGAGAAAACCAAAAGAAAGCCTGTTTAGCTATTTTGCTTGCTTTTACATTGAAGAAAAAAGTTGAAATAAAACTTTTGAGCAAAAAGTGGTTGCAGTGGGCTTGATTTTTTTAAAAACCTTTAATAATTTTTCCAGTGCAGTTGCTCTTTTTACTTTGTCGTACAGACAAGGATACTAGAAATATCACGATATTTATTAAACGTGTAGCAGTGCCCTAATGAGTTTTGCTGCCACTGTCAAAAAATCTAATTTAACAAAACAGTTTGTATTCACACCAAAAAAAACACAAAGTCTAGGGATATTGATTAAAAGACTTTTTCCTATAACCGTGCGTATAAGTTTAAAATAATTTGAAGGTAAATCATAATCATTACCACAGAAATTTTGACACTCAACAAAAAAAAAACATGTTTTTCATCGAATCCCACCAATTTTAAACCAAAATGAACAAATAAATTAAATTGAAAATCTCTACGTTTATTTTTGAACATTTGATTAAATAAATGTTTGTATAAATTTTTACAATAAAAAGAATAATTCCAAAAGAAAAATTCACCTAAAAAGGATACATGTAATGACCGTATTTAATCCCTATTTTAGGAAAAGGAAGAGTAAACAACATGAAAACATACATATATTTAAGTGCTTTCACATGTATGTATGTGGGTGGGTGAGCGTGTGGGCGGGCATTTTATTTTCTTTTTATTATTTATAGGAATATATTTTATTATTATTTTTAGCTCTTCGTGTATTTATTTACGTGCGTTGCAAGCAAATTGTTAATATTATTCTGGATAAAATATGATAAACTCTTGAAAACCTTCAATATTTTTGTAGAAATGATTTTTATCTATTTATGGTTAAGGTTTTGAGTATTTTGTTTCAAGGGTTAATAAAAAAAATAAGGATTCGATAAAGTATTAAAATGTATCAGTAATAAATACTAAATTGATTTTTGTTTGGAAAATTGCCACAATTTCTTAGAAATCAATATTATTGCAAATTGTCAATATTTAAATGCAAGTAGACATGTTCTATAAAATATCCCCAAAAATGGAGGCGAGTTCTACCCGGCGAACGGGGCGACCAAATTAAATCGCTGCATCTGGCAACAATATGTTTACCAAATATGTTCCGTAAAATAGCTCTACTCCTTGATGTATTATCCTAAAACTAAATTTTTGGGTAGCTCTCCACAGCTGGCGCGCAGAACTACTCAACATGCTGCGGTATAAGCACCACCGAAATTCATTGCATTGCCGACTTTATCTTTAAAGAAACCCCTACTTGTAATGATAATAAGGGAAACCGGAAATATGCTCTGAAAAATTGTTTTATGAGCATTTAATATGAAGTAAAAACTTGATAATATGCCCTAAAAATTGTTAAAAATACAACCCAAAATACCTATAACGGCTTTTTGGAAACAAAACATTCAACAATTTAAAGAAGGGTTTTCCAGGTAGGCTGGTTTATAGTGAGCTAGACTATTAGTGCGAGGGTTGCGGGTTCGCTTCCACCAAATAATCTAGTCTTTTTTCTAGGACGATAAAAATTATAACTTTGTAATCATATTATCTTTAATATACTAAGAATATTTCTTCCACAAAAAAAAAATCAAATCAAACAGAGATAAAATATTGATTTTTTTGTTTAAGTACTTCTTGTTCCTGCATGTGCCAACGAATCAGCCATACAGTTACCATGTATGCCCCTGTGACCACTTAAGAGTAACTACTGAATGTCTCAAGATCCCCTACAGAGACATCCGGCATTCTCAAACAATTTTCGATGTGATGAACACACTCCCCAGGGATCTTACGGCCGCTTTCCTATTGGCAATAATGTGAATAACCCTGCCAGATATCTCGGCTGTGTATATGGTTAGTAGCTCGGCAGCCTAAGAAGAATGCTGCAGTTTAACTGCTCGGAGTAAATGCCAGAACCGACGCCATGCAATGTTTTGGAACCGTCGCTGAATATTCGTATTTCACCCGAGGGTTTTGCAGGTCATCATAAAGAGCCCTAACTACCAAAAAACCTTACGGTGAAGCCAGGACATGCTATATGCATGTCTGATCATAAAGCTTTACTTGTGAAAATAATTTTATAAGCGTTAAAATAAGAAATCTTATATAGACTTGCATAAAATGATTTTTGTGGGCGTGATACCTCCCATATAGCTCAAGCTTATGAAATACCGTTATTTATACTAAACTAAAGTCAATTTGTTTATAGTTTAATATAAAGCTACAATTATATTTGTGCTTATATTTAAAAGAAAAATCACACAACCACGCCCACTTTTAGTGGTGTACAATTTTTCCATTTTTGTAAGACAACTTCCAGTCATATACAAAAACGCATCTCTCTCGCATTGTTTAAAAAATTTAAATTTTCATATTTTATTCAGTTTCAGAATTATTTACAGAAGTTTTAAGCAAAAAATCATTTATGTATCAAATTGTATGGTTGTTGGTGAATTGCTGCAGAAATTTTTAAAACTAAAAGCACCTATTCGATCGTCTGGGTCTTTTTTTTTAAGACGACATTCATACTGTAAACACATCAGGGCCATATTCCACAAAACAACTTATCAACTTTTCACTTTGCACTTATCAAATTTCATATTTTGGCAAAGTGGTGTGTTCTTTGCAAATCTCACTTTGCACTTAGCTAAAACTTTGCTCTCTTTGCACTCTTTGCAAATACTTTGCTCTCTTGCAAAGTCTTTGCGTTCTCTTGAAAAGTGAGTCTGCAAAGTGTTCCACAAAGGATTTAATCATCTTTGCAATTCTGTCTTATCACTTTTCACTTTGCATTGCTAAATAGAAAGTGTTAAAAGGAGCCGCAAAGTAAATATTGAAAAAAAAATTGCAGTATTAAAGAAAAAAATGATATTTTATTTGCTAGCTTTATGCATAATAAAGTAAGTATTTTTTCTAAAATTGTTGTTTATATTTAAAACATATTTAAGTTAACTTGGATTTGATTTATTTGAAAGCACTCTTTAAAATTAAAGTTTTGTAGTCCGGAAAAATTAATTCGGTCTCTATAATTTCTTGATATAGCAACCTCTTCACTATCGTCGAACAAAAACTCACGTCTTAACATTTTGAAAGCTTCACTAGTTATAATAATATGAATTTGCAAAGAGGTCGTTTACCTTGCAAATTTTTTACAAACTTATCAATATTTGCTGTGCAAAAATAGAATTTATAGTTTTTGTGGAACGAAACAGCATAATTATTTGCAAAGTCTTTGCAAATTACACTTTGCAATAATAACTTTGCACTTTGCATAGCAGACCGTACGTGGAACAGAAATTAAAAAGAGAATAAAAAATTGCAAAGACTTTGCAAATTTCACTTATCAATTTCAACTTATCACTTATCAAATTTAAAAGTTCTGTGGAACATAAAGTTTTGCAAATTGACGAAAAATTTGATAAGTGCAAAGTGAAAAGTTGATAAGTTGTTTTGTGGAATAGGGCCCAGGTCATACTGCTTTAAAACACTACAGAAATTTTAAATAAAAAAGAATTTTTAAAATATTCCAGTTAGCATACTTTTTACCGATGCTTAAATTTCAATGAATTTCGGCCACAATTTTTTGCTCATCTCTATTTACTTTTAGCATGTCATTCATGGTACCGTTAAAAGCATACAAAGTTAAAAGTGACACAAAAATCGGAGATATTCATGTTAATTTGACATTTGGTTTAATAACTAAGTGGCCACTTTTAGTTATTAATTAACACTTAGTATGTATTTCTGTCGTCCTAATTTTTTCAATCATTAACTGTGCAACGGGCTGAAGGTTACTTTTGCTCTGTTAATAAATTTGAAATATTACTTGTACTTGTAAACAAATAAAAAAAAACAAGTAGGAAAGTATAGTCGTTTAAGCCCGACAATTAAAACCCTACACCAAAGTATATTTAGAAAATTAATGAGTAACGTGCCAAAGCTGGACCCATGGGCAATCAAGGACCCGGTAAAGCAAAATTATATTATTATGATATTACAATTAACTTACTCACCACAACAGTGGAGAGGGATTATGCATTTGTGCTGATGTTTGTATAATAAAATTTAAAAATTTTTCTGCTGGAATTATTTAATAATTCCTTGTGAGCTTTAATTTTCTGACATAAGGGTGGTAGATTATGGGGTTACAAACAGTGATCTGGTGGATAAATACTAGAACGACATACTTGATGCCGATGGCAAAAAGGGGCAAAACATAAGTCTTCTCGAGACAAAAACATTGCTATATTATACTTTAAGATCGGACGTTCGGCAAAAAATACATTTTTTTTTGACCGCATATTTTGGCGCATTTTTTCTCCTTTAAGGTGTTACGATCTAATGTCGATGTTAACCTTGTAAGCAAAGTACGCAAGCTTGGGGATATATGATGAAATTTGGTACAAAAGTTCCAATTGGCACAACGATCCAGCCTATTGTAAATGAAGCTAATCAATTCATAGTTTCCCATAGCCCCCATTCAAGCTTCTCTCCGGAATAGGGTCTTTGTGTCCATAAAGCATCTTATTATGCTGGTATTTCGATTAAATTTGATCCAAACTTATTTTATTGCAATCGTAATCATCTTACCAAATTTTATCGGAATCGGTCCATATTTGGTCATAGCGCCGATATTCGTCTTAAAGAAAATTTTATGTTAATATTTACATATTAAAGGAAGTTTTGGCATTTAAAGGTTTTTTCGGAAGTGCTCTTTGTAACGAAGCTTTTGACAAATGTGATCAGATTTCAATAAAATTTTGTTTGTGTTGAAATATTTTTGGGCCGAATTTAATCAAAATACGAGCAAAGCTAGATTTTTATTTGTGGGTTCAAAGATCCATTTCAGAAAGGATGCTACAAATATACTCTTTTTACTAAAATTCACAAAAAAGCTAAAAAGCAGATAAAAACATATATAGTCTTGCCTTTATTGGGCCGCAGAAAGAAAAGCATGATATTGCATATTAACGGCTTCCCTGATTAT
This sequence comes from Pollenia labialis, assembly GCA_949318255.1. Lineage (NCBI taxonomy): Eukaryota > Metazoa > Arthropoda > Insecta > Diptera > Polleniidae > Pollenia > Pollenia labialis. The sequence continues at coordinate 86,351,492 of OX439140.1, forward strand.
GATATTTCGCCCAAAAGCGTACACTTAAGAGGGTGTTATTGTCGATTCTCACAAACTGGCTTTTTTAACATTAAAAACCCAGTGAAAGGCTCGTTACGTTTAAACAACTTATCGTCGGTTTTAAAATAAAGTAAACGAAAGAAGTCTTACCAATACACAGCTAAGATACTGTAAAGTTTAAAGAACTACTGGTTTCCGTGATACCAGAGAGAACTTTGGTCGGACGCAGATTGCCTACTTAAAGCACTAAACAAAATAAAAGTATTTTCTATATCCACCAACGAAGCCGCGCAATTATTTAGAAATCCACAAGAAACAAACAAACAGTCATTGGGTCGCTGTTAAATAAATATTTCTTATACGACCTTAAAACAACCTCATAAATTACCTCTCGTCAAAAGTTAAGAGAATGAAGCTGACTTACAATATTTTTCAATTGTTTTAAGCATTTTTCCATTCATTTATTTAATATTAATATAATACAAAAGAAATAGTGGTCTTTTTGCTAAACTAACAAAATTTTCAAAATTAAGACAAAATGGATATTGAAACTAACTTAAGTTTTATTTAAAATTTATTCCCTAGTCTTAATGATTCCGGGAAATAAAACTCCTTAATACAATTATATATTTTAAAACGTAATAACAATTACTTTGAATTTTCTTACTTGTATAACGCGTAATTAAATTTAATAAGACTAACTAACAAACAATTTAAATAAATTCCATGTTTTCACGATGGGGAATATTGTGTAGCATTTATAAAAGTCATTTCAATTTTTTCTTTTTTTTCTCATTTCAATTTAAACCAACAGTTTGTATTGTTGACAATATTAGATTTCTTAATTCACTTGTATTCTCATTGCAAATTCATTAATCTGCTAAATTGCACTATTTTTTACATTTTATACTTTTACTTTTTCTATTTTCTTTTATTTCTTTCATTTTTAAACGAACTCTATCAGAGAGTTCGTGCATTTCTACATTTAACGTTTACACTTATTCACCAATATAATTGATTGTGACACCTTTCCAGTGATGTCATCTCTTGGGACACCATAAGCGTGAGGTGATACTAAAAGCAAATTTAAAATGGCTGAAATAAAAACAAGGACAAATTAAATACATTTGAAAACGCAAAAAAAGGCTAAAATATAGTTTTTAAGGTAAACAACAACAACTTAAAGCAAAATATATAAATAACAATTTAGAGTGCTATATTCGGCAGTGCCAAATCTTTCATACCCACCACCTACAGTTATAATATTTCCGGGACGAAAACTATGTCTAAACAAGTTTTATGTTAATAGCATTATTTGTTACTGTTTAACGCGTACCACAGTTTTTTCGAGAGTAGGCTTTATATGAGGCCATTGGTAAATTGTGGACCGATCTTCACGAAAGTTATTTCTAGTTTAATACAACAGTGGCAGACCAACATTTATTTCAATTAGTTACAGTTTTAGGCGTAGCAAAGGGTTTTTTGAGGGTGGGCTTTATATGGTTAGTTATGGAGCGAATTTGTGCAAAATTGTATATCAATGTGTACATTCCGCCAATATTTAAAGGGCTTTCAAATAAGGACTTAACAACTTTTTTTTAAAATAAAACGCAAACCATTTGAGATATTTCAAAAAATTGATGATCGACTTGAAATACAATCAAAACATTTATGAATAAAACTCGACTTCGTGAATATGGCCACCGCGGGCACGTCGGCAGCGGTCGATTCGTTGGAGTCAATTTTCGATGACTCGGCCGCAACGTCGCGTTCAATGTTGGCTCTGAGTTCTTCCAACGCCGTCGGCTTGTTGGCGTAGACCAACGATTTGAGGTAGCCCCAAAAAAAGTCTAGAGCCAATTGACTAGCCAATTTCTTCTGGTAACACGCTCACAAGACTTGCTCTTCAATAAATCGATTGTAACATGTGCTGTATGGCTTGTGCCACCGTCCTCTTGAAACCAAATTTCGTCCAAGTCCATGTTTGCCAATTCGTGCCAAAAATAATCGGTAATCATCGCGCTATAACGATCGCTATTCACAGTAACAGTAAAGTCGATGAAAAAATATGGCCCAATGAAGCCGCCGGCATGCAAACCGCACCAAACAGTTATTTTTTGTTAATGAAGTGGTGGTTCATGAAGCACATGTGGATTTTCACCAAACCAATAACGCATATTTTCCTTATTGACGATTTCATTGAGCCAAAAATGAGCTTCGTGACTGAAGATGATTTTGCAATGAAATTCATCATTTTGGCGCATCTTCTCTAAAGCCCAATCGGAGAACGTACGTCGCGTCCATCCGCTTTAATTCTTGAGTCAGCTTGACCCAGTTCTCGAGAACGTCGCGGAATCGACTGATTTGGATCGTTTACTACGGACGCCTGAACGTCAGTAATATTTTCGTGACTTCGACCAACCCGTCTAACTGTCTAACTGGGACGGCAGTATCACACAGTAAATATGTAGACTCAAAATTTTGCGCTAAACTCGTTATTGCTTGTCTACTACGGCGAGAATAATGACCGAAAATTGGGGTTTACGCTCTTAAAGTTGCGGTCACCGTTTCCGAATTTCGGTAGTACAGTTTTCTAACTTGCATACGTTGTTCGTTTGTGTACTTTACCATGATGAAAATTTTGAGTTTACTGAAAAAAGGAAAGTAACAGTTAGATGACCAGTGAAATAGTGCGTACACAAATAAAATTCAAAATTGTCAAATTATCAATTTGTTTGGTGTTGGTTCCACATTTTAATTCATATCCCTTTTCCTAATGAACCGATTTCAATCCTAAACTGCTAAAGAAAACTACAACTAATTGTGAAAGGGTGGTGCAAGTCGTACTCACTTAACACTTAAAAGTACTTAAAACAATCTAAAATGGGATAACTTTCGAAAATCAATATCCGTGCATACGCGTGTGCTTATAAAAGTTAGTTGTAGACAGAACAACAACAATACAACAAGAAGAAAAATATAAATTAGTTTCATGTTCAAAAAGTAAAATATGAAGCAACAAATCCCATATTCTATTTTTTTAAATTATTTAGTAAAATACATCAAATTTTTAAAGTAGAATGATTACGGAAACCATATTGTACATGCTGCTGGTGTCTTTTAATTGAGAGTTCTTTTGTAAACAGAGTGCGGAATTCCACAAAAGCGAAAAAAACATGTGTAACGAGTAAGTAAACTAATAATTATATAATTAGAGTATTATTCTCTTTGGTTCTGTGGGGTAAGTGCTTCGGATAGAATCGAGCTAATCTCACTTTCGGAATATTTCAAGTACTAATCGAGATTAAGCCGTCTAAGAAATTCTGGAATCAAGCAGAAATTGAAATTAATTTTATATCACTCTTAATTTATTTAATCATGTTTTGGATTATTTTAAGTACGAATTCGGGATTAAAAATTGATAAGTTAAGTATTTTTGTACTTGATTTAAGAAAACACGTACTTACCTTTCTATTGACACCGCTTCTTCTTGATTTAAGTACAGAAGGATTGATTTGTTTTTTCAGCTTATGAATGTTATTATTGAGTATGCGATCATTTACTATGTATTCAATTCCATAAGGTTACAACTGTAGCTTTAAGTAGCACTTGCACCCTTTAAAATAACTCTTTGTTATATAAAATTAACAGTTCTTGGTCTTTCTAATATTTGTTCCATAAATCAATATCTATCGTTGGGAGTTTCGTTGCTTGAACAATAACGATTGTCTCGTTTAATATGAATTCGGCTGTTGCAATTCATGACACTACAAAGCGTTTAATTTTGAAAGTATGAATAGATTGTTGCTAACTGCATTTTTATAATTGTGAGACTCGATTTAAAACTTAATCAATATTTTTTCCATTTGCACGTTTTCCAATGTTTAAGGCAGTTTTTCCACTCGATTTTGCCAGAATAAAAAAACATGTTTACCATATTGAACCAAAAGTTAAAACGGGCAAAAAGTGCAAAAAATTAATTAAAAAAGGCCGAATTTTGTTCGAAATTTTTTCGCTTTATAGGTACTTAATGAATGTTAAATCTATACCAGAAAGGACTAAGTTGACATCACTGCATCTATCAGTGTTTTGGAAAAGAGAAAGAGTGGGAGAAGTAAAGTGAGAGAAAATAGAGGGTAGAAAAAAGTACAACAATAACAAAACTTTATTTAGCATTGTTAGTTGTTTTACACGTGGGTTGGAAAGACAAACTCACACTAAGACCCCTTTAGGCGGGCTAATCAGCTGTCATATTCGATTCACTATGCTTTTTAAACCACAATTGTTTTGTTAAAAAAAAATTTAACAACAAAATTTACCATCTTGTTATTCACTAACACTTTTAGCGACATCTGCTGGTGTTTAAAGCCAGCTGTTTCAGTTAGCTGTTATTTTGAACAAAACAAATTGTGGTTTATTAACACCAACATATGTATTTGGCTCAGTTTTTATTTATCGTTGTACCTATTTAGTCGATAAATGATATGGCTTTAACGTATTTAGCCTAAAATTTACCCACTTCAAATTACACACCAATTTTCCGTGGAGCTTCTTATATATTTATCCTAAAGAAAGCCATTTGACTCAAATAAAATAAAAAAATTAAAAAAATTATTTAATTAAAATTAAATTAATAAAATAATAAAAATTAGTAATGTTTTACGCACTTTGCACAATATAATTTAAAATCTATAAATTAAAAGGTTTTTGTTTTGTTTTATTCTTTTTTTATTCTTCTTTGTTATTTTATCCTATTTTGATGTTTCTCTTGGCAGAATTGCCACGATATATCAATTTGAATAGAGAGAAATATTAAACTGTTTACCGTGGTAATAAATAAGTTAGTGAATCACATAGTGGTGAGTGCAAAACATCAAAATGTGTTGTTAAACTTTTTAAAGTGTTGAAAGTTAGTGAATTGCACTACTTATTTACTTTTATGTTCTTTTTTAACTAGCAGCCATTAAACGTGGCCCTAGAGCTAAAATAGACTCAAATTAGCGAAGTTTTGAATTGGCATAGAGTCTAGAATATGTAAATTGAGCAAATTCTAAAGAGACTGCACTCGAATTTAAGCTAATTCAAACTAAAGTTGACTCAAATAAAAATAGATTTTAGCTACATAGATCCAAATCTCCTAGAGTCGACCAGTAACAAAGCGTGGCGAGAATTTATTTAAGTAGTTTAAGTATTTTAAGAACTACAATGAACTCGAAACAAGACTTGTCTTTGTAGGACTAATTTAACCATACTATGGCTGCTGTTGACAATAATTTGGTATAATTAACCAATATTGAAGTAAATACGAGAAAATTTTACTAGAGTGCGAAAGAGCTAGAGTTAAACAGACCCGCAGTGAACTTAAACTAAAGATAAGTTGAACTAGACTAGGTTCAAACTAGAGCAGAAGTGCCACAAACAAAAATCGCAGTTGTGTAGAAAGTAAGACAGAGTTGCTCATAAACTCAAGGAAGGGAAATTAAATTCAGTTAAAAAAAAATCAGATGTAACATTTTACCTTAACTCTTTTACAAAAAAAAAACTAAATAAAAATGCGTTAGAATACATGTGTTTTTTTATTGGGCTATGAAATGGGTACCAAAAACGAAAGGATTCAGACTACGGGAAGTTTGAATTAAAATAAATCAAATTATACCAGATTTTAACTTTCGACAAGCAAAGTCAAGCACGAATGTATGTAAATGAGTTAAAAATAACTAAATGTTTTTTTGTTTTTGTCCTGCTTTTAATTAAACTTATTAGTTTGCTATCAGCCGGTACACAATGCCTCCATGTATTTCATCTAACCAGTACTTGTTAAGCTCCATTGGCTTTATAAAACTATTCATGTAGGTATGGCCGACCACCATTCTTACACATGTTTATTCACTAAAACATTTATTTGAAAAGTTTTCAATTTACCTGCACATACACGTACATAAGTGCAATTCTTTTTTTCATGTGTTTTAAACTTTGGACACACTCTTAACGTAAAAAAATTTAATACATTTGAAAAGTGTATCTATGCGAAAACTGACGTGCATTATGCAAAATATTTCATGAATTCTTGCGTATGAAGCACGAAATATTTTAGTAAAATATAAAATATTTATTTATGGCTAATGACAAAAATTCGCGGATTTTATAAAATATTTGGGGTATTCACGTTGTATTGTCATAATGTTCTAACATTTTACAATGGTTTAAAAATATTGTTGTTGCTTTGTAAACAAAAAGTGTCTTAAATTAATAGAACTTTGCATGGTATGTTTATTGTGGTGTCCTAATTAATCGGAAGTGACCTGCGCTGAGCGGCTGTGCCGCACCGCATTAGTTTGTATAGCCGTCGCCGTTGATGGTATAGCTTTATTCGGCTTATATCCGAATTGAACCTGCGACTAGCAATTTTTGCAACAAAACACTTACGGCGTCAAATTAGATCGGCTTAGGACTCTGATGTTTGGTAAACAAACAAAATAAAATATATTTGTGGTTTGCGTCTGAAAAATAGATAACAGTCAGGAAAGATCAAATTTAATTTATTAATTCATGGATGAGAATTAAAAAATATTTTGATTTAAGGTAAATATTTTTTTTAATGTTTGTTTTAAATCAGCTGACTTAAATTCAAAATAGCACACTTAATTATGAGGGGTTGTTCACAACAGTCGTATATTTTCATGTTATTATTTTAAGACATATGACTTTATGACACCTTGTGAATCCCCCGGTGCGCTGTGCTTTCCCCAATAAAATAGGATTGGTCAGTGCAACATTTTTGAGGTCATCTATATCTCCAAAAGAACTTTACGAAACAAAGTTTTAGCTGCTTTTCGGATTTAATGGTTCATATGTATATATTTTAGCTGACGCCCTATGTTCTCCGTGAACATTTTATTTTTATATTTAATTTTAGTTTTTTTGTATTCATATCATTTTTTGATAAGTAAAGGACATATAAATTGTATATAAATATATATATATACATATATATATATATTTTTCGGAAAACCGTGATATTTTTCTCACGGCTATATCTCGGAAGCCAATTTCAATTTTGTGTTCTTGTCCTCGGCACAATTGTTCCTAAAGACTAGGAGAAAAAAATGTAAAACAAACTAACCCGAAAAAACTGGATCTAGTGCCTCTGATATATTTTCATGCATTTCTCGAATATTCGATTTTCCAGTATTACTACACACAAAATAAAAATCAATATTTCCGTGCTCAAATCAATCCGAAGCGGTATTAATAGTACGGTGAGTATGGATTTCCTTGAATCAAGTATAGAAAGATTGATTAAAGTACGGATTTTCAATCGCGAAATACTTAACTTATCCATATTCAATCCCGAATTCATACTTGAAATAGTCCGAAAAAGAGATTGGTTTAAGTAAAACTAAGATTGAATCAATCTAAAAATGCGCTCGATTCAAGTATTATAAAATTGATGCAATAACGAATTTGTAGTTGAAATAAACCAAAAGTGATTATTAGAAGGAGAATTTCCATTATTAAACACCAGCATCATTCACAAAATGTCTTTTACTTTAAAAACTTAATTTACATATATAACTGAAAATATGTATAAACTAAATGAGTAGCAAGAGTTCTGAATTTTACTTTTTAAACATGAAAATAATGTGTTTTCGTCTTGTTTTGTTGTTTTTGTTGTTTCTACACAAAACAAGCAAATCGTTTTTAAACCACTTGTGTGGTGTTGTTGTAGTGTCTACAGCAAACTTTGCTAAGTTAAATAAGATTAAAACGCGCACTTTGTAATTTTACTCTTAGAGTGGCACTACCAACGAAAGGATTAATCTTTTTTTTACTTGGTTTAAGAATTTTGTACTTAATTTTAATAATTCTGGGATTGATTTTCAAAAGTTATCCCATTTAGGATTGTTTAAGGTACATTTTAGTGTTATTCGTACTTGAATTTTTAAGTACGACTCGTACTGAAAGTAAGTAAAAAAACTTTATTTATCCCAAGTATATTTCTTTCTGTGAATATTCTAAAGAAGTCTTTTTTTTGTGGTGCTTTTTTCTGGTGGGGCTGTAAAACATTTTTTGGTGTGATTTCTTTGTATAAAAGGTGTCACGCCCACCATAAATTTTTTATGTAAATTTTAAGGAAACATAGTTCATCAAAGTATACATGAATTTATAAATTTCGATCATTTATTATTTCCGTCTTAGTAGATCGATTTGGCTAGGGACAAACGTCCGGTTCATATTTTATTTCTACGTGAGTTGGTTTAATTTTGTAAGTTCAATATAAAAAATATAAGAAAATATCAATTGAAAAACAAGAGCGTATCAAAAAGTCTCCTTTGTAGATTGTCAACCACTCATGACATTGCATGATTAATTTTATGTTTCTATGCCTAACATTAACGAAAATTAATGAAAGTTCCAGACGTAGAATACATTCTTATTCACTTATGACCTTGCATGTTTATTCTGATCGCTGAAGGTCGATTTTTCATCTTATAAGCAGAGTATGAAAACAAACAAAACATTTCGCAAACGTTTGCAAAATGCACAAAACTATTCAAAACTTTTTAATTGTATTTTACATGTGCAAAACCAAAACAAAAACTTTTCAAGTGTCAAAGAGAGAAAACGAAACAATTGGCTTTCCACTCATGTGCATTTTTTAATTTACCGTTACAATCGTACATCTGAGTACAAAACAAATAGAGAAACGTTTTGTTTGCAGTAATTAATTTAGTTCTTGTTTGGTTTTCTTGGAATTACTTTTTATTTAATTTAATTTGTTTTTTTTATTACTATTATAGTCAAAATAAGCATTAATAAAAACGAAAAAACCTAAAAACCTCTCTATTTATTTCACTAAGAAACAATAGTGTAAATGAGTAAATTTTATAATGAGTAAATCAATTACCAAACGTTTGTCAAACGTTTTTTCTCTGAATGTTTCAATATTGTTCTTACTCTTTTCTTTTCCAGGTGTATACGTTTATATTAATGTACAATTTGCGCTCTCGAGCAAAAACAATACAAAACAAAATGGCACAATCATTCTCATTGTTTTGGTTTTGTTTTACTCACTGCAAAGAACAACACGAAAGCAAACGTTTCGTTTTGTTTGTTTTCGTACTCTGCTTATAAGTTCTCATTCACTCAGTAACCTGCAACACGCTCCTACGTAAAAATGAAGGAAAATTTTAATTTGGTGAGGTTCATCTGCAATACAATATCTAAACGTGATGTTAAGAGTAACTATTTATACATTTGCTTGGTAAGAAAAAGGAACAGCTGATATACAACGCACACATTTACGTAATAGTAATAAAGCCTTTACGCCGGCGAACAGCTAAAAAGATCAGCACCACTTGACCATGTTTGGTTTTGTTTTATAGTATGATTGTAAGTAAATAAAGTTATTTTTGACTTTATATATATAAATATATATATATGTATGAAACAAAATAATGACCAACATATACATACATACATATCTACGGCGAATTAACAAAACGAATTTTTACTGAATAATTCTCCGTGTTGAACGAAATTTGTCGTTCGTCCCAGTTGTTTTCCTGGCATTCATTTAATAGTAATATGTTTTAATCTTTTTAAGAAGTTTTAATATAAAAATTGTATTTACTTTTCATGATTTACTATTCATAAAACAATTTTTGACTCTTAAGCTCCCCAGTAAAAACTTCGCCTACAAAATAATGTGTGAAGTAATTAGGAAAAAGTAAAAATACCTCCTACTTCCAATTCTACTGAAAGCACCAATGAATTTTACAAGGGGTGTCCCAAATTGAACGCATTTTTATGTAAGTCATTATTTTTACCTACATCTGAAAAATAAGTAGATATAGAAGTATGTAATTATAGTAGTTATATAGAATTAAGCTACTAAATAATGAGTTAAAGAAGCTATTAATTTTAAAAAAGTAGGCGAAGTTTTTACTGGGTCAGTTTTGAAGAGTTTATTAAACTAAAAAAAATTATTAATTGCATATGTAGTATGTTTTTTTTTTTTTTTCTTAAGAGCCGAACTTTAAATTATCAAAAGAGTACTGCCTTTTACATTTTTGCTCTTACTTAACTTCAGAAACTCTCATGGCGTATGGTCATTATACTGTCCCTATGTTAACAATCGAGAAGGCAGTTCAAAAATTAATTTTAAAATTTGTATTGTTTTATTTACCGCTATGTCTGCTAATACTACGAACATTCTTTTGCATTAATAAATCTTTGACATTAGGCAAAATGGTCTTAACTCAACGATTATCATTTCGAGTTTTTGATTAGTTTTAACTAAATTTTTCCCCTCTGTCGTTTGGTATCAATAATTTACGTCTTGGATAACTGCTTCCAATCGTTATCATTTTCCCTTTAGATTATAAGTCAATTTAATAAGGCAATTGAATTTTTTTTTTCATTTAAAGATTTCGAAACAGTTTCTGACTTGAGACCTTTTTGCCTAACCTTGAAGAAATATGTACCTTGTTTTTAACTTCGTTACTTATTTTAATAAATATTATTAAAAAGTAACTTAAGGCTTTTTAAAATTTTAGCTTTTAAGAAACAAAGTGATTTGCTCGTACTAAGATACTTGAAACTGTAGTAGACACTGTTTTCAAAATACGTTTTGCAATGGAATTTATTGCCTCCTCCCACTTTTACAATTCGAAGTGGTTTAGAATGTACATATAAGTAAATATAAAGAATGAGTGACAAACAATATTTTGGGAAAATATTTTTTCGTAGAAAAGATGATAACAGGTAAGTGACAATGTTTTGTTGCAAAATCAAAAACTTTGGTAAAAGCAGAAGTTGGTATATTGATTTAGTTTTTGTAAGTGTTGCCAGAAAAATGTTTCAAAAAAAATACCATCAAAACCTTTTATGAAAATTGTTTACTACCCCCATTTGGAATCGATTACCAAAGACAAATGACGTTTATATAAGCATAACTACAAAAAAAACAATCCCACTGGATCGAAAACTATTTATCCCAAAACCTGCTCTAGAATGGAAATCAATATAATAGTACACATCCAATATTTGAATCTTGCAATAGAGAACAAAATATCGTCCACATCCCTGATGAGTGCTCCACATATATTCTTCCAGAATCAACATATTTGGCACCAGTTCTCCATCTGATCTCTTAAAAGTTGTCAACGAACAAAACATTAAATTAATTTGTAAATATGTTTTAGAAAATAACCTACAAAATAGTGTTTAATTTTTTTTACAATCAGAGTCGAAAGTTAGTTACAATAATTATATAAATAAATAAATAAAAAACAAAAAGGCAAATATTCACTGCCAGGTCCACGATGTCGACAAGAACATTTCTTTCGTATATTTATATTGAAACCAAAAACTAATTTTTGTTTTTTAAATAACGGCATATCCCATCAACAATAAATTTCAGTGTTTTTATCCAGAATAAAAATTTGGAATCTTGTTAATTGAAAATTTTGTATTCTCAAAAATTACTTTGATAATAAACTGTCAAGTTCATGGCTTAAAAAAACTAAACTGGCAACACGCTTTATTTTTTCCGAAAACAATTAAACAAGTTGTTGTTGTTTTTATTTTGTTACTTACAACTACAATTAATGTTGGGAGAATTCTAACCAATTGTAGTGGGGAATGTTAGAAAAGATAAACTCACTGTTCATTGTTGGTGTTTCTGTTTAAGCTTTGATATTGTTACAAGTAAAACTGTTGCTTATAATTCTTATTCGCTTAACAGCTATATTTGTTTAATATCATTAGTTTTTCTAAAATCTTTGGATGAATTTTCCTGATGTTCCAGCCTAAGCAACCAGTGAAATGCGCATAGGAATAGCTTATCCTATAATGTAATAATGAATAAATATAAAAGAGTTGAAAGAGTTGAGAACTATCGATATCGATAACAATGGTTTGAAAGCTGAGAATGGCAAACTGTGTTGACAATTCTGTTCAATAAAATTTGCAATTTGTACATTGAACTTCAATTATGTCTCAGAGTCTTTGAAAATATGGACCATCGGAGGTATGCCACCGAAGCCTCGGCAAGCATTTGGCCGATAATTTGTTTCACACATAATTGTCATAGATCCTTCTATTATAACAAAAAATATTAAGTAACCTTTAAGTAATGTTTGTACCATATCTTCGTAGATATTTGCATTGGTAATATGATGTTTGAATACTTTGTACAAAACAATAAGAAGATGATAAAAGGAACGTTTAAAACAAATCCACTTGGAGGTTAAGAAACAAATCTAATACGAAAACTTGAGACTGTTGTGTTTGTTTTAAGCAAATGGGCATTATTTTATTTGACCTAAGTGGATATGAATAAAAATTGGGTTTATTTGTTAAAAAAAAAAATTTTAAAGTCTTTAACATTAATTAAAATACAGAACTATAGTGTTACTTAAAGCGAACATTAAGAAGAAATACTAATCTTTTAATATTTATTATCAAATGTTAATCTTTTATTAAGTTGTATTTTTTCTTTTTTTTTTTTTTGATATTCTTTAATTAGGCTTGAGTTCATCAAATTTAATTTTCATTAAATTATTTTCACTGAGGGAAGGAATTTTACAACTTGGAATTTTTATTAAAATTTATTGATAATTTTTCCTGGCCGAGCTGGGATTTGAACCCGGGTTGATCTTTACATGTTTCAAGAAACACCACTTTCCATCGTCAGAAGATCTTTGTGTTCTACCCACTGCACCACTGCGGTGCCCGTTAGCCAACAGTCAAACATCAATCTTTAACCAGTAGTACTGGTGGTTCGAAATTTGCTGTTATTATCACCTAAATTTCAAATTACATGTTGCCTCCTTTTTCCTCTGTTTTTCGTATTCTTTCTGTCAAGACTTTGTCTTGAAAACCTGAATACATTCGTTTATTATGTTTTTTTTGTCCACTTTCGTCGACATTTTATTTGTACAAATTAAAGTACAAATGTAAACATTAGAGCTTGTGCCATAGCTATTTCTAAGAACAATTTTGATTTTTAGTTGAACTGTTAATTTTTAATTTTTGATATTCTTTAATTAGGCTTGAGTTCATCAAATTTAATTTTCATTAAATTATTTTCACTGAGGGAAGGAATTTTACAACTTGGAATTTTTATTAAAATTTATTGATAATTTTTCCTGGCCGAGCTGGGATTTGAACCCGGGTTGATCTTTACATGTTTCAAGAAACACCACTTTCCATCGTCAGAAGATCTTTGTGTTCTACCCACTGCACCACTGCGGTGCCCGTTAGCCAACAGTCAAACATCAATCTTTAACCAGTAGTACTGGTGGTTCGAAATTTGCTGTTATTATCACCTAAATTTCAAATTACATGTTGCCTCCTTTTTCCTCTGTTTTTCGTATTCTTTCTGTCAAGACTTTGTCTTGAAAACCTGAATACATTCGTTTATTATGTTTTTTTTGTCCACTTTCGTCGACATTTTATTTGTACATATTAAAGTACAAATGTAAACATTAGAGCTTGTGCCATAGCTATTTCTAAGAACAATTTTGATTTTTAGTTGAACTGTTAATTTTTAATTTTTGATATTCTTTAATTAGGCTTGAGTTCATCAAATTTAATTTTCATTAAATTATTTTCACTGAGGGAAGGAATTTTACAACTTGGAATTTTTATTAAAATTTATTGATAATTTTTCCTGTATTTTTTCCTTACAAAAATAAACAATATACAAATAAAAAGGGTGTAATTTTTCAGAAACTGCGCAAAAAAAATTGCATTATAACAGTTATATGGGCATTACACAAGTACCAATCTCTAGACTTTTTGATTAAGCCCAGCAAAAATGTATGGTCTTAATGTATAGGTTAACTTATGTGAACTATATCTTTTTCATAAGGGGGTTAAGCTCAATAATCGCTTTTTTTGGTACATATTGCCAAATTCACACATTATAAGAATTTACCAAATCCCATGGCATTATTAAAAAATAAGTTTACAAAAAAATGGAGATTGTCACACATGGGAATTTCTAGCGAAAAGTCGACTTTTTGTAACGTAACGCCAGAAGTATTTTAAATTGTTTCTTAAAACATTTTATATGTATACTTTACTTTTTTTTATATTTTGGTGTAAAGCGCAACTAGCTCTACATTTAGTAACAAAAGGGATAACGATTGAACAACATGGTCCGAAAATACAACCTTATTTGCAATCTGGCGTTACATTAAAAGAAGTAGACTTTTCGCTGAAAATGCCCATATTTACCTTAAAACGAGCAAAGATTTATTCATTTTATAGCTTGAAAAATAAATCTGTATTAGGCCAAAGTTTACTAAAAAAGGTTTTATACCTACAAAAAATCTTGCTCAATTCGCAGTCTTATTCAGTTTTGTAAAGCAAGTCAAATACACTTCCGTTTTTTAACGTCACGCCAGCGCAGATTTTTGCTTATATGTGCAAATCCTTAGCGTCGATTACTATAATTTTTTTGTCTGAACATAGTGCTACTTCATTACTTTGTATAGGTATATATAAAAGCCCTTTTTACAAACTTGACTTTTTCATTTAATTTTTTTTTTTACATTTTGTGGCACAAATATCACGACACGTCAAAATGGAAATGCCCATAACTATGTTCTTTATCCCCCAACTAGACCATAGTCGGCTCTTTTTTTTCTTATTAAGTAAAACTGGTATGATTCTGCTTTGTAAAAAATAATTAATATATGAAAATGTTAAAAAAAATTGCTGTAGTATTTATTTAGCCGATATTATGCATATTAAAGCACAAATATTTATTTTTTTGTAGCTTCAATGAATTTCTAAAATAATTAACCTAATTTTATATGGGACCACATTACACACATAATTAAATGATGTACAAAGAAAACCACCGCCACATATACACACTAATTTAGATACGTAACACAACAACAAATACACACACAAAATTTACAACAAAATCATCATAAAATCACAAATAACTACAACGTTATTTAATAAAAACCCCGTAATTTGATTTTATTACAGCCACAAAATTGAACAACAATAAAAACAAGGAGTATCAACTGATTTAAATAAACACAACAACAAAATAAAAACGTTGGAATCAGGCAAAAATTCTGCAAAGCAACAAGTAAAACAAAATAATATATACATACATACATACATATATTTATAGTTAAACAAACACACATTTATTGGGAACCGACTAACTAAAAATCTCGCATTTAGAACGTCAATTTGAGAGAAAAGAAAAAAAGTCATTGAAAATTGACCGGAAAATCAATCAAACAAAAACAAACAAAAATTTTATTTTTGCAGGCATTTTGCACATCAGAGTAGAGTGGCAAATGGGAGCTGTCGAGCAAAAAACAAACTTATTTAGAAAACAATAGTGGAGTTCAGTGCTAAGTGCAAATGGTATTGCAGAAGAGAAAATGCAAAATATTGTAGCTCTATTATAAATCTATTTTGCGTTTCCTCTTTCACAAGACCATTTGCACTAAATATTGAACTCCGCTAAGAAAAAAGCCAGTTCCACTACGTACTCACTTTAGAAGTTAACTGAATTGGATAAAAATTACTAATTAGGAAATTTTAAAACGAATTATACAATGTTCAGACGATTTTTTTAGTTCCAGAATGACTGAAGAGGGCTAAAATGGGCACGCCCTGACTTGAAAAATACAAGCCAGTCTGCTTTATTTGTTAAAACTATTTAGGGACTAGCTAGTTCCTTTAAGTTAACTAAATAATGTTCGATTTTATGACCCATCATTCTAGGAAAAAACGGGGTCCGCGCTAAAATAACTGTTAATATTTTGCCTGTGTCCATGTTCTGTAACTCTCGCGTCGAGAAAATTTTCGATTGAAATGTGAGAAATAAAAGAAAAATACCATAAAATGATACAGACAACTGTTTTTCTCATTTAACTGCGTGTAAAGGAGCATGTACACGGCATGTTCTTTACATTTTAACTTGCCATCATTTCAAGTCACATGTAATTGCGATTTAAAATATTTGGTCACAAACGTACATGTAATTTGCTTCTGACAATCGGGCATGTTCTACAAATCGAAATGAAGTGGAATTAAAATCGATTGATCTCAATTATTTCCAAAATGGCTTTGGCTTATCCGGTTTTCAACAGTGGTTCTTGTAGAGATAATTAGTACTCAAAGTATTAAGTATATAAAACGGAATATTTTCATCAACATTCTTTACAGGCTCGTTTTCGAAATTTCCACTTCATTTCGATTTGTAGTTATTGCAGAAGCCAAAGTAGCTCTCGGTGTCAAAATAGCGTGCTGCCGCCACGAAAATTTTTATTTGCGCCATAAAAAACTTCAGCCGTCAACTAAAGTAAAATAAAATTAATTATTGAATTTATATGAAAAATAACTTTAATTTTAATTAACGAGCAACGATAAATTAATATGTAACTTATTATTCGATTGCCAACATGTAACTTTTTTATATTTTTGTGATAATTGTTCAATTTAAATCAATCCAACTCTATTATATTACACTTTTTGCTTTTATTGTCGAACCTGGGTTGAATTTACATGTTTCCAAGTTGTAAAAATTCCTTCCTTCAGTAAAAATAATTTAATGAAAATTTAAGTTGATGAACTCAAGCCTAATTAAAAAAAATTATCAAAATTAAAAATTAACAGTTCAACTACAAATCACAACTGTTCTTAAAATCTACAATGTTTTGTTTTTTATTGTACATATTCAATAGGGTTTAAAAAAATTTTTCATAGATTTAAAAAAAATTCTTTCAAAAATCGCGAAGAAAAAAATAACGAAAAATAGTTTTGAAAAGAATTGAATTGATTTGAATTAAACAATAATGCCAAAAGTTTTGAAATTGTTAATCGCGAATATCACGAATAACATGAGCGCTAACTTGGAAAAACTGCTATCACCATGGAATTCAGCTTAATCGAACTAGATTCCCCAGTAGGGTGCCCAGCTTGTTAAAGTATGTGACTAGCACAATGTTATGAGTGGTAAACAAATTATTGTAATATTTAACTATAGCATGTATTAAGGCAACAATTACATAGTTGTATGTTCTTGATGCTGGACTAGTTTAACCATAATATGGTGGAATGTGGCATTAGTATGGCTAGCCATAATATGTTTGAAAAATTTTGTTAAAACTAGTTTTCTCCTTACGGAGAATAGACACTGCAGCACTTATCCGATCAGAAAAGCGCTTAGCTTCAATGTGAATGGTTTTTAGGGGTAATGTCGTCTGGCATTGGCAGGACGCAAACCTAAGAATTATTAGATTAAGATTTGATTTATTATTGTTAGTTCATAAATTGTATAAAGATTCAATAAATAATTACGAAAAAAAATAGTTTTGTTGGAGATGACCATATTAAAAAGTGGGTTTCTCGCGTATACCATTGCAAATTATTTTTTCTACGTATTTCTTATAAATTTGTATATAATATTTTTCATAAGAACGTTAAAATTGGCTTTAAACACTAGATTTAATATTTATAAATTAAATGCTAACTGAGTATGTATTGGAACTGGTCTTCAAATAATAAAAATTTAAATTAATAGGATTATAAAAACACTAAATTTTAACATAAATTTATTAAAAAAATAATAGGAAGGAGTAAAGCAGCAATTAAAACAGACAATAACCACAACATTAAATACCAAAAAAAAACACCCAGTTCAACATCAAATTGCAGCCAGTAAAAGAAATTTATTAACTGTGTACAGGCAGCTGCCCCAATTTAAACGGCAACAACCAACCCCAAATACCAAACGAAAAATTAACAAAAATAAATTTCATACATAAATTCCTGGACAACAGAACAAAGCATAAAAACAAAATAAATTTCTAGGAAAATCATCTTGAAAATTTGCCAAAATAGCGCTGCATTGGAAAAAATTAAAAGAGCATATATTGCAAACACATTCAAATAAAACACCACATGAACAGGGTGCGGAGGCAACATCAACATATCAGGCATACGGAGGCGAACTACAGCCAAATCCAGAGCCTAATAATGTTGCTATAGAAAATCATCACCAACAACAACATTCATCTCAACAGCAACAGAAACTTTCGCATCAACAACAATCACATTTCGATAAATCTTTACGTAGCAGTAGCAACAATCCCCCTCTACAACAGCAATCAGCGAAAGGGAAAAAATCTTCGGCTGCTGTTCCTCACTTGGACTCTCTTAAAAATACTGATTTTCTTACCTCCGATACAAAAACCTCAACCACGGCGACTACAGCGGCTAGACGTTATTCCAGGTTTGAGAATCCAGAAGCGTTGGAAAGACGCGTAAGCACAGCCAGCAGTGGCAGTGGAAGCGGTGGAGCTGGTGGTGGCTCCAGATCATTAGCAGCTTCGGCGTTAGCTGATATTATAACTGCTGATGTTGGTAATGCATCTACTCAGCGTCAGCAACAATTACAACAACAACAGCATACATTTGGTTCCCGAACGTATAACGATGGCCGAGTAAAACGTGCAAGTATTTATGGTACTGACATCTCAGGAAAATTAACGGCAACTAGCAGCGGCGTTGGTTCCAGTCGAGAAAATGTCAGCAATTTAACGAAACGTCATAGCGGCAGTTTTACGAACGCTTTTGAATTAGCGACGATTCGCGGGCAAACAGGTAAGTAAATTTGAGTACAGACGAACAGAATTATAGCGAACTGGAATGTATTGGGTTGTTAATCGTTATGAGCTGAATTTAAAAAAAAAATTTTACTGAAGTCTTTCATAACCGAAAAGGAAGAAATAAATTTAAAATTTTAAGCATACATATATTTCGATTATAAAATCTAAGGAGCTGTTTACAATGTTTTAAAATAGAGAGGTTAATGCTCAAAATTTTTTTAAAATCTAACGCTCTTTTACTAAAAACACATAAAAACAATAACAGAATTATGTTCAACTAAAAAAAAAGCTGAAAGAATAACAAAACTATGTGTGTATATTTATTTAATGCAAGATATTTTTAAAATTACCTTTATTTCGAAATGAATATTAAATGTGTAAGTAAACTGCAGCATTTTTTAGCAGCAAACATTTTGAGGTTTTCAGCTTTAACTCTCCAGATTTGCTAAATTTAGGTTTTTCCCATCTCTTTCATTTCTTGATTTTCACAACAGGTGCAGTGAATGGCTTTGACAGCGGAAAACTCTGGGATGGTGATAGCATACAGCAACAACAACAGCAGCAACAGCAACAGTCCTCATCAGATGCAACACTGGGTAACAGTTGTTCTTCATACAACACAAGCACAAGTTGTACAAATACACCTATGAGACAACGTCTGCCCTCACAGTCCGGTCTCAATGATTTGAGTGGCAATTCACCAGGCATTTTTGTGGGCGGTCTAGGTGGCAGTAACATTTACAGTAATAGCATACAAACACCCAGTATATATAACACCAATAATTTAGGAAGTGCCAGTGCAGCTGGTGCTAGCGGCGGCAGTAGTAGTGGAGCTACTGGTACAGGTACTAGTGGAAGTAGTGGTGGTGCTGCAGCAGGTCTTTCTAGTGGTGGTAGCGGTAGTGGCGTTGGCACTGCAGGCAGTGTTGGTAATACTATTAGTACTCCAGGCAGTGGATCGAGTGGAGGAGCTGCAAGTGCTGGACCACGACGTCAGGGTAGTTTTACGAATGTTTTTTCGAAATTAATTGATGGTATGCCAGCTAGCACAATGTTTTCGAAGTTCAAAAGTGTCAGTGCCCCCGTTAATAGTCAACAGACCGTTATTGATGGCAATCCTATTAAGCAATATTTCGATATTGGCAAACAAGTGGCTTGTGCTGGTCCCGAGTTGGCTTGGAAAATTCACGATGGCAGTAGGAAAAGTGATGGAAAGGTACTAAGATTAAAAAATGTTAACATAATATATAAGAAAAAGTTTGATATCGTCTCTGTAAATAATTTGTTTTAGAAATAATATTCAATAATGTTTAACTTCATTTTTAGGAATGCTCTATATTTGTTTTTGAGAAAAAAGTTGCGGAAAAATTGCATAAGCCCAGGCGCAAAGAGACAATAACGGAGATTTTAAAAAATTCTGTTAAAAATTTAGAAAGATTTCGACATCCTAAGGTAAGTTTAAAACATTTGCCCCACCCACAAAAATTTGCTGCGTGTTCTATTTTGAGATATAATTTTAATGTTACAAATATGTTTCTTAATTTTATTTCAGATGCTTCAAATCTACCACACCGTTGAAGAATCATCGGAAACATTGGCTTTTGCTACTGAACCAATTTTTGCAAGTCTTGCAAATATACTAGCGTTTCATGTAAGTTAAACATATAATTTTGGTTATATTTTATCGACAAAGTCTAGTCTGAACTACATAGTGTCGTTTACATTAAGTCTCGTCATTAGTCTAGACCATATATACTAATCTCTATAGTCTTTGGGATAAAGAAAAATCACAAACAGTAATAGAATTTTAAAATTTTTTAAATATATAAAGATTAAGAACAAAATTTTCATCACAAAGTGCTCATAACTAAATAAGTACAATATGTAAATACTAAAAATACATGGACGGATGTTTAGGGTGTGTATGTGTAAATCAAATAATTTGAATGATTAAAATGAGACAGATAGTACCCTGCAAAAAATAGGACCAGTCCAAAAACGCGTGTAAAGAGTAGCCCACAAGGCACTAGGACTAGTCCAAAAGTAACCCAAACGTATGGAAAAAAATGGTCTATTTAACATTACGATGTCCTAGGGCAGGACCATATAACCCATCTTTGGATTACAAAGGAGTAGTTTTAAAACTACTCCATTGTGTACACAAGAGGATTAGTTTTAACTTCGTTTAAAAACGAAAACATGTCGTTAAAAAACGAAGACATGTCGTCTCACAACAAACACTTTTCAACAATGACATGGTCCATGCTTGCATTGCATCGGACCAGTCCATGGAGTAGTCCATTTTATCAAAATGGATCAGGTGGTCCAATATTATTTGTTAGGTAGTGCTAGGAAACAATCGATAGTACTATCAATTCTATCGATAGTGTTAAAATATCGAAAATGTCGATAGGAAAAAATTCATTATCGATATAACTATTTAAAATACATCAATCAAAACATGTTACAGGTGCTATAATCACAATTTTCCGCCTCAAGTTTACTTGCTCATAATTCGCGCTGAATGTAATGTATACAAGCAAGAGAGAATAGCTGGTGAATCGATAGCTCAGCTGTGCTTCTTGGTACTCCTTTTGTCAAAATTTTCATATGTTTACCTAGGGACTAAAAAATAAAATTTGTTTGTAATTAACTGTTTTATTTTTCAAATCAAGCTCCAGGTCTGATTTGAAAAATAAAACAGTTAATAAATTAAACAAGGTCAAATAAAAGCTAAATATTTGTTTATAATGTTGGAAGGAAATACAATAAACGACCATTAGAGGAAAAGTCGTCTAGAAACCAATTAGGAATTTATCTATAGTTGCAAAAACTATCTTATAGTCGTTGCAACTTCGGTGCTATTTAGCTGGCGGTAAATAAGTCTGGGTTCACACTATGAAAGTTTTCTTTCAGAAAGTCTGAGTTTATGGGTGAGAGAGGAGAGGAGAAAAGAAAAGCATGTTCTCTTCCCCTCTCACCCATAAACTCAGACTTTCTCAAAAAAACTTTCATATTGTGATCCCAGACTTATTAAATAACAGGAGAAACTTTCTTAAACCAAATAGATTGGACATGTTTGTGTTTTTACAAAAAAAAATCAATTTCTTATCAAATAGTTTATGTCTATACATATCGTCACCTAAAATACAAAATAACGTAACAACACTTTTTATAAGTTTACAGAAGAAACAAAAAACTTAACAAAATCAATAACAGCAAGGTGTACTTGGCGTTTGAATTTTGTGTGCACATGTAGTTTAATAAAAGGAACAAAAATCAATCAAAAAGCCAATTTCGAATTGTTTGATATTGTTGTTTTGTATTTAAGGTGACGATATGTATTATTTTCTTAACCTTTATGTCAACAGCTTTAAAATTATACTTACATACGTCAACAGCAAACATACCCGGGTATACAAGTACATATTGTTGTTTTTTCGTTTTATTTGTATTTTATTTGCGCTTTTTTCCCATTTTAAATTGTTTTTATGCATGATTACTTAAAATAACGGGTGTTTAAGCAAAGACTTGTGCATTTTGCTTTGCTTTCATGTGTGAATATTTACAATAAGTGACTTTTTAGCAAAAACTTGTTAGTTGCTCGTCGTTACTTGAACAGCGGTTGACGTAAGAGGTAGGAAGGAAAAAATTACCACATCTATGATCTGATTTGTTCAATGTTATTCAAACTTTAGAATATGTAAGAAACCACTTCTAGTGAGGATATCAGATATCAGAGCGCTATGATAGCCACTTTCAGTAATACAGAGTTTTTAAAATTTAAAACATACCCGGGTATGTTACTGTTGACACAAAGGTTAAACATTATTATATTGCTAGCTACCATTTTTGTTGCGTAAGGAATTCTAATATGAATAATATGTATTGAATTCTAGTTGTTTCCTTTGGCTTTGTTTTTTTTTCTAATAAAATGTTACGTTAATGGTTTTCTTTTCAAAAAAATCTTTACGTATTTTATTTGAACATACATTTTACATATCGCTCCTTTGTCGCAATATAGTTAATTATCAAAAAATCACAAATTTTAAGTTACTTAAGCAAAAGTGTTCCTTTAAACCTTCTTTATATGTTAAACAAAAATCAGCATTATACTGAACCCAAGCTATAGCAAAATATATTTTATTTAATTTGAATATCGAAGGTTTGCTTCCGCAACCTCGTTACTCAAAAACAACTACTTTTCAGGAGAGACAAAATACTTTTTTTGTTACCAAATATTTGAAACTTTTTACTATATATTCTTTAATAATCCAAGAATAAGGACAAATTCCGATATTCCGATAAACAAAAAAATTGCAAAATTGTGAGGCGGTATTTATTGATTACTTTTCCGGTAAAAACAAAAAATCGGAAAAAATCGAGCTACGTGGTTGCGAAAGAAACCCATCGGATATGAGGGTACATTTTGCCAAGTTTGATTTTTTTTTTTTTTTTGGAGATATGATTATGTTGCAATAAAGAAGCGATATGTATAATGCAAATAGAATCAAGTTCTTAATCGGGCTTTATTTCGTTATTTTATTCAGTTATTGAAATTAATATTAGTTTAAATTTAATACTAAAAGAAAGAAATAAATATTTTTTAATGAAAAAAGCGCAATTTTTTTAAAAACTATCACCTAAAATGACGTGCTTACAAACATACATAAGTCTTATTTAAAAACAGTTCGTTGTTCGTTTGTAGTCTGATTAAAATTAAAGCTAAATTTGCTCCATTGAAGTACAAACATTCAGTCGATAGTAATATCGATAGTATCGATATTTAAATCTGAACTATCGATAAATATCGATAGTATCCCAGCACTACTTGATAGTGTCTCACCATGAATAAAATGTCAGGCATGCATGCCAACATCAAATTTAAAGTGCCTAATGAAATTTGTGCTACATATCGTCACACAGTGTTTGATGTTAAATATTAGGAAGACAAAACACACAAAAAAAATTAAAAAGTAAAATTTGCCACCCTATCAAAAAACTAAATGTCAAAATAACATGAATTTCGAATTTAAAAGACTGTAAAAAGTGTGCTAATTGAAATATATCAAAAATTCTTTTTTTTTTATTAAATTTGTTGTTTTCAATCAACAGGCATAATAACATTATTTTTTAACTGAAGGTAAGTTTTCTATTAACCCGGCAATTCCCATTGTCACCTACAGGTGACAAGAGATTAGATATTTTTTTTTTTTTTGAGAACTGTAATTTTATAGCTTTTCCAAACGTTTTTTTTATTTGTTGTCTTTTTACTGACTTATGTTGTGATGAGGGTGTTCAATTAATCAGGTGTTTTTAACCAATATTTGGCATTTTTAACTTATTCGATTAAACGAATAAAATTTTAAAATTAATCGAATAAAGTTCAATTTTTATTTTTTTTTTTCCTTAATCGAATAATTTGAAATCCAGAAATTTATAAATTACGAGATTTTTTTCGATAATTTAAAAAAAAATTAGTATGTACTTGAGTAAATAACTTTATTTTTTTTTAAATTAAACTTGTCAATGTACCTCCAAAATGTTACTTCACTTTCGGGCACAAAGATATTAAAAGAGTCAATATAACATTGTATCTGCAAATAATTTTCTTTAGAGAATCGATATACGTTTAAAATATTTATTCATTGGATCACTTCCCAACAAACACTGAGGTTTGATTTCAAATTGAAAATGATTTGAAATCAAACGTTTTCTCAAACGATAAACGTTTGATAATGATTTGAATATCATTTGAAAATCATAGCGTTCTCAACAAAAAGGGGAAATTATTTTCAAATTGAAAAATGCCTTTATTTTCAACTTGCTTTCAAACGTAATTCTCAAATGTTTTTCAAATGTGGATTATAATACAATGTGGAATATAAATAAAACTATTTAATTGTTTTAATTTAAATTTATTATTTATTTAAATAAACTTTGAGATAAACATTCGGTACCATAGCTTAAAGATGAAATAGTGTTCTTTCCGTCCTCTAATTCTTGGAAAGACAAAATACTTGGCTTCCTTTTACTTTGAGGATTGTAGCACCGCGATCGTTCAACAAACTTTCTTCACTTTCCCGTTTTATTATTTTTTTTTTTCGTATATTTAATCATTGTAATTTCTCACAAATAATTTTTATTTTTTACAAGAAATAAACTGTTCACTTTATATTAAAATTTATTTTTAATAGTAAAACACATGTAACCACAAAGCAAAAAAATGTAACTTTAATCGCCATTTTTAATGCTTACATTTCTTTTTCGCTTTAGTATTGCCAAGTTTATTTTTGATTTGATTTTAACATTTGACAAACATTTGACATCAAATTGATAAAACATTTGATATCAAATGTTTATTTTCAAATCATTATCAATTTGAATTTAAATGTTAAATCAAACAATTGAAAAACGTTTGAGAATTGCGTTTGATGTCAAATGATAAAGTCATTTCATATCAAAGGTTTGACTACGTGTTTGTTGGGTTATAACCCCCTTTGATTGTGTTGGTTGAGCATCTTCCCAACAAACACGGAGGTTTGATTTCAAATTGAAAGTGATTTGAAATCAAACGTTTTCTCAAACGACAAACGTTTGATAATGATTTGAAAATCATTTGTAAATCATAGCGTTCTCAACAAAAAGGGGAAATTATTTTCAAATTGAAAAATGCCTTTATTTTCAACTTGCTTTCAAACGTAATTCTCAAATGTTTTTCAAATGTGGATTATAATAGAATGTGGAATATAAATAAAACTATTTAATTTTTTTAATTTAAATTTATTATTTATTTAAATAAACTTTGAGATAAACATTCGGTACCATAGCAAAAAGATGAAATAGTGTTCTTTCCGTCTTCTAATTCTTGGAAAGACAAAATACTTGGCTCCCTTTTATTTTGAGGATTGTAGCACTGCGATCGTTCAACAATCTTTCTTCACTTTCCTGTTTTATTATTTTTCTTTTTTTTTCGTATTTTTAAACATTGTAATTTCTCACAAATAATTTTTATTTTTCACTAGAAATAAACTGTTCACTTTATATTAAAATTTATTTCTAATAGTAAAACACATGTAACCACAAGGAAAAATAATTTAACTTTAATCGCCATTTTTAATGCTTACATTTATTTTTAGCTTTAGTACTGCCAAGTTTATTTTTGATTTGATTTTAACTTTGACAAACATTTGACATCAAATTGAAAAAACATTTGATATCAAATGTTTATTTTCAAATCATTATCAGTTTGAATTTAAATCTTAAATCAAACAATTGAAAAACGTTTGAGAATTGCGTTTGATGTCAAATGATAAAGTCATTTCATATCAAAGGTTTGACTTCGTGTTTGATGGGTTATTCAAGTTCTATGCTAAAGTCACTGTGTAAGTGGTAAATTAGTGAAGTTATTGAAGAACATTTACGTTAATACATATTTGGACACCTGTCACATTTAGCATTCTAAAGAGAGAAACGCATGAACTTTTTGTTAAAAAATACCGCCGAGTTCTAGAATTCTTAAAACTTCCCTGTAATAAAAGTTCACAAAAATATTCCATTTTATCTTCTTCATTCTTTAGGTATATAATGACCTCAATAACCCTAAAGTTAAGGAAACCATACAAAAGCTTAGCTCCAGATACCTTTCTAGACTGAGCAATCATACTAACATATTAGCTATTACCCTTCTCGATGAAACAGAAGAAGTACGTAGATTTTTTAGATTGCATATTTTAGATTTTCCTTTTATATAATTTACAATATAATATACTAACATATACATACATGGAAAATATATTATAAATATAAGAAAATAAGTTGAAGAGCTATTGAATTATAGTTCAATAACATCTGTAATTTTTTTAAGTATTATAAAATTAGCTTATTGTTGTATAAACAGATTGTAAATAAAGAAATTAATTCACTTCATTTCAGTTTCTAGATAAATTAATATAAATCTTTGAGTTAACATACCTTTTTCGTTTTTTTTCTTTTTTGAACTGAATTATTAAATTGTGTTGAAAAAATTTAACAAAAATATAAGCTAAACTACTCACTGAACATGAATGTATTTTAATTCCAACGGACACATACATTTGGTTTGTTTATTGTAATTTAAACTTTAAAAAAATTATACATTTGACAGAAATACTATTGGAGGATTCACAAGGTGTCATTAAATCATATGTCTTAAAATAATGACATGAAAAAATACGACTGTTGTGGACAACCCCTTATAATTCAGTGTGCTATTTTAAATTTAAATCAGCTGATTTAAAACAAATATAAAAAAAATATTTACCAAAAATAAAAATATTTTGTTTGTTTACCAAACAGCAGAGTCCTTAGCCGATCTTATTTGACGCCGCAAGTGATTTGTTGCAAAAATTGTAAGCCGCAGGTTAAATTCGGATGCTAGCCGGATAAAATTTTACCATCAACGGCGACGGCTTACAAAAACTAATGCGGCTCGGCTCAGCCGTTCAGCACAGGTCTCTTCGGATTAATTACGACAGCACAATAAGCTATGTAAAATGTTAGAACATTATGACAATATAACATGATAGCACTCCTTTTGAATACCCCATATATATTGTTAGCATTTGATTAATCGGTATAAATTCTTCGATCAATCCTTTAATCAAAATCAGCAATTTTATATTATTCGAACAATTAATCGACTAAACGCGCTAAATTAATTGTTGTAAAAACTTCAAAAGGGTAAGAACCAGAATAATATTTGTTAACTCACTACTAAAATACACTCAAACTTTTAATATGATAAATTGCGTTTAAGTAAAAAAATAATGTTTGATTATCAAGAGTCACCTGCAAGTGACACTGGGCAATATGCCACATACATATTTTCCTACTTATATGTACATATACATAAGTATGTAGTAACTAAGTTTATATATTGCCCGATTTTAATTATTTTCAATTTTTGATATTCTTTAATTAGGCTTGAGTTCATCAAATTTAATTTTCATTAAATTATTTTTACTGAGGGAAGGAATTTTACAACTTGGAATTTTTATTAAAATTTATTGATAATTTTTCTTGGCTGAGCTGGGATTTGAACCCGGGTTGATCTTTACATGTTTCAAGAAACACCACTTTCTATCGTCAGAAGATCTTTGTGTTCTACCCACTGCACCACTGCGGTGCCCGTTAGCCAACAGTCAAACATCAATATTTAACCAGTAGTACTGGTGGTTCGAAATTTGCTGTTATTATCACTTAAATTTCAAATTACATGTTGCCTCCTTTTTCCTCTGTTTTTCGTATTCTTTCTGTCAAGACTTTGTCTTGAAACATGTAAAGATCAACCCGGGTTCAAATCCCAGCTCAGCCAAGAAAAATTATCAATAAATTTTAATAAAAATTCCAAGTTGTAAAATTCCTTCCCTCAGTGAAAATAATTATTTTCTTGAGATTGAAATTGAATAAAATAATAGAAATAATTGAGGCTGGAGATGACCCTTATAATATTATACTGTAACCTCTTGTGGATGAAGAGGTGACCAATGGAGATTTGAAAATTCAGCTAACTTCGATTATATTCATAGCCGAATGTTGGAAAATGTGTTATAAATTATGCTCAGTATCACCATAAAGTGGCACCCATATAAATTCGGAATCAGCAATATTTTTTTTTAATCGATTTTTTAAAGGGAACTCGACGTATTTATGTTATTTTGAAAGAAAAATCAGTTTTGTTTTTATAACTCAAGGTATTCGAACTGCCGGGCTAAGTGTTTAACAAAGTAGTGTTTTTAATACTTTTTCACATAAAAAAAAACTTTCTTAGACAATATTTTTTTTTCGTCATCCGATAAACCACATCTGCAAACGGTTTAGGATTCGATGCAAATTTTACTTCTTTATTTTTTTATACTTTACATTATGAATCAAACCCCTTTTAAATTTGGCCATGCAAATAAGTAGTTCTTTATTTTAAAGCCAATATATATATGAAGGTTTACCGAAATAAAGTCATTTTATTTTCACGAGATGTGCTTTTTGTTGAGTTTGCCCATAGAGGTGCTCCATACAGCAGTATAGACACTGTTTTATAAGATACCAGTATCATGCGGCTTTGTCGATTTTAGTGCACGAAAGATCGCATAAACGCGCATAAATGATTAAAGAATCGGAATCTATTGATGTTCTGTACCCATGTTCTGTAATTTAATTTAGAACTTCTTGCATCGAAAAGATGTGAAACAAAATATTTCATCGTTTCTCGAAAAATGAAAAAAAGTGTGTACGTCATATTACACTCGAAGCCGATGTCTCATTGTAGACGTTGAGAACGCCAGTCACACATATCAGTGTGACGACGGCTGCAAAAATACAACCGCCGGCTATACCAAATAATGTTAAGTGCGACTAAAATGTTTGTTGTTTGCAGACGAGCTTTGAAAACATTCGTATATTTTATAAAAATATTAAAAGCAAAATAATTAACAATAAAAAAATGTGCCAAGAACAAAATATTATTATTATTATTATCAAAGTTATTTTCGGGAATACAAAATTTATTATTAATACGATTTCCGTATGACGTGCTAAATTCCCAGTTTTTCATATTTGATAAATATACTGAAATTTATTGTTGTGGGAAAGCTAGCTTCTATGCGGGGAATGTAAGAAAAGATAAACTCACTGTTTATTGTTGGTGTTTTGTTTTGGCTTTGATATTGTTACAAGTAAGACTTTGAGTGTTTATAATTCTTATTCGCTTTAGGGTTTTATTTGTATAATATTTTTGGCCTTTCTAAAATCTTTGGAAAAGGTTTCCTGATGAGCTGGCCTAAGCAACCAGTGAAATGCGCATAGAAGCTAGCTTTCAATCAACAATAAATTTCAGGGTATTTATCAAATATGAAAAACTACGAAATTAGCACGTCATACGAAAATCGTATTAATAATTAATTATTATTATTATTCTTTGCATTTTTCGTCTGTTTTTAGTGTTCAAATTGTTTTCGACCTTTTTTTCGCGTGATTTATTTGACAATTTAAAGCGGAAACTTTCTCACAGAAACCTACAGACTCTCTTTTTCTGTAAATTGGCGAGTAATATCCTCAAGTGATAGCTAATACTCGCCAAAATGTTACAGTCGCAGTTAAGAGGGAAAAACAGTTGTTTGTTTCAATTAATGGAATTTTTGTTTCATTTCTCACATTTCAATCGAAAAGTTTCTCGACGCGAGAGTTACAGAAAATGGGCTCTGGGCATGAAAATACGTTGTGGCGTCCAATGAGCAAAACGTGTATTCAACGATTCATCACATGAATTGAAAAAAAAATCAACTCATTGTAAGTGGGCTTGTTGCAGACCTCTATTAGACACAAGAGCAACTAGTACAAAAAATCTGAGCTCTTTCTTCATTATTTACAAAATTATGATTTTGTCGTCACTGTGTAGCGGAACTTAAATCTAAGTTACTATGCATTGGTTTTCTAAGTCAGTGTATAATATGTAATTGTATTTGTTACTCTTCATTAATAAAATAAATTAATAACAATTGATTAAATTTAATGAACCAAACAAAAACTTATTTTCTTATCTTTAAAGGAATCAAAAACATATGAAAATGTCATCCCACCAAATGCTGGCAACAATCAGTCAATCCAACAATCGCAAACACCAACGCCAACGAGACCAAATCATGCCAAAGACTATACATTTTTGGATATTGAATTAAAATGTGGATTTTTACAGGTAAATTTAGAAAAGTCGTTTATTTTGTAGAACAAAAAATATTCATTGCACTCATAAATTTGTCACATTGCGCGATTATGTGGCAGCGATAACACAGGGGCACAAAATTTAAATTTTTGTTTGTTAATCGGAACATTGATGCAATTTTTACTAATTTGAGGTCGCTGATTTTAAATGATTTCCTCGTATTTTTAAATTACAGGTATTAATCGCATTTTTTCCTTTTTTCCAAAAATTAAGAGTTCAAAAAATCATAACTCTACTCTTCATTAAGCGATTTTCTTTGAAAAACAATTTAAATTTTTGGAAATTACCAAAAAAAATGGCTGAGTAATAATTGCTTACGTAAAAAAAATTAAAATTTTTTATTTTAAAAAATCATGAAAAAATTTAAAATGGAAAAAAGTTAAAAGGCTCAGTTAGCTGTGATTAACAGTAAGTTAACATTACCGTAAAAAAGTAAGACCAATCTTTTTCTTACAGATCGAGACGTAACATTTTACTGTTAACTATAATCATTCTTAGCACAGTTATTCTAGGGATTCAAAAAATTAATAAACAAGGTTTCTTTAAAATGTGCTTAAATTTATTTTTGATGGGATAAGCTTTTCCTATCCGCATTTCACTTGTGGCTTAGGCCAGATCGTCAGGAAACTTCATACAAACATTTTAGAAAAACTAAAGATATTACGCAAATAAAACTGTTTAGCGAATAAGAATTATAGACACCAGTTTTACTGGTAACAATATCAAAGCTTAAACAAAAACAACAACAACAAACAGTGAGTTTATCTTCTCTTACAGTCCCGACTACGATTGGTTGAACAAAATGAGACATAGATCAAAAAAAAAAAATGAACGCGTTTCCATTTTATTCATAATTAACAGGCAATTCACATGGAGGCTTTTACGACGTCGGTTTGCCGACGTCTCTTTTGGTTTGATGGCAAGCGGTGTATAGAAGAAAGAGGGGTAAACAAAACGACTCGTTTTGTGTTTTTCATGCCATTTTTTATATTTCTCTTTTAACTTTTTCTTTCGCTTTATTCTTTTTCTTACTTTGAAGTGTGTGGTTGAAAATACAATGAGTCCTCGATTATCGATAACAGACGGGACCGGCTGCATTCTTGATTATTAATTTTTTTTTAGGTGTGTTTCATATTTTATGTAAATATATAATGAATTATTATGTAAACATAGGGAAAAAAGTAATTGGCATAATATGCATTGGGAAATTTTCTTTCTTCGTTTATTTAAATTTGTTTTGATTGTTCTTAATTAAATGAAAAATATGATTTGTTTATAATTTCGGATAACAGAGGTGATTTAAATCAATGCAAAAAAAAATTATATTTTCCAGTTAATTGATGTTGCCGGTTAATCGAATGACGGATAATCAAGGCCATACTGTAAATAAAAAAAAGACATTCAACCAAAAATCATCGTATGAACGCAAAGAGAAGTTGCTTTAAAAGGGAATCAAGATAAAACGACGTCGTTAAAGCCCTCATGTGAATTGAGTGTAAGTAAAAGTACCTCATTTTGACTAGGGTAATGAGCTAGTCTGTCAGTGCGGGGGGGGAAACCGCGATTTTTTTTATCAATTCAGTTTTCTCAGCAAATTGTGAATAAAATCAAAAGTTGTGCACCCATTACAATGAAATAAAATGATTCGAAATATGTAGAACTAAATCTTTTGAAACCAAAACTGTGAGTTTTATTTTTTATGAATTTATAAGGAAGAACAATTTTTTTTTTTTTTAATTCAACGATATCTCTGAAACTACTCGCTAACTACAAAACCAATGTAAGCACTGCTTAAAGGACGAATTTTAATTTTTTTTTTTATTAAATGGTCAAACGTTTTCAAGTTATTCCATACATATGTAGAGGAAGTGCTTTTATTTTGAACATAACGGTATATCTCGAAAAGCCAAGTTAATACAAACTGAGTGCAGATTCAGCATCCCAAATAACCTTAAAAACAACATTCAGTTTTTAATCAGCAAAAACCTTGTTCCCTTGTGTAACCATTAAAATGTTGAAATCATCACATACATATCATTTTAATTTTGTTTTCAGTTAATAGAAGCAATAACATTTTTACATTACTCTGGGCATGTTATACATCGGAATATCTGTCCATCATCAATATTAATTACGAAAAGGGGTACCTGGAAATTAGCTGGTTTAGAATTTTTAGGTAAGTAACTGCAGCAATTATTCAAACTTGTTCTCAAAAAAAAAAAAATATAAAGCATATAAAACCAAAGTCCCCTAAATATTAATTTAAAACAAGTTCTTTTTTAATTAAAAACTCTAATTTTCTTTTGCATAAATTTTTATTTTTTTTTTTTGTAGAAAGAATGAATGAGACTGATATAAATGAATCCATAACATGTCAACCGTGGACAACACGCATATCAAAAATGGCCCAGCCAAATTTGGATTTTATGCGTAAGTTAAACAATAAATGAAAAAAAAACAAATTCAACAAAATTTAAGACAAACACTTTTAAAATAATTTGATTTTAATCTCCTCCAAAAAAATTATTTTTTTATGCCACCAACTTTTCGTTGTTTCCTTTGCTTTATTTTAATTTATGTCTTTTTTTGTATTTACAGCACCTGAAACTCAAATACATTCCAAATGTAGTCTTCTCAGTGACATGTTTTCTTTAGGTTTAGTAATCTGTGCTGTCTTTAACCGGGGGCGTCCCATCATCCAAGCAGGCAATATACCAGCCAACTATGTTAAGCAATTAGAAATGGTAAGTGCTATCCTCAACCACCCACTTAAAATACACTGGCTCTTCTTTTCGCCCACCCTCTTTCAAGCTTTCTCCGTTTTACAATTACTCAAGTATCTGTGTATACCAGTTGTTAGTTGCAACAAGTGTTTTATTTTTTACTTTTTTTCAATGTTTTTTATCCTTATTTGGTTTTTTTATTTTTAAAGAATTCACTCATTCGTATTCTAAACGAAAAGGAAATTAAAGTTTAAAAAAGAAAGGTAAAAAACTACGAATTTTAAATACACTTCGCTTAGTTAGTGCTGATTCAGACGCATCAAGCTGGTGTCGTCAAGTCTTGGGGTTTTAGCTGGCAGAGGTGCAAAGAGGATGATATCTTCGTTTTGTTTCCACATTCGTAGTATTCTACATGAGTTTAAGTTTAATAAAAAGAAACAGAAACATGACTAAACTTATTAATTGCATATGAACGCAGGTTCAAAAGAGAATTTAAGAAAAACCGATCAGCTTAACCTGATGCGTGTGAATTAGCACTTAAGGATTTTGAAGAAATTACACTGCACATTTCAAAAATATAATAAAATTTGGATAAAGCTATTGCAGAAAACGGTACAAATTAAACCAATAAGCACCTGAAGTTGTGAACAGGATGGAAAGAGTATATTAGTTGTTTACAAACTTCGGGATACAGAAAAAAATAACACGAAAGAGTGCTGTAAAAAAACAAATAAGAAGAGAAAATTACTTAAGTATCGTTCTTTAATTAAAAATAAATATATTCTGTGCCACGCCCACGCTAATCCCGCCCAAATTTGTAGGATGTTGTATATTGACAACCAAGACGCTTGTACCTTTTTTGTAAAATTTGGCTCTTGTCGTTCTGTAGGTACACAGAAATCTATAATGTCTTTGTATTGGAAGTGTCACCCCTAATTCAATAATCCCACCCACATTTTGTGGGATGTTGTATATTTATATACTTCTTCAGATATTCAAACAAATAACAACAAGAGACTTATGGGTAAAGTTAGAGGCAGTAACATAAATATATACCAACCAAGCCTCATCATAAATGCAGTCTTCGGGAAACCCATTTTAACAGAAAGACAAAGATGGACATTGTCACATCAACTTCTTTCGTCGTAAGGGCCCAGAACATATATATTTTATGATCTAAGACCAATACTATAGAAATAACAAACGGAATGGCAAACTTATATAAGGCTATCAAGTGCAGAAGTAGCGTAACCCACAATTTAATTTGGTTTGGTTCTGGTGTAAGATATGTTCTTTGCACTGTTCTTTACAGTGCAATATTCGAGAAAACCAACTGTTTGTATCCAAAACAGATGGCGCTAGAAGCATAGTTTTCGCACGAGCCGTTACAACCAAGTACTATAGTGCAAGAGTAGTGTCAACTCCTCATTATGTCATAAAAATTAGTCTGGGGTTACACCACTTCTGCGCTGATAGCCTCATATACACCCTTACCGCCCGTGATAAAGGGTATAACAAAAGCTGTTAAACTGCTTTAAGTCGCTCAAGTCATTAAGGGGTTCAGTTTCGTGCTATTCGCAACCTAAATGCGCTATTATTGTAAACTGGGTGTTAGCTTGCATTAATTTGAAATTCAACTTTCCCATTTTCGCTTGACTTCGCTTGTTCTAGGTGAGAATTACAAAATTGTTGAAATAAGTGTTTGAACAGAATAGAGTCTACACTTTAGGAAAACAAATAAGGGCTTTTTTTCGTGTAAAATGCAACACAACGTCAAAAATTTCATTGAAAGCCAACACAAAGTCAACAATATTTTATAATTTAGTTGTTGCTTTCTACAGGAATTCATATTGAATTTTTAAACTTCCAACACTTTTTTTAAGGCGTTAAAAATTTTAAAAAACAATATGCAACAACAAAGTTATAAAAAAGTTTTTAAATATTATTCATTAATAAATTTTTTAAGTGACCTTTTATAAATTTAATTTTAATATTTTAGTTTTCAATATTTCGATTTCCGTTGGAAATCTCCTTCAGGAAATTTTTATTAAAAAAATTCATCATCGCACAGCCTAAACGCCTGAAGCTAAAAACTTGAAATTTGGACCAGAATTGGTCACTCCTCAAATCGATCCACTTAGACGGGAATCGAATGTCTAGGAGGTAAAAAAGGGTAAAAACGCGAAAAGTCGGTAACCTTATATCTCCAAAACTAAAAGAGATCCAAAAAACTGTAGTAATCATCGTTGTTATTTAAAAAATAAGCGGACAGGTGTCTGGTACTTTTTTGAAATTCGGCTATTTTAGGGAGAAAACGGTGAAAACCTGTATTTTTGTACTTTTTTGTCACCCCATCTATCTGTTGAACCAATAAGCCTAGAAATTAAGTTTATACCACAACTGGTTTTTTTTAATAAACTTTAGCATAAAAATATGTCCACGAAGGAATAGTAGACGCTAACAAAGTAGGGGGTTAAATACTAGTATTTGATAAAAAAAGGTCGCAGAAATAGGATTATAATTTACCAAAAAATATTTTACTTTTGCAAAAGTGCAAATGAAAAATATCGTAGCTCTTTAGTTAAATTCATTAACAAGATACACAGAGTTTCCTTTAGATTTTATTAAAGTGCTACGACATTTTGCATTTGCTCTTTTGCAAGCCTAATATTGAAAACCACTAATGAAATTTTTGGCGTTGCGTTTCTTTTTACACAATAAATGCTCTGTTAGCCGGAAGTAACAGTTACTCAACCTTACCGTAAAAAAGTAAGATCAATCTATCTCTTACAGATTAAAACGTAACATCCCTGCGGGAAATTTGTGTCAATTGGACCAACAGACTGGTCCTGGGATTTGTGAAAATAGAACAAGTACAAAAATAAAGGACTCACGACCAGTGAAAGAATACCAATCCCTTAACTGAGTTTAAGAACAACCAAAAGGAAGAAAAAGTAGTGAATTACAGTACAGTCTTCAACGGTCCTGTGACACCTTTTTTGGTACTTTCTACAATTTCGTTCTTAAATTTAATTCTAGGACTTGTTTTATTGAAATAAAAGTACATTTTAGTAACTGACACTAAATACATTCATTGAGAACAGATGTGTGACTGGTCAAATATTGTCAATTGACCCCCTCTACCACCAAAGACCTATTACGGGACCACTTTGGTGTCAGTTCGCTTCCCTCTAAGGATATTACTGCTAACTATAATCGTTCTTATTGCTGTACATACAACAAAGTGAAGCAGCTGATTTGCAACTTCACTGTTACTACCAGCTAACTGAGACTTAAGGGTCTAAAGCCCCTTATTTTAACGTCGACAGTGACATTAAATTCTCTCTCATTTAATTTTAACGTCGACAGTGACTTTAAATTCTCTCTCATTTTATTGTTTACATTTTCGTTTATATCTGCAAAATGTATGAAATTTAATGAAAGTATGGTAGCACTGTTGGGAGAATAAGTGCAGCGTTACCATTGTGCGTCTGTAATTGCAATTTGCAACCTTTTTGACGCTTTGACACTTTTTTCACTTTTTGTAAGTGAAATACTTTTTTCAAACTGCATAATTTCATATGTTTTCCCTTAAAAATATCAATTTTGTTTTAAACATTCCTCGGGATATATAACCTCATTCGATTGATCAGGGCCCAAATCGTCGCACACGTGTTTAAATGAACTTTCGTCACGTATCAAAAACGGGATCGCGGCATGCGAAAGCTTTCGAATCGAAATTTGTTTAAAAATTTTAATAGATTTGTATGCTTATAAATATATACATCAACAGTGTTAATAGTGCTCTATAAAATAGGTGACTTCGGCTTATCGTTTTTCGGCGCTTGCCGAAAAGAGCAACACAGCAACGCAAAAATTTCAAAAATTCGGAAAACTATAGAAATTCGCAAAAATTTTACAATTTCAGAAAATTTTGCAAAAATAGCGAAAATTTTTTAACGTTTTTAATGTTTCAAACAAGCCATTAAATTGATTAAAAGTCCCTAAAACTACAAGAAATGGCAAAAATTCGATAAAAAATTTAAAATTAGCGGAAATTCGCAAAAATAGCTAACAAGCGCATGAAAGCAAAGTCTAATATTTATTAAAAATTGTTTAAGCTGTAAAGAATTATATAACTTACAGAAAAAGTCGCTGATATTGCGAACATGGCTAAAATTCGCGAATAATTGCAAACTTAGAAACAAACCCTAACAATTATTTGAAATCGCTAAATTGTTTAAAAAAACAAAATTTCAACAATTAACAAAAAAAAAATATTTACAAAAATAGTGAAAATTCGCGAAAATTTTTAATAATTCGATCAAGCCATAAAAGTCCATAAAAGTATAAGGAATGCAAAAATTGTGTAAAAATTGCTATATTAGGGGTGTTTGCGAAAAATTGCTAACAGCGGCATAATAGGAAAGTCTACTTTATATTAAAAATCGTTAAAGCTGTAAGGATTAAAAAAACTTACAATACAAAAATCGCTTCTATTGCAAACATGACTAAAATTTGCGAAAAATTGCAAAACTAAAGGTTATTATTTTTTTCTTATTGCTGAAAACAGTTTAATACTTAAATTTTTGGCTATTTGTTGAAGAAATCTAATAATTATTCACAAAAAGTGTGTAAATTGTTTGTAAAAACCAATTAAATGTTTTTAAGAAAGCTCTTAACCTATCGAATGACATTTCGAGAAAAGGCATTCGATCGACTACACGTTGTCGAATGACATAATCTCAAATTTCGATAGAAGTCGTTCAAAAAGTGAAATTTCGATCAAAGTCACTCGATCACGACTGCGACGATCTGGGTCCAGGTAATTATTTTGTATCCAGACAATTTCAACTACTGAACTCTTTTTATATGCCTTGTTGTGTATCGTATTCATTGAATTTCCATGCCAATCTAGGATGATCGGCATTATTATTTAAAGCGTTTTAAGATCAACTTTTTTCCGCTGTTGATCTCATATCTTTATTTAAAAGTGTAATAAATGACACATCCTTTTATTAACAAATTTAAGTTGTTAGAAAGTAAATCCAATGATAAATCAGACAATTACAGTTTTAAAATTACAAATGCTAACAATTTTTAGCACACAGTAGGAAGCACAGTTTAACTTGTGCGAAAACACAAAAAAAGTTAAAAAACATAAAACGTAAAGTTTATGCATACATATAGTGAAGGATATAGAAACACATTATTCAAAATCGATCAAATTTAAAATTAAAACACAAAAGTGTATTTCAACACATTTTTAACGATTTTTTCTCAGCTATTTATATCGTTTAGATTGTAAATTCCTTTTTGTATTGTGTTGTTGTGATTGACGCCTTACCAAAGATTTTTATGTACATCGTTTAGCAATACTTACCCGGGTGTTACTGCATGTCTTCAAGCGATGAGAACAAGTTATCGTCATACAACTTTTTTTCGGTTTTTTTTAACGAAAACAATTTGCTCTGTAAGTAAAAATTTGTTTTTAACTAAAGCAAATTTAAGACAGCTATTAAAGAAATTAAACCGAAATTGTCACCGGGTGGTAATTAAATTTAAGGAATTGAAATTTTAAAAAAAAAGTGTGAGGCTTAAGTTTGAAAAAAACACTTTTTTGTGAGACATTTTGTTTTAAAAACGACTTTTTGTGCGACTTTTTCAAAATTCTCAACGGTAACCCCCAATAAGTGTCCATATGAGAAGGCATTAGAAAAAATGTTCTCAAAATAAAACTCACGACAAAGTTGTATGTCAAATTGCATAAACAATGTGGAAAATGAAGATCTTCAGTTTATTAGATATAGTTTGCTTAAAAAGCTCAGGGTCTTCTTTAATAAATTTTACTTCCTTTTCTACATTTTAAGAGACCTCCTTTTTAAAATTACCCTTAAGGTAAAAACAATTTTTGTCTTTGTTAAGCTACAGAGATTTTTTCTAAAAGTTTCAACTTGATCACAAGATCTCGGGCCTTACTGCAGCATTCGATAGGGATTAAAATTGCCATTTAGATTTTTCTATAATTTTGACCGATATCAAATACCGTAATCTTTTTTAATATAAAATTTTATATATTAATTTTCTATGTAACACCAAGAAGTATTCCCCTAACACCCCTCTTAGTATGTTTCTTCTAGTGATGTACTGGGTTCATATTTAATTATTAGTTGATTCAGATATGCCTTTCTCTCGTCTTTCCGCCTGTTAAAAATACGTTCTCATCCACCTTCAGTCTCATAAAAACTCACTTTCGAAAAAAATTTTAATATGATCAAACTCGTATAAAAATTTTAATATTCTCAAACTGGTATCAATAATGATATTATTCCAACTGCGGTTTTACAGTTTGATGTAAGATTTTGTAAGCCGAATCCCAAAAAATAATAATTAACCGGAAAGCATATTAAAGATTAGGCACAGCCAAATTAAAACAAAATATAATATGTTTAGACATTTAACCTCATTTAAGACTTTGTTTGGAAAAATTACCACATTTTGGGATTTAGTTATGAATTCTAATTTTGTCGTCGATTAGCGTAAGATATGAAAATTACACATTTTATCTGCAAATTTAATATATGTATGTAGATATCGCCAAATCAAAAAGTCTAAGTCAGTTGATAAAACAAAAAATTTACTCAAAGACCAATTTTATTTGAAATACGTCACAAACTTTAACACAAACGCGTTATCTGCGAGTAGGGTATTAACGTACATTTCTTATACACGCAGCAAAAATTATGGTTAGAGGTAACCATATTCTCATTTTTATACGAAAGAGCCGAGGCCTTCTATGAGGTCTCCTTTAACAGTAAGACAAGAATAGTAATTGAATTGAAAAATATTTCTGAATTTTCCCGCTGGAGTATTATGCGTCCTGTGCTTGTGTGTGTAACACTAAATAATGTTGGTTCCAGACCAACTTTTTGGCATACCGATTAACTCAGAAGCACTTTCTCAGTCGATCTGAAGATGTCCGTTTGTCCGGCTTGTTGGCTGGCTGATTGTCTGTCCATGTAAATTTGAACGCCAAGTGCATGTCGCAATTTTTAAGATAATTAATTAAAATTTGATACAAAGGTTTCAATTGTCATTAGGCCTATTCAAATTGTTAAAAATATGTACATAATTTTACATGGCCGCCATACAAACTTCTTTCGACAATAGTCGTTGTGCCCAAAAACCATCTCACCCAGAAAAACTTCGCCTACATTGTGTTAAGTAATCAGGAAAAATTTAAAATGCTACTTTTAATTCAACTGAAAGAACCAATGATTTTAGCAAGGGCTATCCCAAAATAAACGCATTTAAAAAAAGTCATTATTTTTTACCTGCAAGCATCTGAAAAATAAATATTTATAGAATTTGTTATAGTAGTTATATAGAAGAAAACAACAAAATAATGAGTGAAATAAGCTATTATTTTAATAAAGTAGGCAAAGTTTTTACTGGGCATTAAATTGGTATTTAAATTAAAATTTGATTGCAATCTTAATCATCTTACCAAATTTTATTGAAATCGGTCCATATTTTCCCATAGCTCCTATACAAACCCTACTCCCAAAAATACCTTTTAAAGCCATTTCTTCCTTATAAATGCTGGTATTGACATAAAAATTGGCGACAATAACTTTTACGATCACAACAAAATACTGTACTGGTAGGCTCAAAATTATCCAAAGGTCCCATATAAACAACCTTCCTTAATCTCATTTACATGAAAATATCTAAACTGGCAGCAAGAACTTTAAAATTTCTTATTTGGTCCGGCGGGTCTATGATTGCCCATGCTTTCGGTTTAACTGCTTTGTACTTCTTCGTAAATGTTATTTATGTAAAATACATGTTTTTTTCTGCGTGTACTTTTAAACTTTTAATCCACTTACATCCACATGTTGTGTGTAATATTTTAAGTAAATTGTTTTTGCTACTCTGACTACGAGAATATTAGCATTCTACTTTTTTCAACTTTCATTAAATTAAAGAA
This sequence comes from Pollenia labialis, assembly GCA_949318255.1. Lineage (NCBI taxonomy): Eukaryota > Metazoa > Arthropoda > Insecta > Diptera > Polleniidae > Pollenia > Pollenia labialis. Next base: position 86,392,619 of record OX439140.1, read on the forward strand.
ATATTATTATCAAAAACACCTTAATTCTTTAGAATGAACATAAATGTTTGTTGGATTTCTAACAAACTTAATCAAAAGTTAAATTTGAAATATAAATTCGGAAGAAAGATCAGAATGAAAGTAAAAGTAGAAGAAAAATTAAACTAAATTTATAATTATCAAAATTATAAAATTTTCTTTTAAATATTTTACTTATTTTAAGTTTTAGATTAGATTTTGATTGCTTCTTGAACTATGAAAAAGCGTGGATACAGGGGAAAGATAGTTGATCCTCCTCCAAAAATTATAAAAATTTGTTTTGTTTATTTCCCTAACGAATCCAAACATCAGTTATTTGCTGTTGCAACGTCAGATGTCAAAAAACACAAATTTTTACTTAATATCACCTATGCATAGTAAATCATTCTTATGACGATATTTTAAATATTTCTTATGAAGATATTAAAAACTCATCTCTTGAGAGAAGAATAAAATTTTCTTTTCCATTATGTTGTGTGTAATAGTGATGTTACGAATATCAAGTTTTAATATACGCGAATACAAAGACGCTTATCTGAAATTTAGCTCCACACGAGCTACCAAATGTATTTAACATTATTCAGACATTCCGATTATTAAATTTGTAACTATCAACTTTCCACCTCCACTTCTTAACATTTTTAAATTATTACTTTTATGTAAAAAGGATTCTTTGTACAGTTCAGATGCTCATCGAATTCGATTAAGGCTACAAATAAAGCCAATTCAATCTACTTGAATACCTACAAGTGTGACCAGATTAACAGCTTGTATTCGACAATGCTATAAATTATTTAAAGAAATGCTAAAATTTTTAAACGATTTTTTAGACAAACTTTTTAACAGCAAACGGTCGAGTGACATCGTGATATATTTTTAACAAAATTAAATGAATTGGAAATGTTTTAACAAATTTGGTACAAGGATCTTGGTTGTCGGTTTGAAAACATCCGATAAAAATGTGGGCGGTAGTAGAGAAGTGGGCGTGGCATTTATTCATATCTCAAGCGGAAAATTGTTAAAATTTGGTATGTTACATAGCTGGGGTATCAATACATATCCTCTCTAAGGAAAAGGGCTGTTTAAGAGAATTAGGCGTTGCACCTCCCGTACAATGATATTATAGATTTCTATATACCTGGAGAATGGCAAGAGCCAAGGTTTCCAGATAAGGTACAAACATCCGGGCTGTCAATACACAACATCCGACAAAATGTTGGCAGGATTGGACAAGTGGCCGCAGATGATATAGTTTCTTCAATCCCCTACAGCGAACGCATTGCCAATTTGTATAAGACAAAATTTTTTTTTCTTAATTAAAATTATTCAAAATTAATATTTTTGGTTTCATTTCATGTACATATTTTAACACTTTTGTATTTTTTTTTAATTTTCCGTATGCGAATACGAATATCGTAAAATAGACGAATATTCGGTAATTCGGATATTCGTAGCAGCACGAGAGTGTTAAATAAAACTAATATTTTTGAGTTATGACGCAAAATACGCAACTTGTTTCAAAAATGTTACATATTTATATTGAGTTCAGTCGCAAAAAAGATTTAAGTAAACGACTTATAATTCATAAAATTCTCTTTGAAAATCTCTTAAGTCCATTTTGAAATGGTTTGCCAATAATTGCATCTTGGTTCTCTATGATTGGAAAGCAAATTTATTTAAATTTGTTTTTAAAAGTGTTTTCACTAATTCAATTAATGGGCCCATCTCTTTTATTTAAACAGACACTTTATTAAAAAGAACTGATTTCCTTTTACATAAAAAGTACTGCTTTTTTAATTGCACAAACTTAAATTAATCAATTCACTTGTGTGTCTGCGTGGGTTTTATAAGTGAAAAACAATTTGTTGTTATTATTTGTTAAACACAATGCATTAAATTAAATTCTAAATTTATTGCTGTAAATTACGTTTCTAACACAACAAACATTTGAAATTCAATCCGCTTCAACTAATAATCAGCTTAAGTCATTGGATGACATTTAAACTTTATTGCTGTCACCTGTAGAATTAGTTCCATGACAGCAAGCTGGTCCGAAGTTGGCATTAAGGGGATTATATGTTATTTATAGTATTTCTTCATTTCATTTTTGCAGTTGTTTAATAAAATAAATGAAGTAAAAATACAGAGTTATGCGAAACTGATATTTAAAGAAATATGCTTATGTATGTAGATGTTTTACGAAAAATATATTAATTTAAACTTATTTTATTAAAGGTTAGCTTATTTCATGGTCTTATTTGTTCAAACTTCAAGTTACTAACATAAAAATGGGCCCCAGAAATAATTAAATTTTATTAGATACTTATTTAATATAAATGCAATGCACTTTCCTAAACTCCTTTCATAACACTGGGCTATCACGTCTCGTTCATTTTATATCGCATGCTGGCAATACTGTAAAACAGTCAATAATGACACTACAATTTCAGAATTATTTATCTGACAGAAACCCACATTTATTCTAAATCTTCATAATAGTAGCGTTTAAGCATGTCAGGAAGATCGTGTGTTACTGATTCAAGCTATTTGTGCTTTGTGTGTGGTGAATATTTGGTTGGAAAAAATGGATGTGCAATTTCAGAATCATCATGCATATTTACATTATTTTGGTTTTGCAGTCAGAAAGTTGGAAAAACTGTGGACACCGACAATGTTTTGCATATTCTTCATTCGCATTTAGATTTTTTAAGATATTGTTTTTAAAACACTTTAACAAGATTCGCCCTATTTGCACTAATAAATTATACATTTTAAAGATGGTGTCTTACTATTGTTTTATATGAATGTATGTGTATTTTTGACAGATCTTCTTATTAGACTGTCCTTTAACATTTATTATATTACTAATGCTAAAACTATTTAAGAGTCCACACGTAAGATAATACTCGCTGCGTTTGAATTTGACGATTGCTGATATAAAAATCTTATGTATAATTTCTCACGTGGAGACCAACTTTTTAAGTATCTATATTCGGTATTACAATAAAAACATTCTGTAAATTTTTTTATATGTAGTTTGACACCAGTATTAAACTAGAAATAAATAAGTTGATTTTTCCTTTAAACTAGTTGCACTTTTATTTTTTTTTTCAAATATCAAACTATCGTATTTAACGTTGAGTTGTCATAGAATCCCAAGGAGTTCATTTCTACACTGAGAAAATTAAATCGTAAAATCAAAGAAAATACACTTTGTTGCAAAGACTTTTATTGGTCAGATTGTGCCCAAAGACAAAACGTCTTTGCCGGAAAGGCGCAAAGATCTTTAGATTCCCATGAAATATATACTTAAAATCAAAGACTTAAAATCTTGTGGCAAGGATGTACGTCTTTGAAAACACATGAAAAAAGTCCCTAAACTAAGGAAAAAGTATTTTGGCACAAAGACTTTCATTCGTTAGTCTTAAGACTTTAATTTTGGATTTTAAGTACAATTTTCATTGTAACAAAGACGTAATTTTAACATTAATACAAAGAAACGCAATTAAATTCAACGAAATAATTCTTTGAAATACTTAAGACTTATATGTAGAAACAAAGGCAATTTTCTTTAAAATCTGCTATAGAAATGTTTTAAAAAATTAAAATTGTTCTGCAAAATTCATATTCATATTCATTCATATACAGCACATGCACAATTGAGCGTTCCTATCGACTGACTTACAATTAATCACAACCACGAAAACAATTCTTTTTATTTTTTACATACATATGTATATTGTAATCAATCGGCTATAGCCGATTTCGTTATGCATTCGTATACAAATTTAACTTTGAAGACTAAATTCTTTAAAGATACAGACTTTATCTTTATTTTTTTTTTAACCGCTCTTGTTTACCGTTGCAAGCAAACATGTGTGAACAAGCAAACATGTTCACTTATGCATTGAAGACAAAATTCTTTAAAGTTACAGACTTTGTCTTTGTAGCAAGGATGCTTAGCTTTAAAAAAACAAAGAAAAGTCTTTAATTTTAAATACGTTTTTCAATCCCTTATTAGCAAAGAAATTAATCGTTGTAGCAAATATTTTATCTTTACGGAAAAGATATTTTCTTTGATTAAGCTTCAAAGAATTTTCGTCGTTTGTGTTGAAGACGCACCATTTGCTTGTTAAAAGAATAAATCATTGATGCAAGGATTTTTTCCTTCTAACAAAGATATTTTCGTTACAATTTTACAAAGACCTTTTTTCTTTGATTTTAAAGCTTTTAATTTTCTCAGTGTATGAATTTTTATAATATCTTCAAACTAGTTGCTTTATTTACAGTATAAGTTCTATTAAAAGCTAAATAAAATTTGACTATTCCCCTCAATATTTTGTTCTTCATTTTTTTAAAAGAAGCTTAAGACATCAAATGTAGAGTGCGAAAATATTATATTCGTTCTAAATATGTTTAACTTTTGTTGTATCTCCGTTTAGTTTACAGAAAAACTCTCAACTTTATAACACTATCAAAATGGTCCGAAAAGGTTTTCCTTATCATTCTACTTTTGAAATTTAACTAAATAGTTTAAACAAATAGATATCGGTAATTTTTCACTGAAAAGGCAAATCAATCCATCCGTACTCAAAGTACGGATTTCCTTAAACCAATTACAGATTGCTTGATTTAAGTACGGATGATTCAAGTGCCCCGTTTTAAAAATAATCCAAAAACGGAATTGACTGAATAAAAAGTGAGATAAAAATTATCTCAAACTGTTCTTGATTCAAGAATGTCAAAGTTGGATTAATCCTTAATCGTACTTAACCCTCCGTCATGCACATGTTTCGGTAGTCACATACAAAGATTTTAGAAAAGCCATGCATTGTTTTTCATACAAAATACAAGTGTATCTGGCCAGATGCATGCGCAACGTATGCGATGTGTAAATGAAAAGTCCACATAAATTGTTTTTGTTGTTTTTTTAAAATGTTTTTCATAAAACGATAACTAACAATGTTTGGAGAGGATACCTGGAGACTCAAACACCTAATTGAATTAGAAAGTTATTTCAAAAATTCTTAAAAGATCTGGCCAGATACATGTGCATGACGAAGGGTTAAAATAATCTGAAAGTGAGATTATAAACGCAATTTCTACAAAAAGAAGTCCAGCTGTGTATAGAAATTAATGGTGTAAAATCTGCCATATATCAAAAAATACTGAAGGTAAACACACGAAATCCAGATAAACGTTGAAATAGGTTAAGATAACTGCTAGGTACAAACAGGAGCAGCATTCTTTTTGTAGAAATAACAGGCATAAGATTAGATTGATTCTAGCCCAAACAAATAGTGAAATAACCCCCCAATAGTTTGTTCAGAGAACAAAAACGACGATTTTCTGTTTGGGGTGTTATTTCATTCTTTATGAAATTAAGCCCCAATATATGTTTTGGGGGATTATTTCATTTCGCTAACTAAAGCTTCTCTGCATAAGAGGCCTGTGCCCGGGTGCAAGGATTTCTTCCTCTATGATTTATCAAATAACGGCGCAAGAATTTTCTCCTTTATCGTATAAAAAACAGCAGGTTCGCCAGCAAAATTTTCTCATCGTAACCGGCATTCGGTCGGGCACAAGGTCAATTTTAAGAGCTTTAGCTTCTCTCTTTTTATTGAGGCCACATAATATGAATTCCCCTTGAATAGAATTAACACACCTATTAGGAAATTTTTACCAAAGTATATATGTGATATTTTTGCAAAAGCTGATTTAAAAGCACCAAACGTTTTAGTAACTTATCTTGTAATTGGGTCCGAAAATGTCAACAATGCTACGCTTTTTTTATTTGCTTCTTTTTATGTTTTTTGATTCGTTTTATTTTGTTTACTCGTTTTATGTTTGTTGTATTTTATGTTAAATATAATTTTTATAAACAAAAATCATTTAAAAGGCTAGCGACTTTTATTTTCCCATTTATTTTTATAAAACCAACTTTTATTCTACTTTTAAAAATTTGTAACTGTAACCCTGCCTTGTCCTGGACCATTTCAAACAAACTTTATTATAATTTCTTTTGCGTGTTTGCCCAACAGTCTTACACAAAACACCTGTAGCTAACTGTCTCTGCATTTATCACATAAATGTGACATTTACAGTGTATCACCCTGAAACGTTAACACCTTCTACATATTTCCTTTTTTCCTTTACTTTTCTCAACTTTCACACAATTTCTTATTATTAACGAAGCCTTAGAAATTATTTAATCAATTATCTATACACCTTAGAAATTACTAATGACTTTTAAATAAATGTCTTTCTTGTTTTACTCTATTTTTCTTTTGTTGGTTTCTTTCCACTCTCTTCGTACAAATATAAAAATAAATTTATAACGATGCTGCAATGTACTTTTCCACCCACCCACTTTAGTTGAATGATAGTGTACAAAAAATGTTACCAAGAGTTCCAGTGCCGCTTCAGGAAGCCACATCACGTTTAGTGAATCGGGATCCGACCGCAAGACCAACAGCCCAACTGTTACAATTGATTAAGTACTTTATGTAAGTAAAAGTAAAATATACAATTAAATGGTTATTTTTATTTTACATGTAAGTATGTGTGTATAAGATAAAGTAGTATGTATGAAATTGTCAATGCATGGGCATTAGGGTAGAGCTTTTTTAATTAAATACATATTGTATATGAATAGCTGAAATAATGCTTTAAAAAATATCCCCATAGATAGAAAAAATTTAAACTATAGTCCTACGCATGCACACATTAAAGATTATTTACAAAAATTAACAACATCATATATAGAATACATATACAACGCTTACAATCGCAAAATGTTAAACTATAGGTTGCCTAACGCTATAGTATCCTAGTTGGTCATGTCTTGATGACATCCCTAAACACGCATGTTCGAGCATAGAAAATCCATGACGACGTGTGAGCGACCATGCAAACCAATCGCTGAACACTATTTCACACAATTGTCCGGAAAATCGTTCACGACTTTTGAGCGACATTATCGCTCATACATCATATGGGCGACACTGTCGTTGGCGATTATAGACAATATAGCTTATTATGTCAGTGATGGATATTGCCTAGGGAAAGCTGGTCAGGTCAGAGCGTCATGTAAGGGATAGCTTTAAAACAAATCGTCATCCATTTTCGAACAAGAGTCACGAAAATCAGGCACAACACACAGAATACAATGTCGCTTTTCTTGACATTCATTTGATAGAAAGATTACACAGACAACAATGTCGCCTACTTTGTCGTCTACGACATCATGCATGCCAATGTCGTCCACGACAAAAAATTTTATATGGTTAGGGGATAATTCGTGCATACCTCATTGATGACCATGGGGTCGACGACAATCTGTCCAACTGGAACTTTCTAACGTCAAAATTACGTGACGCAAGACCAACCTGTAAGCGATTTTTTTTTTAAGTACAATGGTCTTCGTCATCGTCACACAAAATAACGATCCTGCGCATTTATTTGATTCATGACAATACATTAGTATACTGAGTAGATTTCTGTGTATAATACTGAGTAGACTACTGATCAAGTTGAAAGCGAATTCATTACAGGTGGCGGCAAAAAGTCTGCTGACTGACAATTTGGCTATTAATATCGACCATTTCGCACCGTAAACACTAACAATGTAATGCAAAAAACCTCTGTTTTTTTAGATGGTCGTAGTATTGCCGCCACCCGTACTGAATTCGCCGCGAAGCTATATTTATAAGTAATATGCATTCGAGAGAGTAATTCTGGCTGCCGTTTTCTTTATATCAAATTTTAACATTTACAGCCATACCTAAACAAGAGCGGAAAGCGTTTTCTAGCTGTCAAAAATTCTCATGCCCATACAATTTGTATGAAGCATACCAAAATAGCGCGGCGTCAACGCTTTACAATTGGAAAATCCGATTTTGACAGCGCGTTTATTAGTGAAGTTGGCCGCTATTAATAATGAATAATGACAATTTAGCTATTTTTTCAATCTAGCGGTTTTTTCTCTTATTTTTATTTTTATTATATGGGTTTTATTAAACGAGAAAGTTAACACTACTGTTTGTGGCACAACGTTGACGCTCTTGTTTAGGTATGGCATATCAGCGTAAAAGCTTAGCGGAAGAAAACGTTCCGCCTTCCGCTCCTGTTTAGGTACGGCTGTTAGAGTAACTCAGTTCATATAAAAAAAAACGATCAGCTATGCGAATGCTACATAATATGCAACTGATTATAAAACTCAGTACATTTATGAGCATATAACCAAACACTACAGAAGAGAGTACAGAAAAGGTCATTAGGTAGACAATTGAATAGACTGGGTAGATAATAAAATAAACAATTGTGAAAAAACTGAGTGTTGACTACTGAGTAGATTAAAGAGTAGACTTATCAGTGGAATATTAGGTAGACTAAAGAGTGGAAAAATTAGTATACTGCAAAGTATACTACGGAAAAGAAACCTAACCGGACTATTGTGTGGATAGCACAGAAGTCTACTAAATATTCTAGTAATATGTCTACTAAGAAGATAACGGATTGAATAGTAAACTAATGAAACTTTTGAAAGGGCTGCAGACTACTACAGTGCAAAATATTGAGCAAACTACAAACTCTTTTCTACCTAATAAACCACTTTAAAGATACATTAATAGGTATACACATTGCAGAGTGTAACAGAGTAAAGAATAAATTATTTTAAAAAATTTTTACTACCCTAATATTGTTTATGTACCTGACATAAAACTTCGTAGAATCAAAAAAATATTTAAAGAATTTATAAAACTTCAGGGTAAATGAGTACCAGGCATTAAACCACAAACAAATACAAACACAAGTAAGAGTTGCCTTTGACGAATTTTATGTATGACAATAAAATATTTGATGACTTTTGGTTATGGGATCATAGAAACGATAGAGAAGTGGTCACATTATTGTAAAATGTTATGCATAGCATTCAGTATGTTAACGTTAATCAATTTAAGAACATTGTGTCTTGGTAAGTTTAATATTGAAAATCAAGCAAATCGGTTTTTAACTTTAACAAATCTCTATAAAAATTTAAACAAACTTATGTAAAAAATTAAGGTATTTTAGATTTTTGGTTCATTCAACATCAATTTGTAAAAAACATTTGTTTGGGGACATATTGAAATATTTGATCAATTTGTCTCATTTTCAATATTTAACAAAGTTTGTATATAAAGCCGAGCCCAGCTATCACATGCATTGAAATATTTTAGCAGTTTGAGTGAGAATAGAAATCAATGTAATAAGTGTTGCTAAAATACTTACATGATTATATTAATTTATTAAAATAAAATTCCGAAATTTGTTAAATTGAAAATTTTTCTTTTAAACCAAATAATTTAATGTATGAAATACATTTACAATATTTATACCCACTAGGGAGATCGATTATTCGACTTTTTTCAAAAACCGGTTTTTGAATATTCCGAAAAGTTGCCGGTTTTCGGTTAAGCATTTTAAAAATAGCAGGTTTTAATTCGAATACATAAAAATACAAAAACAAAAGTATTTCAAAAGTTAATTTGAATAAAAACAAAATACGTAATTCACGACGGTAGGGAACCGGCATAGATATGACTTAAAGTATGAGCAGACCTAGCAAATATTTGACGATAAAATCCAAACAAAAGCGCGACCAGTAAATTGATCAAACTTAAGCTTTATTTTTAATTATTTCTATGTAATTGTATAATGTAATTTAGAAACTGTTAAATAATGTTTGCTCTAGCCAAACGTTTTGCAAAAGCAAACAATTCTTTAAGAAAACTAGTGGTTACGTGTTGGACGTCATATATTTAACTCCCGAAAAAGCTTCTAATGCTATAACTACCTTATAATTGTTTATTTTGAAATAAAATTGGGTGACAAAAACTTTTACGATAGCCACTAGTTTATGGCAAAATAATGTGCTGGCAGGTCCAGCATTGACCATAAGTCGCATTTAAACCACCTTCCTAACATCACGTGAAGACAATAAGATCTCTTATACACAAGCATACATAGACAGGGCTGCCAGGTACTTTTTTTCGTTCTCCCCAAATTTAAAAATAAATTTCCCCAAAAATCCCCCGATAAAAGCAAGAATCCCCAAAAAAAGCCCCTGTAAAAAAATACATAATTTTTAACGGATAATTTAAATATTTATTTGAGTTTTAATTGTACCATGTTCTACAAGAGATCATTTTTATCGAAAGGAAATATGTAGTTGTTTTTAAAATATATACATATGTATATACATATGGGGGATTTCGTGTCAAGTGACCCAACTTTTAAATCGAACTTTTAGCTATCGAAGCTACTTGGGACAAATTTTGCTAACACCAATAGGTAATAAGTGTCATGGATGAGAAAGAACACATGTATGGCCAAAATTTCAATCTTTGACCTCCTCTAACTCAGGAACTTTTTGACCGATCTGGTTGAAAATTTGTGTCTAAAGTACTATCCAATAGGACTAACTTTCTTCCAAATCGAAAGTCATCGATTTCAAAGTTGGGTCACTTGACGCGAAATCCCCCATATATATACAGTCGAACTTTCCTATAATGAATTTGCATGGGACCACAAAATCACTAAATTTTTAAGAAGTTTATTATACAAAATTAATTTTATTTCCACTTTTATTAAAAAATAATGAGGCTGTTCTAGTTTGGATTACATTCACACGCGCACCAGTTATCCAGTTGAGAATTGCTTTATTTGTTTCTCTGCAAACACAGGCTCTTGCATTTCATGCTTAATTGTTTGCATTCTACATTTTAAGAATTAAGGTTCCTTTAGTCGACCGTAAATGTTGTGCAATGCAATGTAAAGTTACCGTAACGTACTGTATTTTCTGTAATGCGTTTTTATTATTTGACAATTTTTAGTCTTTTGCACAAATCAATTTTAAAACTATTTAAGGTGTGTGCTCGCATTTCTAGGTCAAGTAATAATTGGCACATTAGTGGTCTGGGGCATTATTTATTACTAGTTATAAACCGATTTTTTTTATTTCTTTTTTAAAAACATTTCTAATTGTTAATAACCTAGACTAAAAACTTTTACGACATTTAAAAAATTTTCCAAAAACGTAAATAAGTGATTGTTTTGCCTTGTACACACTACTTGACATTTCAATCGACTTTTCTTTACCAAATCGTCACCAAACTTCATATTAAATGTTTTTATATACAAAAGAACCATTAAGCCCATTCATTGGCTTTCGAGTTCATTTTAATTTTTTTGAACACCTCTTATACACATGAAGTTGTCCAGGAAAATGCAAATTTTGGACTTATTGATAGATTAACTTCAAACTTATCAGATATTTTTTTTAATAAAAACGAAACTTTTTTTGCCCGGTGCTCATTGATATCAAGTGATGTTGCAAAAGATTTACTGTAATGTGTATGTGACACATACTATGTGTGCATTAAACTTAGTTGTCTTTAATAGAAAAATTAAGCTCATATTTTTTATTTCCCCAAAAAATCCCAAGTTATTTTTTTAATATCCCCAATGCAAACCCCAAACCCCAAATTAAATTTTCTGTCCCTTTTAGCAACAAGAAAACCCCTAATTTGGGGTCAAACCCCCTAAACTGGCAGCCCTTTACATAGATGCAATTATCTATATAAGATGCAACACAAAAATTTATTATATAAATCTTAAAATTATAACATAATTTTGTTTTGGCGGGTCCATGATCACCCATGGGGCCCAAACATTGTCAACTCTTTGTATCTTAATATCTTATGCATGAAATCTTTGATTTAAAAAGATCATGGAAATATATTAAAATGGCAACATTTTCACTAGAAAACTTTATTTTAGCTAACTACATAATTTAATATTAAGGTATTATTTTCTTCATAATTTAGCAATTTTTTAACTGATCTTGGGGAAATTTGAATTAATTAAATTATTGGAACCATTAAAAAAAAACCATGCGGACAGATGCACATCGCTAAATAAACTGTCATACTTATAACTATCCAGAATTTATAAACTTTATGTGGTATATGATTAATATTGTATAAGCGAACGCTTTTCATGTGTTATATGAGTTACAAAACGAATTGGGTTTTACTTTAACTCTAATGAAATACTTAAAGAAAGAAGTACTTTAAGCTCAACAAAATTATGTACACAGTGTTATGTATTTGATTAATTACTTGAAAATACTATTTCTTAAACAGCAATTAAAATTTCAGTTTACAGTTCTGAAAATTTTCTTTTTTTTCAAACTAACTGTCTATTCCACAATTTCGAACGTTAACATTCGCAATGAAATTTGTATTCAAGACTCATTTTTCAAACTTTTTCAATATTGTATAAATTCTGTAGGAACTTTTACGTTGGAAATTGTTCAACAGGCAGCAAATGTCATTATATTAACAATTTGTAACATTTTATTAATACAATATTCTCAACATACGTAAATATTTTTAAGAAATCTTTTTTATTCAAATAGGTTTTCTTTTCTTTGAACCAGCTGCACTTATTTGTGTTAACAAAAATATTTATGTATGTAGACGATAGAAGAAAAAAAATATAGATATTTTTTTAAATAAAATCCAAATTCAATAGATTTTCTAATGCAATTGAATTTGTGTGCCATTTACTTCCGCTTCCGGCTAAAAGAGAACATTGTTGCTTTTTGTCGTCGTGCTCTGGCTCGTTTTTCTTTTTCTTTATATAGAACTAGCTTAGCCCGGTGCGCTTCGCTACCTCCATTGAAAAAAAATTTGAAAAAATTTCTTTTTAAACAGATTTCGTGTAAATGTTGATAACGAAGCAATTTTTACTACATACATATATAAAGAAATTTATAGTGTCTTTATATGGGAGATGGCGTGGTTGCTTTTCAAATTAAAAGTACTTTTTGAAAGATTTTCAAACAAATGTTGACTGATTTCATTGTTACAAGTTCTCCTTATACGTAAATCGAAATCTATATTATCTTTGTAGGGGAGCACCACGTCCACTTACCCTCTCCAGACCATTTTTTGGCAAATATTTTGTATTTGTAACTAAGCTATTTGTACTTAATTTTGAAACTTAGTCTAATTTTATTTTGCGCCACGCCCACTTTTTCAGTTCCACTCACTTCTGGACAGATGTTGTTGAAGAAATATTTACCGAATTTGCAAACTGTTGCATTTGCCGTTCCCCAGATATACGGAAACATATAATGTCCTTGCTTGGAAAGTGCTACACCCATTTATCCAGTAACACTCACTTTTTGATGGATTTTGTGTGTGTACCAAAGTTGTGTAATTTTCCTTTTTCTATTCGCTAGATACACAAACATCTATTTTTGCCACTCCCGCTGGTCAGTTCCGCCCACTTTTTGTCAGATGTCATGCATTGACATCGAAGCTACTTGTAATTTTGCAAACTTTTACTGCTACGATTCTTCAGATGTACAGAAATGTACATTTTGAGTTCATCGATCCCGCCAACATTTTGTTGGATGTTGTGTTTTGATAACCAAGACGTTTGTACCTAATTTGGAAACATTAACGATTTTCGTTCTCCAATTATACAGAAATCAATAATGCCTTTGTATGGGAGGTGCCACGGCTACTTCTCCAGTCATGCCCCGTTTCTTATAGAGGCTGTGTCTTAATAACCCAGCTATGTGTATCAAATTTGGACAATCATGCTTCTACCGTTTTCCAGATATAAAGAAGTATATTTTATGTCACGACCACTTCACCAGTCCCGCCCAAATTTCGTCAAATATTGTGTTGGGATTACGAAGATTTTATATTTGACAACTTAAGCACTTGCAATTCTCTTTGTAAAGGAGCTGCCACGCCTACTTGCCCAATCCAGCCTACTTTTTAGAAGAAGTTGTGTACTGCTTCAAATTTTAAAACTTTTGCTGTAACCGTTCACCAACTATAAGGAAATCCATATTATCTTTGTATATGAAGTACTTGAAAATTTACAAATAGTTATAGGCTATGGCAAGCGGGGTAATCAGGAAATTACTGCAAAAATTTCAAGAAAATTGGTAACCGATTAATCAGAAAATTACGGCGAAAATTTCAAGAAAATTGGTTCAGTAGCTTAGGAGTCTATGGGGAACAAGTTAACAAACATAAAAACACACGCTTTTTCATTTTCATATATATTAACAAGTATTAACTGTCTGTATGAATCAGTGTTGTCAGTTGAGTATTTTAAAAATACCTACGCATACTAAAAAAAATCCGATTTTTTCAGCTTTTCCAAAATTAATATTGAACTAAATTTTTAAATGATCATTTTAGTTTTTACCTTTTTTCAATAACAATGCAATATGACAAAAAAATACCTACATTTTGGCGAATATAAAAACAAAGTCCGATTTTCCCTAAGCTCCTATTTTAGTTTAAAAAAACCTACATGAAAGGATTTCCAATACTTTTGGCAACACTGGCATGTATATTAGTTATAAGAAAGCAATATCAACAAAAATTTTAAAACTTTAGTTGCTTTTAAAATGTTAAAACTTTTTCAGGAATTGTATCACTTTAAAATAGAAATGCAGAGCCAAGATATAAATTTAAAAAAAGTTTTTAGCTGAATTAAAGAAAATTAATGAACATGTTACAGATGTGGGAAGAAGCTTTTAAATTGCTAAACGTAAGAAAACACATTTTTTTTCTTATATTATCTTGCGTATGTGACAGTCACCAACAATTTTAATTTTCCTTTGTACAAAAGACAGTTGGTGACTTAAAAATATGTTTATTGGTTGGTTAGTTAATTAAAAATATGTATGTATGTATATATAAATCATGTACATTAATCTAATGTACATACAAATGTCTAGTTATACAGTATGACATCAACATCTTTTGCAAACATTTATGCATAAAATAAATTTTCTAACAAATGTATTTTTTACGTCTTCTTTCTCTCTTCATTTATTTTCTAACATTTAATTAATTTCAGTGATCCGGCGGTAAATGCCCTTAAGTTCCTGGATGTGGTAAACATGAAGGATACATCACAAAAATCCCAATTTTATAAAGTCACATTAATGGAAAGCATGCCGCTGATACCAAAGGTAAATTTCCTTAAAAAAAATTAATAACAAAAACTTTAAAGACAAGGTGCCGGAAAGAAAAATTTATAAAAACAAAAAAATTATTTAAATTAAAACGAAAAAAAACAGGGACCCATGCAAACATCCAACTATACACATATATGCATACATACATGCTCATGTAACTGCATACATTTTAAAAGCAAAAAAAAAATGAAAGGATTTAATTTGCTACAACAGGATATTAAAACATAAGAGCATGAAAACCCAACACCACCAACGAATATTAAAGCAAAAATAACTAGAAAAACAACATAACCATCAAAACACTTTCCTCCACATAAAGTTTAGCACAGATTTTGTATTCGTTTGCAACAGCTTTTATAAACTCTACGCAGTCTACAGAAGATTTACTAGTATTAGGAATTTCTATGTCAAATTTGAACTGATTCAGAACTTAAGTAAACCTGAAGTAGAACTAAACTAGAACTGAAATTGAACTAAACTAAAACTTTTATATTATTATTATTTCAATACTATTTACATTGTTCATTAAAAGCTTATCCCGCGAAGCCATGTGGCTTATCTGCAGGATGTTATCCTAAATTTTAAATTAAAACCATATAAATATAAATAGCAATATGTCAAAATCGACTTTTAGCGAAAACAAACTTTTTGTTGCTGAAAATGGTTCGTAAGGACTTCAGCAGCCACTTTTGTTCTGTGACTTTTTCATAATTCCGTTATTTACAAAATTACCGTTATTTTTAGGTTATTGAAGAAAATCTAAATTTTGACCTTTAAATTTCAAGAATTCGACCAAATGATGGTTGGAAATTTCGTATAAAATCCTTTAACGAGTATTTTTTATGAACATATAAACTCATAATATTTGCAAATACAGGGTGTTTTGGTGTATTTTTCAATAAATCTGAATTTTGCGTCATCTAGCGCCAATAATTTGTACATTCACCAATTCGAAAGGTATTGTGGACAACCAGACATTGAACATCACGGTAAAGAGTGATGCAGTCAAGACCACTCCATATTGCGGTGGAAGCCAGCTTGTTCGGGACTTAAATCCCTTAGTACACTGTCGGCTATTCTTCGGTAAACGATTTGCGCTATGATCCTTTTTACTGCACTAAGGATGCTTATGCCTCTCCAGTTCTTACAGTTTGTCAGGTCACCCCTTTTGGGGATATTAACCATAAAACCTTCTTTTATATTGAAGGATAAGGGGAAGCAATATGTTTTCTGTAGTATGGGGGTCGGCTTTAAACTTCTCGGGCGATATGTTGTTGGCTCCAGGGACCTTATTCGCTTTAAGATGATTTACAGCATCCATAACTTCTGCGATTTCTGGGCATTCAATGGCGATATCTTGCCTTATTTCGTGGGAAACGCAGGTGCATATGTGTTGGTAGTTAGAAGTTGTTAAGGATATTGGGATAGTGCTGTTCCATATTTCCAGTTAGTCTTTCACCGATGTTGTGAACTCCTTCGGCGTTAGTCTTATAGTGTTTTCACACCTAAAGTTAAAACCTGATTTTAACATTAAATCTATTAACAGCTGATTTTGCGTTCACATTACAAGTTTTATTAAACCAGGTTTTAAATCACAGTTTGGCTAATTATTTTCTTCAAAATAAAATTAACTACTAGAAGGAATAAGAAATTTTGTATAAGAAGTGAATGAATTGAATGCTTGGAAATCAAACATTTTTGTACAAATAATTAATTTTAGAATATTTCATCGGTTTGACGTTTTTTATTTTTTTAAATTTATTTATTTTTATTGAGCGCCATCCCAGCTAGCATTTGGGTGATAATATTTTGTAGATATTATCTAAATGAGTCTTCTTAGATCCTATTTGATGATTACAACCTGATATATCACTTGAACGATTGCGAGTTCATATATCGTTACCTAAAACGCAAAAGGCCTTATTGACCAAAAATTAAAAATCATTGATTCTGATGTATTGCATTAACAAAAATTTATTCATAATTTGGAAATTTTGGAATCTTTCGACAAAAAGTTGCGATTTTATAAGCAAAAAGCCAACGACCCAATATACAAAAGACAAATGATTAACGCTAAATGGCTGAAAAGGGATTTTACTAGGAAAATAGATGAACAATTAATTATAAACATTTTAAGTAGATTTCTCAATTTATTATTTTAAATAGTTTTTTTTTGCTTCTCATGTAAAACTTTCAAGATGTTAAATAGGGTCTGTTGCGATTTTTTGCTACCGATAAAATCGTCAATATGTTATAATAATTATTTCTTTATATTTTTTATTTTTGTTCATTCGTCTTGTCAAATTAAAAGAGAAAAATATGGTTTCTTATTTCCTTTTCGAGAACCCAATAACATTTGTTTGGCTCAAAATAAAAATTGTTCAAATAATCACGTGGTACTTTTAACAAAGAAATCCAAAAAAAAAAATTCAAAACATGAAAATTAAAAAAGTTTTTAAAATATAATTAAAAGCTTTATAATTTACGATTAAAAACTGCGACGAAAAATACTAATTAATGATTATAAAACCTACCATTAAATTGATCAAAAAAGAATCAGATAACTGCATCACGAATAATTCTTTGAGGTGATTGATGGGTAGCAGGCGCGGATCCAGCTCGAGCCTTAGGGGGGGGGAAATTTTTTTTGATACAAAAAATTAAAAAATTTGTTTTTAAAAGTTTATTAAAATTAATATGTGTATATTTATTAAAAAAACTCAACAATAAGGTTAAATGAAATATAACAGTAGTTCAATATAAATTAATTTTTTTTAATAAGCAATTTATGATTTCCTCGTGAGGCAAATTTAGATAGTACGGTCTTTCTTCTGTCATTGTTGATCTGAGCCATGTTTTACTTAGACGACGGGTAGGAATTGACCTCTCTCTCGTAGCATTACTGACGAATAGGGCAAGTTTTTTATGGAATATGCCATTTTTGCCATTTCTTCAATTATTTTTTTAAAAAGCAATTTTTGGACCAGCTTGCTAAATAATACCTTTTTGCAACATAGAAAACAATTTTTAAATAAGCTTAGCGAATATGAGGCAGAATCTATTCGAAATGCTAACTGAATAATGCAAAAATCGGACGTAAAAAGTACTTTCAATGCATCTCCTCAAGCCTCTTGTAGTTACAAACGAAAGGGATTTCTACGAATGAAAGCTTTGGATTAATTGATAGTGGTAAGGAAAATAATACAAGATGTCAGTAAAAAAGATTTTGTTCAAAAGTTTAAAAAACGTTTTAGATCGTAATACATGTGGTAAATTATTCAATACTCCTGAAAATCTATATGCCTTGGCATTTCAATTTTAAAAAAGTGTTTTAATCGATTTTCTCACAATTTTGTTTTAATGAAAGTGAGACGGATGAATTTATTGACAATCTTTCTCCATCTGAACTTTTAGTGTTCAAATATGCTCCAGTTACATCTTGCGATGTTGAAAGAGTGTTTTTCATTTATAGAACTGTTTTATGTGATAACAGGAAATTATCAAAACAACTTCCAAATTCTTGCGTTTTGCCCCCAGAATTTATTTTTGACAATTTGAAGAAACATACTATTGTACTTACAAAAAAAAACTTAATAAAAAAAAAAGATTCTTAAATAACATGTTTATTTTTGCCATTTTTTATATTTTTTCGTGCATTTTGCCAGCCATTTTTCGTGTCATTTTAAACTTGCCCTGCTGACGAGCATTGAAACGAAAATTTGAAATATTTTTCTTAGATTTCGGTAGATATCTTCATCACAGTTTATTAAAGCATCTACAACGTTATCTGATAGATTTTCAGATATTTTCCATGTTTGTTGCCAATTCAACAGTTCAGACTCAAGTTTAGATGTTAGTAGGTGTTTATCTATCTCTTTTATCAAACATTATCAGCTCATCAGCTTGTTGTGATTTTAAAAGTTTTCTATCTGTATTTGACTTTGAGGTAGAAGTTTAGGTATGTTCAATACATTTAGGAGATCTATTTGGAAACGTGTTTTGAGATCTTTTAAAATAAATTCAATAAGAGGAATGTAACCAAAAACTCGGTAGTAATCTTCAACATTTTGAATGTGATTGGAACCTCGATTTGATCGCAGATAACTTTAACTTTTTCAAAAATCGCTTTAAATAGTTCTTCGGCTTTATTTATTTTCTCTTCAAGGCACATGATTTAAGTTTTGATAAGGCTTGATCTTTTTGAAGATCTACATATATCGTGCTTTTGTAAAATGATACTATTCCTCAAATGAATTCAAAAGCACTAAGCGAGTTCCTTAATATAAGGCTTTTGTTGAAGTATCTCTACTTTTCCACTCAGATATTTTTTCCAAAGCTTCAACTATGTGATGTACACTTGTTGCAAAGTGTAAAATTGAGTCGTGACGGTCCAACCATCTTGTCTCGCATAATGTAGAGATTTTGGCTCCCAAATCCTTTGCTGAAACTGTATTTCGCTTGTGATGAATACATTTAAAAAAATTTGTCGTTTCTTTAACAAATGATTCAACTTATTGTATTAATGGCATTTTAAAATTGAGTTGTTTGATTTATGGGAATAGCAAGGCGTTTGTTTTGCATTTGTCCAGAATTTTATAACAGCTCCATTTTCTGATGACATCAGAGGACACCCATCTGTTCCATTTCCTACACAATTTTTTAGGTCAAGACTAAACTTTGTCAAAGCTTTTAGAACTATTGATGATAGTGCCTTCGCATCAATTGACATATCACATTATCAATATCCTTTGAAGCCTCTTCAAATGCGTTTACAACAAAGCCAATAAATGCTTTCCTAATAATTTTTTGTTGTATGTTGAAATATCTTTAAGATAAGGAAATCTGGGTTTTCCCGAAAAATCTGTGTTTTCGTAAAAAATTATCGAATAGAATTTTGATTCTTATTACACATATATACATAAATATTGCATATACATACTAAGGCTTATTAATAATTCGACCGCACGCATTTTCAAGTCAAACGTTTATTCTTTGGATATAAATAGATGCCACCTGCTGGGATTGAATGTAGAATAATAAGTATTTAAATACAGTAAACTAGATGTTTCATTGGAAATATCTAATAAATAACTATTAGAATTAAGTTTTGGATACTTATTGAAAATATCGTTAGATTCAATAAAAAAAACAAAAAAAAACTTTGCTGGGATTTCCTAAAATTTTGTGCATATAAAAAAATATTATTATTGGGAATTCTTGTATTATCGAGAGAAACCAAACATATTTTTAGAATTTAGGGGGGGGAAATTTCCTTATTTCCCCCCCCCCCCTGAATCCGCGCCTGATGGGTAGTGTAGCTTTTTCTCCCAACAAGAGTATCATTTATGATCGAAATATGAGCTCATTCCTAAAAGATTCGATTGTGATATAAAATGCTAGCTGGGATTAAATATTATCAGCTGTTTTCAATCTTTTTAACTTGGTAGCACTGAATTTAGTACAACTAAAACATGGTTGTATTTCATAAAATCTACTTAAAACCAAATCAAAAGAGGTTTTAAGATGGTTTTAACAAAATTATTTTGTATGGTAAAACCTGGTTTAATGATTGGTTTAATCGTTAAAACCAAAATTTGTGGTAAAACCTTAAGTGTGAAAACACTATTAATTACTAATGAATAATTCATTTCAGTAGCATAAGTTTTTTTTTTAAATACGGGAAATTAAATTTCTTTCTTTAACTTTTCCGTGCTGCATTTGCTATAATATTGAACTAAGAAACTAATATTAAAGGTGCAGGGTCCTGAGTAAATGAAAACCTATAAGATGAAATATTTTGGCACTTTTGGTTTTTCATCTGCAACTTTTTGAATCCTGAGTGAATAAGAATATGTAAAATGGTGCTTTTTGGTACTTTTCGTTCAACGTCTGGTACTTGATTAATTTTCGTTTATATTCGCTATTTATTTATATGTTTTTCAATTGATATTTTCTGATGTTTTTTATATTGAACTTACAAAATAAAATATGAACCGGAGCTTGGTCCCTCGAAACATGTCAATTCATATATACTTAGAGTGTTTTCTTTTCTACAAAAAAATGTGCCTTTTTTTAAAAAAATGCAATTTGGTGTCTGTTTCTTAAAAATTTTGCTCCCGAAAAGCATGAGCTTTTAGAATAAAAGAAGCCACCCTTTTCGGGAGCAAAATTTCTAAAAAAAAGACACCAAATTGAATTTTTTTTTTAAAAAAAAGCACATTTTTGTAGAAAAGAAAACACCATTAGATGTACTATGTTTTCTTCATATAAACATAAAAATTGTAGAAGCAAAATGTAATAAAAAAGATTTTCTATTTAATTTTTTGACAATCAGACCAAGAGACATTGGATTTTGTGAGATTGAAAATCTAAAGGGTTTTACAATAGTGCAAAATGGCTTTTGGTATGTAGATGAATATTCAATTAAATCTTCTACTTTTAAAAAAGACTCTCTATAATTTCGATAAGTCTTAAATTGCATACAATGTTAGGAGCTTAGTAGGGCACCCTTAAATTTATAACAACCTTTAACTTCGTCTGCTGTGTTAATTAAGTTTCTAGTACATCAACAGACACACATACGGAAAAATAAGGAGCACGGATTCCTTCTAGAAGGCCTCTGTAGTCCTTCTTTTTGATATACAAGGCTTGCTCGCTCCATTCCATACCCATATCTTTTTTACACATGTGTTCATTGCGGAGTAGGCCTTCCACTCTCGCTTCTCTAGCAGGTCCATAAGAATGGTAACGGGATAAAAAAAATAATTATTTTGCTTTTGCTTGTGCAAAAAAAAACAATACAAAAGAAGAAGTAACTCTACTCTCTTCTCATACAAACAGCTAGATAAGAATAGTATTTGAATTAAAAAAAAATGTTTAAAAAGGCCTGAAGTAAGAAGGTCTTTTGAGTTTTCCCACTGGGTACATTCACACGAACCCTTACTGCAAGCATTAAGAAGATTTTTGTGCAATAAAATGTGAGAATTTTTTAAAAAAGTCCATAAGAACTTGCAGATTTTGTTTTTACTTACTTGAAAAAAAAAAATTAAAAAAAAGTTTGAATTTAAACGCAAAGTTTTTATAAGCGCGATTACGATTAAAAATTAAATAATATTTTTTATTGCTGTTAACTGAAATTGAAAAAGTGGGGGAATCTTGTAGAATTAGTACAAATACAGTATCTAAATAATTAATCTTTTCGAATAATGAAGAGTATTAAAGTTAAGTTTAAAAAAATCTTCATAACAGAGAACATACAATTTTTATAACATAAACAAATATTATGTCTCTAGGTTTTGAAAAAAATATGGAAATAATTCTTGATTTGGTTTTCGGTTAGACCTATTGGACACACATTTTCAGGCGGCAATAAAGGACTTTTATTTGAGTTTAATGGTGTTTTCTTGTCTTCAAAATATTTGATATTTCTTAAATAAATAAAATTTTGTGTTCGTTTCAAAAAAATATTTAGTTTTCTAAAGGGAAAGCATATTTTATGCTTAAACATTCACCCCTACTTATAACATCAGGCATTGCACTGGCTTTTATATAACGGCGATGATTGCTTCAAAAAGCAACAAAGGTACTCGAACATTGAAAAAATTCGATAAATATTACTAAAATTTACACTACAACGAAATCTAGTAAATTGCATTTAAAATGTTTCTTAAAATCTAGTGCGTTTACATTATACTTTTTTGACATTATCGAGATTTTTTTTTTTTATAACAAAACTACTTACCAGAATGTAGTAATAAAGTGAACTCACAAGTGCAGCTGTTTGCAGTGATTTTCTTCGTGTGTGACGTTTGTCGTCATTTTTTTTTGTTTATTTACATTTTTTATAAAGGCATTTTGACATTTGCCGTCTCAATTCTAGCAACAAAATGCCTGTTGTTTTTCTATTGATTCATTGTTGTAGTACTGAGGTCACTTTGTTAATACATTTTGCTTCTTACTCGTTACACATCCAAAAACAAAAATAAATAGAAATTAAAACATTTGCATTACCTTTTATTTATAATTAACATCATTTGTCTTATCAATATTTTTTATTTTCCCCAATTTTCTAAAACATTGTTTATATTTTTTAACAGTTTTTGTTTTGTTTTTTTTTTATTAAAATGTCATTTATTTCGTAGGCAGGGCAGTATTTTTTAGTGCTTTATGGAAAAAAACATAGTTGCATCACTAAGTACTACTAGATTTTGAGTAGATTTCGGCGAAATCTAGTCACGAAGTAGATTTTGTTTTGTATGGCAAATCTAGTCAAAAACAACTAGATTTGACTCGAAATCTCGTAAGTACTAGATTTTATTGTTTAAATTGACTATAACAGGGGCATGATGGAAAAGTCTTGTATATATTTAAAATCGTTAAAGATGTAAAGAATCGGAAACCTTACAGAAAAAATGTCTGCATGCTATTGGCAACATGGCTTAAATTCGCGAAAAAAAAGCAAAATTTAAACAATCCATAAAATTTATATGAAATCGCTAAATCGGTTAAGAAAACAAAATGTTAAAAACTTTTTGCAAAAATAGCGAAAATTCGCGAAAATTTTTAATATTTCAAACAAGAAACAAAATTGATTACAAGGCTCTTAAGCTATAAGAAATGGCGCAAATTCGCCAAAAATTGCTAAATTAGCGGAAACTCGCAAAATCGTTAAAGATGTAAAGATTCAGAAAACTTACAGAAAAAATCGCTTTTATCGTGAACATGGCTAACGTTCGCCAATAATTGAACACAAACACAAAAATATATCCGGAATCGCTAAATCGGTTAAAAAACAAAATGTCGAAAAATCAACAACAATAATTAATCAAATCTTATCCTAACAACTTATTTTATGACCTGCCAGTGCCTGACAAAAATGTTCTTCATCACGGGCTCTGTTATCGCTCATCTAATTGGGTAAGTGCTGCAGTAAGAGGGAGTTTACACGGTGTCTATTCAGACATGTCTGACAAACACGTCTGTTTTGTTTGTTTGCGATAGATGTAGAGAAGAAAGAGGGGTTGCCAAACAAACACGAAATGAGTTTTCATGTTTGTCAATATGAATTTTCATGTTTTTAATTCGTATGTATATGTGTATTAGACTATTATACATGAAAACAGACATGTTTGGAAAGACATCGTGAAAAGACAAGATGTTTTTGGTAGCATGTTCAAAAGAGAATGTCAAAAACAGACATGTCTGGAAAGACACCGTGTAAACTCCCTCTAAGAGATCCTTTCTCCTTAAGTGAGTGTAGTCGCTATCATTTGAAATATTTTGAGCTAGTGGGTTCGGATGCAATTCGCAGATGCATATTTCGTAATCATAGTTTTAACTTCTGGCACACTGAGATCCTTGTTTCTATTTGAGTTTTTAACGTACCATTTACACTACATTCGAAGCAGTTTATTTTGGCGCCTTTGAATTTTTTCGATATTAGAGGCCGAGGCAGCGCCCCATTACTGAATACCATAGCACCAGATTGGCTTTAAGATGGAGTTGTAAAGTAGAAGTTTGCTGTCGAGACTAAGGACAGAGTTTCTTCCAATAAGCTAATGAATTTGGATGGCTTTTAGTTTCATTTTAGTTAATTGTATCTCTATATGGCTTTTCCACGATAAACGGCGATCTAAATGTATACCGAGATATTTTACATGCGAATGTTGAGGAATTATTTTATTATTGATTTTAATAGGCCGGCATGATTTCCGGCGCAAGGTGAATGTTATATGTACTTATTTATGATCATTGACCTTTATCCTCCATTGCCTTAACCACTGTTCGAGTTGAAATATATGCACGCTTAGAAAAGCTGTAGCATCAGCAAATGTTTAAGTTTGGGTGTAGTTGTTTGTTGGCATATCCGATACATCCGGTATATATTAAGTAAAAAAAGGGCCCAGGGACTCCAGCGTCCATTGGCTGAGGAGAGCTTAAATAACCACCTTTTTAATAATAAACTTTCGACCGACTAAGTAGCTTTCTAACAGCTTGAGTGTGTTTACTGGTATGTTTACATTCTATTTATATAAGCCTTCATGCCAGACTTTATCAGGAGCTTCAGCAACATCGATGAAGAGAGCGGAATAATATTTAATTTCTTCAAAGACTTTTCTTATGGCCTTTACTATTTGATGGGTTTGTTCAATTGTGGTGTGCTCTACTAAAACCAAATTGTTGTTTAAAAATACATCCATTTTCATTTAAAATTTGAGTTAATTTTGACACTAACAGCTTCATAAACAGCTTTGATATATTAGAAAGTAAGCTTATAACTAACTAAGGAAACCTTCCATATTTAAGGATACACTCACAATATTCTATACGTAAAATTAACTGAAATTGTAATATAAAATAAATGAAAGTTCAATTAAAAACCGGTCTACCTATTTTTCATTTATTTTTAACAAAAAGTTCATTTAATTTGTACTGTCAAAAATTCAACACCATATTCAGTAAAAACGATTAAATATTCAGTTATTTATTAAAATTTTACTGTCAAAAAATTAAATATTCAGTTATTTTATTAAATTTTCGTTTACTCCACAAAAGAGCCGAATTTCTAAAAAATTCCAGACAGACCCCTGTCCGCTTGTTTTTCTTATAATCGAGAGAGGGAGAATATTTTTATTTACTTACCCAGTTACACACGTTTGTTTTACTTTTGTTGTACTGACCACGTTGTTTACAGAAGAACTCTCAATTATAAGACACCAGCAGCATGACCGATATGGCTTCGCAATTATTTTACTTTTAAAATTTGATGTATTTAACTAAATTATTTTAACAAATAGAAAATGGGTATTGCTTACACAAAACAATCAATACATTTTTTAAAGATAAGTAAAAATAAATTTTTGGTATTAAAATTATATAAAATAACTGAATATTTAATTGTTTTTACTGAATATGGTGTTGAATTTTTGACAGTAAAATTTTATAAAATAACTGCATATTTATTTGTTTTAACGGAATATGTAGTTAATTTTTTGACAATTAATTTATAAAAGATAACTGAATATTGATTTGTTTTTACGGAATTCGCGGTTGAATTTTTGACAGTAAAAATTAAATGAACTTTTCGTTGCTTTAAATTACATTTTAATTTACTTTAACATAAAGAAGAATTTAACCCAATCAACGGACAATATTAACTGCAACTGAAAATCCGTATTAATATGCACTTAGTTTTTTGAATAACTGTTAGAATCAGTTAAAAATAAATTTGCTTGGAATTTTAAATGTTTATTTATTTTAAAATGACTGAACGGAATATTTCTTAAATAAACTACAGTCCGTTACTGTAATAATATTGTGAGTGTAGTATTCAAGGCGCAAAATTGCATTAAAAATTAAAAGAAGAATTTTCTTTGCTATTCAGGGCAGTTCCAAAAGCATTTTGATCGCTGATCTTATCAAAACCAAGGGCTTTCTTGGGGCTTAAATCACTAATAGCCTCTTCGATTTCTCTTATCTCAAATCTTAGGGCAACAGCTGCTTTAGCAGCAACAGGTGGTAATTCAACCGCAATATCGTAAGATAAATTTGGTATAAATACCTGTTTTAAATGTTTAACACACTGATTTCCTTTTTCAATATCATTTCTTGCCCAACTTGCATTTAAGTTTCTTAATGGTGGTTTAGAGATAACTGGCCTTTTGAGATTTCCAGCTGCACGCCATAATGAGTAGCAAGATTATGGAGTTGCATCAAGTTCCTTAAGATATTTTTCTAGAAAAGCCATTTTTTGAATCTGCAGTGAAAAAAGTTTTGTACACTCTTTTAGTTAATCCTGAAATTGAGGGGATCTGTGCAATTGCCACTCTCATCGAGCTTTCCTTCTTTCAGACAAGAGGCGCTCGACATCTGTCGAATATATTTTATTATTTTTTTTTTTTTTTTTTGGCCAATACTGGAATGTTGATCAGGTAGTTTTAGATAACTGCCAAAATTAACAATAGAGCGAGCAACATCTCCGAGTTTGCAATTTTTAGCGAATTTTAGCCTTGTTTTCTGATTCTTTACAGCTTTAACTATTTTTTATAAATATAACCCTTTGCTTAATGTCGCTGTTAGCAAATTTTTGCGAATTTTCGCTAATTATGAAATTTTCACTGAATTTTTAACATTCTTTATAGATTTAGGACGTTTAATCTATTTTTTGACTTGATTGAAATTTTAAAAATGTTCGCTATGTTTGCCAACTTTTCCGAATTTTTGTAATTTTCACGTTGCTTTGGTCGCCGTTATAAAAATATCCCCACATATAAACCGAAGTCACCTATTTTAGAGGGAACAATCAACACTGTCGATTTATACAGGGCAAAAGAACAATTCCTTATGCCATAAGTAAAATGGAACTTTTTAGAATAAAACATGCCACCCTTGTAGAGAGCAAAACATTTTTAAGAAGCGAAGAGCAACCAACAAGTACGAAATAAAATGTCACATTTTTTTGTTGAAAAGAAAACTCCATTAATTTTAGCCCGATTTTAAAAAATTGTTTACCAATGCAATGTCGACGTCCATAAAAAAGCCGCCAAACTAAATATTTGAACCAAATAGGGACACTTTTTTGTAACTGTTAAAATACTGTTCAGATTTCGGGAAAATCAGTTTTAAAGATTTTGCAGTTTTAAGCAAACATATTTTCGCTTCTATGTATATGTATATATGAACATCTCATTGTGCTTACACCACTTAACTGCACCCAGTGCTAATAATTTCGTACTTCATCATTATTTGTATAATTAATGTAAAAACAAATTGAAAGAAACTAAGTCTTAGTACTAAAAAATGTTACATAACTTTTATATTCGTTAAAGAAGCAGGTGAACAATCTACCTTCATATTTCAATATGTTGATAAAAAAAAACCCCCAAAGGAATAACTATAATCATTGCAATGCAAAAAAATACAACAGGTAATTTATACTTAATTTAATTAAAAATTCTACTGTACACTAATAACATTTTGTTAAAATGAGCTGTGACCAGTGTTATAAAGAGGCAAGCAAAAACACAATGGAAAATTTTGTTTCTTGCACTTTAAAGAGAAGTTTAAATATTTAGGGGTTTCACTAAGTATACAATCAAGTCATATTGTCCTAATATCATAATATTTTACAATAGCTTAAAATTATTATTGTTATGTTTCAAACAAAAAAGTCCTAAAATAATAAGATTTTTTTATGTTATACTTACTTGAGTTAGTCATAACAACGTTCAATACCTAATTTTCGCTCAAACCGGTTTGCATTAAAATTTTGTTCGCCTTTTCTTGTCATTCTGACATTAAATAGTTATAATTGTTTAGTTTATCAGTTGACTTAAATGTGAAAAAGCACAATTAATTATGGAGCCTGCTCACAGCAGTCATAATTTTTCGTCTTAATATTTTAGGGAACACTGTGAATTCCCCAATTGTTTAAAACACAACGTTAAAATTAATAAACGCGTTTTGTATAAAATTAGAGTAAAACAAAATAAAATATAAAATACAGACAGGGTTTCAATTACTATGGTTTTTAAAATAGTGGGGGTTAATTCGTCATCTAGAAGACATATTTTTGCCACTCATACTTTAAATCAATTCTCCGACACGTTTACACGAACCTTAAGAAAGTATCTTCTTAAACTACGTTCACACTCATTTAATATCCATTCGACCAAATAAGCGTAACACGTTCTTTTATTATTAGTTAGTGAGATTTAAATTGTTGTAAATACCACAAAATAAACTAATAATACTACTAGACATAGCAAAAACCAGTTTTTTTGTTAGATGTGGTATTCCTCTTGAAGAGAATATTTTGAGGACCATAGACGATGCTCTGTGAAATAGGCAAAAATGAAATCATATTTCCTCTTAAGACTATGACTCCAAAATTTTTCGCCATAAACAATTTTCTTACATTTTCCAAAATAAAAATTCTTTGAAATTGGCGATGAAATATTTTAAATATATCGGTTTGAAATTTTTACAGAATAATTTTCTTGCGCTATTTAACCATTTAAAAGGTACTGCATTAAAAAAAATGTTTAAGTCAAATAAGAGTATAATTGAAACAGGTGCGATTGCAGACCCATGTGTCTCAGTTAATGAATGGAGTTATTAAAACTGTTGAAAAAGTGTGAGTAAGCGCCAGTCTTATATACATTAAACATCAATGTAGGAGTAGGAGTAGGAGTTGGAGTCGGACTTGATAAATTTTGGCGGATGGATGACGACTCCACAGCGGTGGTTATTATTGTCGTTTATTATTGTTTAATACGATTAGTGTTACATGATTATCGGTCAACAATTAAATTAAGAATGGGCAAGTCACCCTCTTCTCAAAAATAAAAAATAATTACAAAATAATTTTTTATTAAAGCAAAATAATTTTGTATTAAAACAAAACTAAAAAATATATCACAAAAATTCAGTCTGCAATGAATGCAACAAAAAAAGTGTTTAAAAAATTAAAGTGTGTTCGAGTTTAAAACAATATTAATATAAATAATAAAATCTATTTAAATCGATTTGGAATTGAGAGGTTATTCTAACGTTATTTTTCTATAATTTTTTTCACAAAATATGCTTAATACTTCGTCTGAAGTAATTTTGTATTTGACTTATTAATTTTCAATACCTGTAAGTTTGAACTGCGTACCCATGTTTTTATTCTACGCAAAGCTGGGAAAGTTCTTTCGCAACTAATATAACTAATATGATGGCTACTTGCCATTCGTAAAAGCTTGTAAGTGTTTCGATAGATATTCTTTTCAATTTTGGATTTTAGCATACCAAAGTTTAAATGTTTTTCGCTGGATCTGTTTTGAAACATATTCTTAAGTAGTGGTGCTTCGGCTTTTGAAGAATCACAAACAAGTTGCAAAACATTTTTGTAATTAATAATGAATTTGTCAGCGCCTTCCAAATCGAATTAAAAAAATTAAATGCAACGTTAGCTAATGGGAGGTTTTCGAATCGGTATACGATATCAAAAATTATGGTATTGATTACTAGACAATATATATTTAACTTCAAATAACCAACTGAAAGAATATCATCAGGCAGATGCAGAAATGTGCCTTAACGTTAAGTTGATAAAAATCTTAATTAAAAGATGAACATATTTGTAACTTGCATTGCTTCCATTGATATATTATTCTCCTTTGGAACGTTTTCAATATTGCTCCAAATTTCAAGAAACTTATTACGATTTTCTTTAAATATTCCAAGTTTGAAAAAATTTGTTCACAAGGATTATCGTTTGAAGAGCAAAATTAAAGATAAACAAATTCACAATGAAATCAGGTTTGTTAGTTAAAATTAAACTTATTGGTTTTTTGTTAACTTGTCTTAATCTATATATATAGGATGAATTATTGTGTTTTATACACTGAGAAAATATTTCGTTAAATGCAAAGTAAAAGAAATGTACAAATTATGGAATATTTAATCGGTTGTTTAAAAAATCCATACACTTACAAAAAATGTCGAACGAAAACAATAATTTAAAGGAAAACAGGAATAAGTCCCCCGTAGCTACGCCAATGATTATATCCAATTGTTATACAGGAAACAAGCTTTTCCGAAGGAAGATGCGAATTTCAGTGGTTTAATGATATACTAATTAAGTAGAATGGCATTTGTTTGAATGGAAGGGTGACTTTTTTCTTTAACTTCCACAATCGCAAAAGCTTAAAGCGCTCAAATATTCACAAATTGATTTAAGCGCCACTTTTAATTTAATTTCATTTTAATTTAACCCACAAAACGAAGCAAATATTTAACTGGAACAACTTTTACTTTAGGAAATAGTAAAAATGAAATTGTGAGCATATAAAGTTATCTTTAACCTTCTTTTTATTTTTGCAACAAAATTTATCCTTGATTATTTAAAGCTTTCTGCGAAAAACGCTTTTATGTAGATAATTGTTATTGCACCTGAAGGCTGTCATGTATGTTAGTTAAATTTGCTTTATTTTAATCTAGTAGAACATTGATTTACGAGCTTCAAGTCTTCTGGATTTTTTTAATAATGCCAATATGATATAAATTGTTGATTAAGTTTTTAATATTTATATAAAAATTTTGTTTAAGAAATAAAAACTTAAAACATTGACGCTGCTTTAAGTCGTTTAGTTTAATCCTTCAATATATTTTTATTATTTAATTGCAGAAATTATGGTGGCAAAATCTTTGGCCTATGCTTCAGTCAGAAATTAGCAATGGTGAAGTGCTGGCAGCAGTTTTACATCCAGTTCTCACACTTTTGCAGGATTCTTCCAAAACAGAGTATGAAGCTGTTATGGCACCAACTATGAAGTAAGTAAGCATTAGTGTTTTTCATACGGGATTTCCCGGGACAAAAATCGCGGATATTTTTCGCAAGAATTCTAGGAGTTTTTTTTAATTATGGCAACTTTGTTTCTGATGAAAGTTATGTGAAGAAATAGATGTAAATTCAAATCCGATAAGTATGGCAATGTTAAATGTTTGATGCTCTGAAATTCGGAATTGGTCGTAGAAAGGGATGGTAGTTTTCCATTGACATGACACTTCTTGATTTAACTTAGAAAAAGTCTTTAAATAGTTATTCTGTACTAAATTCCAATTCTCAAAAAAATATTTGGTTGTATCCTGTTAAAATAATTTAACTTTTTCGTTTAATGGCTGCTGTTGGCCTAAGTAAACCTAAACTTGGAATGTGCAGTTGTTCCACACCTACTTGGAGTGTGTAAAATTCTTATTCGCTTTAGGGTTTTATTTGTATAATATTTTTGGCCTTTCTAAAATCTTTGGAAAAGGTTTCCTTATGAGCTGGCCTAAGCAACCAGTGAAATGCGCATGGAAACTGGCTTTCCCTCAACAATAAATTTCAGTGTATTTATCAAATATGAAAAACTGGGAATTTAGCACGTCATACGAAAATCGTATTAATAATAAATTTTGTATTCCCGAAAATAACTTTGATAATGAAATTTTTATTGTTTTACTAAAGTTTAAAACAGTGCTAAACTTTCTTAATAGTTCTCATGAATAGTTATTTTGGGTTTTGCTCAACTACTTAAATTAAGTTATACTTTGCACCGGGAATTCAAGGAAAATTGGAAAGTAAATCCCGGAATATAAAAAAGCCCGGAAAAACAAAAACTCTAGTAAGGCAGCAATAAAAATAACTATTTAATTACTTAATTAATAATTGTTTGCTTCATAAGTACTTAAAACTCACACATATGCAGCAGCATATTCCATTGCGTTTTAATATCTGTGCGTATCTGCTTTTTTGCATTAATTTTTGTTGCAATTAAAAGTGAAGGCTTAAATTATAATCTGACCTCATTTGTGCCAAATGATAAGCCAAACGTTTAAAGAGCATTTTGTTATTTTCACCTGAAAACATTTTAAAATACCGCTGAGATTATGGGCTAAAATTTCGAATGAAAATTATTCATGAAAATAGTGCAATTTACAAAAATTGTTTTTAAAAATAAAGAGGTAGAGAAAATTCGTGGAAAATTAATTAAAAACTAAACTAAAAGATAACTGTTACTTAACTAGAATCGAACTAGAACTGAACTAGAGTTGAACTAGAACAAAATTAGAACTGAACTACAACTCTGCTAACTATAACTGAACTAAACCTGCCATTTAACTAGAACTGATTTGGAACTTAAATGGAACTGAACTGGAACTGATCTGGAACTGAACTGCAACTGAACTGGAACTGAACTGGAACAGAACTGGAACTGAACTGATCTGAACTGAACTGAAACTGTACAGGAATTGAACTGGAACTGAACTAGAACTTAACAAGTAATGAACTAGAACTAAACTAGAACTGATCTGGAACTGTACTAGAACTTAACTAGAATTGAACTACAACTGAAGTAAAACTGAACTAGAACTAAACTAGAACTGAATTAAGCCCGAACTTAGTAACCACCCACGTAATGTAAAAAATTATTTTTACAAAGCTCTGTAAAAGTTCAAAGTCAAGAATGAATGATTATCAATAACAATTTTAATTAATTTTCATGTTTTAAAAAAAAAATTCCTTTCTTCATAAAAATAATTTAATGAAAATTAAATTTGATGAACTTAAGCCTGATTAAAATATTAAAAAAAAAAAAAAAAAAAAAAATTTGGATTAAAAACCATAAATAGTTCAACAAAATAACCACAATTCTAATTAGTTTACAATTGAGACTAAGAGCAGAATTTCTTCCAATGAGTCATTTATTTTAAATTGCTTTTAGTTTGATTTGATTTAGTTTTGCTGTGTATAGCATTTTCACGTGTAACCTCTATCTTGTTAAGGTATTTTTTGTTTTTGGTTTAAATAGAGATAGATTTTTACTCATTGACGTTTATCTTCCATTGTTTTAACCATTTTTCCAATTGAAATATATGGTCCTGTAATAATCGAGATAATGGTTTTCGTATCATCAGCAAAAGTCGAAGTTTTGGTGTGCTTTTTCGCCGTTTATATTAACGGTTTTATTTATAAACTTGTTTTATTTCTTATCAATAAGTGGGTAAGTATAATAGAGGGGCCAAGAAAGTTTCTTGTAAAAATCCAGTGTAGATTTAATGAGGGGAACTTAAAAATCGTCTTCTTTACAAATACATTATTCTACCGACATAGAGCTTTCAGCCAGAATCGTTTAGAATCGGCGTTAGTTTTTGAGGCATATTGTTTTTGAAATAAATTTGATATATTAGATTATAAGCAAATGGGCCCAACTAAAATCAAAATTGAGACTTTAACTAAAATCTGAACTTTGCACATGTACTGAAAACATAATTTTAGTGTGAACTTTTAATTGAAATAAAATCTGAGCTACAAAAGATATTTAACTTTAACCGATCTGAGAAATGAATATGAACCTTAAACAATTTTCGTTTCTTCATTTGCTGTAACAGGCTATTAAACTTGCTTTAACTATCCCGATAGGCTAGTTGATAGTGAGCTAGTCTATTCGTGCGAGGGTTGCGCTCTCGACTTCCGCCAGAGACTCTGGTCTGTTTCAGTACAACGTGCTGAAGGTCTAAGTCACTGTTGCTCGGTTAATTAAGTTAGAGTATAATTTGTAGTATTTTCAAGTTTAAGAAAGACTTTTGATTTCAATTGATATCTATTTTGTTTAATTTCAAGATGGCATAAAATGTTTAAAACTCTATATTTATATACATAACTATATAATAATTTAGTATTGTCAATAGTTTAAATACTTTTACCAATTTAAACACAGAAAAATATATCTCAAAAAAATTTTAAACAACA
Organism: Pollenia labialis; assembly: GCA_949318255.1. Lineage (NCBI taxonomy): Eukaryota > Metazoa > Arthropoda > Insecta > Diptera > Polleniidae > Pollenia > Pollenia labialis. The sequence goes on from OX439140.1 coordinate 86,426,974, forward strand.
AACTTATTAATTTGATTCATTTAAAAAAAGTGTGTTTTTTTTGGAATGATATAACTTTGAGTTGGCAGCACTGCTTTATTTTACCACCCATTTAACAGGTGATAGTTGCTTTTTGTATAGTTTGCATTGACATTTCATTATGGATCGGCTTACACCAGAGCAACGCGTACAAATTGTTGAAATTTTTAATCAAAATTGCTGTTCAATTCAAAATTCTAAATTTTATTTTCCGATAAAGGAAATTTCTGATTGAATATGTACGTAAATAAGCATAATTGTCACAGTTGAAGGGAGGATAATACACAAGCTTTTGTCGAAACACGATTATATCCACAGAAAATTACTGTTTGGTGCGCTAATGGGCTGGCGAAGTCATTAGCCCATATGTCTACCAAAACGATAATGGTCAGAATGTTGTACTGGAACATGATTCGAAGTTTGTTCGTACCTCAAGTAGCTGGCATTAATCATCCTTTCAACAAGACGGAGCCACATGAAACACAGCGGGCATTACAATTGATTTACTCAAGAAAACTTTAGACTAAAAATATTTTTAACGAAATTGGTTTAATTATTAATTGAATTGGATTATTTTCTTTGGGGTTACGTGAAGTCACACAAACAATTGAACACCTCGAAATCAACATTCGAAGAGTTATCGAGATACGACCGCAAATACTGCGAAAAGTTTGTGAAAATTTGTGTTTCAGATTGCGCTTTCCACGCGGTTGAAGTCATATATAAACATTAATGTCATACAATTTTCTATCCAAAAAAGGCCGTTTCATTGATATCAAAATCATTGGTATCACTCTATTAAAAACTTTGCGAAATTGCACTCAATTAATTTAATATTTTTACATATTCAAGTGAAAAAACGTATTTAAATCAAAGCAAAGTCAGAATTAACACTAATTTTGTACGTTTTTTAAAAGTTTTGTCCATTAATTTAAAAATTATGGGCAACAACTCTTTTTATTGACTCAATAAATTTGTTTGTTGACCAAAGATTCAATAACTTTGCCTACAAACTATTTTATCAATAGCAAAAAAAATCGTCATCACAGAAAATTAAAACATTTTTTGATCAAATATCTAATTTTCGTAATCGAATATGAAAATTAGTTTTTCTATGAACTCTTACATGTACCTCAACTAAGCTTCTTTTTAGTTAAATTTACATTTGCAGACCTTTTCTAAATGCTGACACAAGTCACTTGTATTTAGTTTTGAAATAAAAATTTTAAATCAATTTCCACATATATCTTTGGCGCTTATGCATACAACTTAGATATTTAAATTTAATATAATTTTTCTATTTAAGAATCATTCTAAATGGACCTAAATCGATACAAGCAACTGTTACTTTACTAGAGAATTTACATCTGATTATTGAAAAAACACCAACAGAGGATGTCACTACGGATATTATGCCAATGTTATTTGCATCCTTTGAAAGTTCCACCATACAAGTGCAGGTAAGTTTTTATGTAAAAGCAAACACCACCAACATACAAACAAAATGAGTACTATAAAAAGGATTCTTTTTTATGGAAACATAACTTGAAACGGAGAAGGTACTAAGTGCCATTTTACGTTTTTGTTTAAAAATTTAAGAAATATTCTATAAAATACTTTGAGATAGGAGAAAATGCCACATTTTGATAAATAAGCCCTTTAGATAAAAAAGCCCTCGTTTTTTTAACACAGGGTTTGGGTCTTCAATAACTTGTATAACACTTTGTTACCACTAATGACCAATTTCACCAATTTATGTTTAAAATTCGTCTTTCATGCCAAATAAAAATAAAATTATATGGAAAACTTTATTTAAATATGAATTGATCATTAAGTAGAATTGGTGAAATTGGCCATTAGTCATTAAACAAAATAGTGTACACTATACATACAATTACATACATACACTATACTACATAAACAAAAAAAGTTTTTCATTAATTTTTTTTTTTTTTTTTTGGCTTTGAAAATTTTAGCTTTTGCTGCATTTGTAAAAAGCTTTGCTTTACTTCTTAAATTAAAAAAACCAAGTAATATACAACGATTGATTACCGTGTTTTATCCCGTTTCATCGCTTTTGCCGTGTAAGCCAGCCCAAACAGCTGAAAAATGATAAATTGAAGCAAAAAATTACACATTGCCAAAAGAGTCTTGCCACTTAGTGACTTCCTGTTTTTTGTTGCCAAGTAAAAGCATTAGATTTGTAAATAAAAATACGAAGTCGTAAAAGAACTAATTTTTTAAGTAATTTAAGAATGACTGACAATATTTACTGAAAAAGTAATTACTAAAAGGAAAGAATACCAATTTCTGTATTACCTACATTATTCTTTTGAACAAAAAAATCTCTATTGTCTTCTTTTTTTAAATGAACTAAGTTAAAATCAATTATTAATCAATTGTTAATGACCAATTGTTAGTCTCATGCCTTGTACACATAATTAATATGGTAATCCAGTTTAAAAGTCATGTCGTCTCAAATGCTTAATTCCAAACTTTCAAATTTTTTGCTGGATTAAAGCAATTTTAAAGCATTTGCAAGCAACAAGCTTAACTCAAAAGTAGGAAAATCGGTTATCACCTGAAATATAACTGATAAACATCGAATCAAAGGCAAATATCTATGATGCTCTGTTTTTGTTGGATCAGTATGTTCAGTTCTATTATAAGTGTGAAAAATCGGGCCAGATAATTACAGTGAACCTGTCCTAATAATGCCTGTATGTGCGGAGACCTCCCAAGGATAATTTCCCTTTTGGTGTTACATCCTCCGGAGAAATCAGGTGCAGTCAATAGCTGATGCTTGAAAGAGTTAAAAATTTAAAGATTTCTTGATATCGCGTCCAGAGGTTCTTTTGGGAGTCAGTAGACGGTGTTACTTCGGCTTCAATCTGATAATTTGTAAATACCTTTCCAGTGATCCCAAAGTCACGGGACGGTAGATCCAAAGAAGTCGGCTTTACTGGCTGATTTTCCACCTTAAGGGGACGTTCGGATACTGGCGGATCTTCCTGTATTTCAACAGATGCTGCTTGCTCACGTTAATTCCATCCATATGCTTTACTTCAGAGCAGGACATTCGTACTTTGCTTAATTTGTTTTTGGCCTTGAACCATTAGCAGATCTTTTGGCGAGAAATGAATTTGTGTTGTAAAAGATGTGAAAAGTACATTTGTTTTGACCTTTTACCATCTTTCCAGCCAATATTTTAAATAAATTTGTGTTGCTTAAAATTTTCAATATAAATGGTTGTCCGTTTTTCGGTTTCAAAAGTTAAGTTAAATAAAACACACATGAAGCTTTGACTCAATTTAATGCGCACGAAATACAATGTTATGACCGCCTTTAGATTGGTTGCAGCAGTCGACAATTTTGAAGTATTTATCGACCAGTTTTTTTCGCACATTTCGGGAGGTAACTCGGCGATAACTTAACAGTGAGTGGTTTTCAAATGATCCAATGTTAGGGGATTTTCCGCGTAGACACGGTCCTTCACGTAGCTCCACAAAAAAGTTATACGACGAAAAATCGCATAAGTTTGGTGGCCAATTGACTTCGACACACGTGAAATTACGCGTTCTGGAAACTTCCCATGCAATAAAGCCAAAATCAGTCATGTTGTGTGACTCACCCAGTTCGTAATCTTGAGTTGCAGGCCTTGAAGCCGTGGAGTTGACGAATTCGAATTTTCACTAACAGAAGCGATATGTTCGGCAGTGCACAAATTACGATAATGAGCGGGCCTGACAACTTCTGTAACGCTTCCAGTCTCTTTAAATTTTTTTTTAAATCTTGCAAGTTCTTGGCGCAGTAGGTTGATTATGAAGACCATAATCAGCACGCAATGGTCAAAAAGAGGCCACGTTTGAACCACCAATTTTTTGCAGAAATTGTGAACCAAATTAACGCGTTTTTCTGTTGTTAAACGTTTTATATTCGTAAGTGGCAATCTTTCATAAAGTAACTGACACTTCAGATGACAGATATTTAAAAGCTGCCAGCTTTATCAGACCGGCCGTTTTGAAACCACTAAATGGATATCCCTGATATACTGTTCATATTTTTTGTGTTATTTTTTTCTATGTTAAAAATACTGTTGGGGCCTTTTACAGTTAAGGTTAAGTAAAAGATTTAGTTATATGAGTTTTTAAAAATATCAATATTTCATCTTTAAGATTTTTTTTGTGCTTGTTGTAATGAAACTTTACAAATAAATTAGATTTAAAGAAACCTGGCATAACTTAGAGATTGTGGGAATTTCTTCCTTAAGGTATTGACCTAAATTTAAGTTTTGTGGCATTATATAAGACTAAAAGCCAGCTGATAGAAATAAATAAAGAAAACCGATAACAACTTTCAAAACAATTTGAGAAGCTAAATTTTATATTTATTTCTTAAGACAAGAGTCAAAGCAATTTATAAACAATAACAGAAAAAATAATGAAAAACGCCTTATTTTAGCAAAATCTGAAAATTGTTGTCCGACAGAATGTTAACAGATCATGTCAAATCTTTCCATTTCAAGTAAAATCTGGAAGATATTTGCTCGAAAGTCTTTTTAAATAAATCCAGCTGTTGAAATTCATATTTATTTAAAATCTTATGCAACAACCATTTTTTCAGAGGATATTTGTATGGCCCTTTGTTTCTTATAGAAACCACGGGACATAATAATAATAAATAATATTTGTAAGGAAACGAAAAATAATAAACCAATGTCGTTAATTTTCTATACAAAGCATTAATTTTTTTTTTGTCCTGGCTCGTCTCTTGTTGACGCTATCCCTCTTTAAAGTCTGGGAGATCGATTTTATTAATTTTCAATTTGGAAGTAATCGTTGTGTTATGAAAGTACTTTAAACAGCCGAATCGGATTACTTTCGAAAAACAATCCCGAAATTTCTTTAGATAACTATAAAATTTAAAATCAAGTCAAAACAAGCTTGGAAAATTACGCAGTAAACGTATTCATTTCATAGAACTTATTAGTCTCTTCTCTCAGATGTGCGTTAGATATGCGTGTTTTTGTATGAGTATGTTGTAGAAACAACAACAAACCAAGGACATAAATGTTTTTACTTTCATGTTTAAAAAAGAAAAATTTCCCGTATTCTATTTATTAAAAATGTTTGAGGTAAATACATACATAAAATTTTCAAAGTAGTATAATAAAGAAAACTTAACCGCGCCAATCTGAGTGACAAAATCAATATACCCCCTGCCACATTAACAGGATATTCAACCATCTGGCTTTACGTCCTTTGGGCAAATCAGGTGCAGTCAATACCTGTTATTCAACGGAATTCAACTTTTACATATGTCTTGAGATCCAGGCCTAATAGAGGCCATCTGGTATCACAGGAGTCAGAAGGTTCCGGTAACACAGCATCAGTCTGAATATTAGTCCCCAATAAAAAATTCGGCTTCGAGCGCAGGTTTGTATGGGAGAAATGTAAGAGTTTCGCTTACCATCTCGCTAACGGAAGGCATGAATTTTATATGATGAGTTCCCACTTTGAAGCAATACATTTTTGACACAAAAGCGCTTTATGCAACGCATATAAAAAGTGGCGAGTGTAGCTCTTAGATCTACCCACTGAATGTTATTTTTTAGTCTGCTCCTTTAAAAACCTGCTTCGTAGTAAGGAAATGCCGTGGCACTTGAAATTTTTTTTTTTTATAAAACTTGTTAAGAGTTCGTTCTCTTAGTTTTCTGCATCTCTATATGTCTTATTGCGTAGCGCATAATTACGCGCTTATTTTTTTAAATGTAGCATTAGTGCTTCGTTATTAGTTACGGGAAGGAGTTCTTTAAAAGTATACTTCGCATATTTTTCACCACTTGTCGGAAAGTTCGGCCTGTGTGCAGGTCTCCCTAGCTACTGTTGCTGTTTAACGGATGCCTCCAACTATTCTAATGCAGCAGAGGTTAGATATCTCTATATCCTAAGCAAGAGGCGAGTATATAATTCACCCGGATTATGCACTCAAATTACTGCTCAAATTTGTCACCCTGTGATTAAGATCAACATGAGATTAGCACAACACATGTACATCAATTAATCTTTTGTACTCATACCTCATATTTACATCCTTAGAATATCTATATCATCAAATCAGCTGGAGTCAATACCTTAAGTTCAGCAGAGTTCAAAATTGACAAATGTCTTGAGATCGCAGCTGACCACGGCAACTTGGATATCAGGATCCATTCACTAAAAAGAAAAAGCAATCCGTCCAACTTAAATCAATCCGAAACGGTATAAATAGTACGGTAAGTGCGGATTTTCTTGAATCAAGTACCCCTTTCGCGGACACCAATTTTAACGAAGGGTTTCCCGTAGGCATTTTGCTATATCTCCATTATTAGGCAAGATAGGAGAATTATGAAAACACCAAACTGCTAGAAATTTAAAATAAAAACTATATAATGGCAAAGACTAAGTTTTTATTTTTGACGGTTATCAACGTCATGCGTCTACGTATGTCCTAAATGTGATGTAAAAACGGCATGACGTTCCAAGACGTCAGTCGTATATAAGTAAGTTCGACGGCTATATACGTCATGCGTCTGTGGGAAACTCCGAATTAAAACATATGTATGGTTTTTAACGGCTTTTATTAGATGCACATTTTGGTAGTGTTTTTTGTCCAATAGAATATTTTCACACTTATGATGGTATGTACAATATATTCACACATGATAGAAGCCAGAATGTTATTGAAAATGTTTACTCGTAAAGATTCTATGAACTAAACATTTTATGACGTATATAGACGTCATGTGCCACGAGAAAACTTTGTTTTGACGTCTATACACGTCAGTGTCCGCGAAAGGGGTGCAGAAAGCTTGATTCAAGTACAGATAATTCAAGTGCGAAATATTTAACTTACACATCCCGAATTCGTACTTAAAATAAACCGAAAATAAGATTGATTTAAGTAAAACTAAGATTTAAATAATCTCAAAATGCGCTTGAATCAAGTATTATAAAGTGGATTCAATCTAAGTTCTAACTTAAAACACTTGCCCCAGAGACAAAAGTAGAATATTATTATGCTGGACTTACTTACTCGTTTTACACCTTGCAGAATTTCAGTTATAAAACACCACATCATGCCCGACATGTTTTCTACTTTTAAAAGTTGATGTGCTAGTACCAAGTAATACCCTACCCTACACCACAGTATATAAAAATAAGTAAGAAAGTATTGTCGGTCAAGCTCGACCATATGGTACCCTACACCACATTATAGCAAAACAATTTTGGCTAGTGTACACTATTTGGGACCCATGGGCAATCATGGTCCCGCCTTAGCAAAATTAAATTTAAGATTCATGTGGTTTTATATTGGACCTAGCAGGACAAAATTTTGTCGTGACATAGTAGCATTATATTATTTTAAAATTGTCTGCCCTTAGTTTACATGATTATTGTGATATATTGACCTTATATCAGATTGTGATGTGGCTTCTGTGGTAAGCCATTTTATAATTCACTACATAATTTAATTTTGTTAAATTTTTTAGTTGATGAATACATGTTCTAGCAAAAAATTTTAAGCTTCTTAAATTAAAATTAGGCAATTAATTAGAATTCTGATAAATCAGAAATGATGATAAATCAATTAATTGATTTATTAAAATATTGAGTAGCCGAATAATCGGACTTTCCTAATAAAAACACATTTGAAAAAGATTTTTGAAAAAAAAAAAAAAGAGCATGTATTATTAGATTGAAACTACTTGATGTATGAGTAATATTTATTACTAATACGCATGCAGACCCAGTTATTATTTAGTTTCTTACTAAAACTATAGCATACATTGTGGTGCTAATATATATTGCAGAATGTTAGACTAAGCGTATGATTAATATATTTTTAATATTAAGTAGGCCACCTAAGATAGAATTTTTTGATTGAAAACAAATTCCGATCATAAAAAACAAATAGAATGAGCCAATTTATAAGGACTTTTTTGCCTATTTTGGCAATATGGGCTTTTTTTAATTATGTATTTATTTTTGCAATATCGCCCTTTTTACTTATTTTGCCATTTTAAGATAGTTTTTAATTTTTTCATACGAAAACCCCACAGAGGGTATTATGCATTTGTGCTGATGTGTGTAACACCTTAAAATATTTCTACTAAAGTGAACCGATCGACTCAGAATCACTTTCGGATCTACCGATGTCCGATCTAACGATCTCCTTCCTGCTGGCTGGTCGACTGGCTGTAGATCTTTTGCGCAAAGTACAGTTCACAATTTGGAAATAGTTTGATGCAATGTGAAAATAAATTAAATTTGATTTAAATTTATTTTATTGCAATCAAAATCGAATTACCAAATTTTATTGGAATTGGAATTTACCCATAGCTTCCATGCAAATACTACTTCCGAAAATAGCTTTATTGTCATTACAAATTGGCGTTAATAACTTTTACGCTAACTAAGTCAAAAATAAACCATAGGTCTAATATAAGCCGCCATCCTAAAATCTTATATAAATGAAGATATCTAAATAATATTTGGAACAAAGAACTTTTACATGAATCTTAACCTCATCCATTAATTTTGTTTAGACGGGTCCATGATCGCCAAAGGTTTCCAATAGGGTACACAAGCAAAAATTATACCCCCTACAGTTTTGCTGGTGGGTTTTTAAATTATTACATTTTTTCGCTCTTCATAAAACTTGTATAGTTGACAACGCTGATCTTGTTTAACTAAAAATAGTTTTTGGTATGTTTTTGTACAATGTCAAAAACAGAAGCAAAACAAAGATAATAAACGAAATTTTGACATCCAACAATGACAAAGCTAAAAAAAAGTTAGCAGCAGGGCTTTTAAGACCACTTGTAATAAATTCACCTTGATTATCATTGTTTCTGTTTTTGACACTGTACATTTATTATACAAAAACTTATTGCTTGTGGATTTTGTACGAGATGTACTTGTTATAGTACCATTCGCTTTGCATACATCTTTTAACGGTTTCATTATTATATTTGAAAGCCAGATTTATTTATAATACTCAAAGGGCCATTATTTATTAATCAATGACATACATAAACATTTCGTTTAAATTTCGTAAGTTCCCCTAAGACAAGGACTTAAATAAAATCATTGTATTTCCATTTCTAACTGCCTCAGTAGACAGACAGCATGATCCAAAATGTCACTTGCAAACAAAGAAATATGTATTCGTACTAAATTAAATATTTTCAAACTTCAATGATTTAATCTGGCTGCGATTATAAAGGCTGTCTGTCATAAAATTATTTTTCGATTCACCTTACATAAAATGCCCTCTAAATGGTTGTCTGCAAAGTTCTTATGAAGAAAAAAGAGAAAACAATTCATTATAATTCTCAATTCATCAATAAATTTATGTAAATTTTTTTGCAAAAAAAATGGGGTTTTGCCTTTTTTTATTGTTGCTCTTCAGGGAATATACAAAGTTTTTTTTTTGGAAAATACCTAAAAAGATTATTGAGTTTCTTGTTTTGCATATTTAAGTATTTGGAAACTTTTTTACTTAAATTTCACTGTGCTACAAAAAAATTATGCAGGGCTTCTCTTACAGCAATAATGTTTTGTTTAAGGTCACGTAAATAAAGGGTCTTTCGTTAAGTATGTTAAAGAGATGATCCAAATTTTTTTATTCGTTAAATGTCTATTAATAATATTAAATATAAATAGGTGCAAATGTTCGTGTTGTGTCCCTATAATTCTCAATTTAGCCGACTGCATGGATAAATATTGCATTGAGGACCGCATAGACCTGCGTCATAAGCAAAAAACCACAAGAAAAAGCCAAAAGGGGACAAATAGCTTGATCTCGATGGCCAGCTTACTACACCTCCACGTAAAATTACCATGTCCTGACATCGCTTGTGCATAATGTACCATAAACTGGGTAGTGCGGTGTGTTGTTCTGACCAAACAACATGTCGTCCATTGCACATGTTGTGATCTTCATCCCATAGCGCTCGCTGCTGACTGTAAGTCAGAATCAGCTTGAAAACAACCTTTTTTGAAGTTTGAAATTTAAAAATGTATAAGCAAAAAGATCGAGTAAATTTTCCTTATCTGCAGACTCGAACCAAACAGGGGGCTACCATGTATTTTGATTCAATGGAAATAATTTACGTGTTTGAACAATTTTTACGGTGTATAACGTACAACTTTTTCGAATGAACGAAAGTTTATTCATACTTTATCGAAAACCAAAAACCCTTGCAAACAATAAATTGTTATTAAATTTTTCAATTGCTTTTACATGCAACTTTGCCCTCGTTTTGAACGAGCACAAAAATCGTAGTACACAGTGCATTCTGTGCCAACTTGAAATTATTTATTTCGCGTCAAAATAAGAGGTTACCCCCCCCCCCCACCCCTTAAATTACTAATGTATATACATGAGAACCACTGCCTATTTTACTTCTTCACTTTTGTATCACCCTGTTATTGTCTGGTTTTTTATTTGTTTGTTCGAATTATTAACAAAATTTACTTTTTCATTTTAGAATGCTGCAGTAGTTGCGGTTACGAATGTTTATGACAATATTACAGAAGCTTCAATTAAACGTTTGGTTTTGCCGAAAGTTAAATCTGTTTTCGAAAAGAATCTCACCGATCCAAAAATTGTAAAAAATGTGTTGATATGTGTGGAGGTCTTAATGGATAGAATGGATAAGCCGGAAGTAATTTTTAAATATTTTTAATAAATTTATTAAAGTATACATATGAGAGTATATGCAAAAAAAAATACTGTTGGCATTCATTTTTTTTCAAGAAAAAAAAATTGTATTCACTTCGATGTTTCTTAATTATTAATGCAATTTTATTTTCTCAAATTTGCTTAAAAGGTAACGGAAGAAATTTTATCAATACTCGCTGGCGTGGAAATACCAGATCCAGATTTTATAATGCGTTCTGTGTGTAAGTACATTTAATTTTCAATTGAATTTTCTCTTTAAACCGCACTCTCGATTGAAGTGTTAAGGCATGCATCATTTGCAACATCATCATAATTACCATCATTAATAAAATTTTAACTGTTTGCCTGCATAAAATGGAATGAAACTTAAAAGCAAAATAAAAGTTTTCATTTATTAAAATTTTTCAGGTATTTATCAGCGTATGTTTTTCGATGTTTCGTATAATTTAACAACTGAAGCAATTGCCAATAATGTCTTGCCGCTGCTGATACCGCACACCATAAATCCACATTTATCTTTGGAACAATATTGTCTCTTACTGGAGGTTTGTATATACAGCATGATGTTGAAAATTAATATTTATGTACTTTGATACATCAACTCCAATGTATGTATGTACCCTGTGGGAGTGGGATGCATTGCTACACTCTGGATTCACAGAGCGAATAAAATTGACGTTAAAAATCAGCCGTTTCATATTCGTTAAGTCATAAATTAACACTTGTATTTCCAAAGAACGTTATGTAAACAAATATTAGGGGAATTCGCTATGGCATGATTTTCAAAAGATCGATTTTGTAATTAAATTTCCAATACAAAAGGTTTCGATGTTTACCAGAAAAAAGTCTGGAAAACATTGACCTTAATCGAGCCGATTCACAAAAAATAATTTTTTTTTAATTACATTGAGAACGAGACTAAAAAAATAAAAAATTCCTGCTAAATAATTTGATCTTTTTTAATACAAAATAACAGCTGTTTTGCCTTAAATTTTATGACTGAATTTTTATTTGGCATTTTCGCTTGGAAGAACAGGCAAAGTGTTTTCAACATTCGCAAAAAAAAGTCCAAAGTCGGGATGTACCTCTGGTCTTGTCTCACCTTTAATGGATGATGAAATGAGAACTGGTCCGTATGGATATAAAATATTTTGTAGCGATCTGAATTTTCTGTATGTAATCGTCTTTTATGGAATCAGTTTATGGAAAATAGACTCAGTTCGTGATTATATCTCTATAAGTGTTAAGTAATCGCTTAGCTTATTAACACATTGAGTACCAAGTGTTTTTGTTGGAAACCTTCCAAGGAGGCTAGTCACCTTTTTAGTATGAGAATATTTATAAAAAAAATTTGTTTCTGCTGCTTACTATTTATTTTTTAAGGATTTCTTATGTTGTGGAAATATATGAGTGACATGAAACGGCTTCTTAAAAAAGCACAACAAATTCCATCTAGTGGCGTACAGTAGAGAACGACAGGCTCTCAAGTGAAGCAATCGCTGTCGTACGAATTGTATGTCGCTTCGTATGTCATGGCATGGCACCTAATTTATTAAATACTCATTTGTCTAAAATCGGTACGGTATGGGTTCGTCTAGAATTGGTTTAAAGTCGAATTGCATGGGGACAAATCATATAAAAGCGACTCGCAAATCGCAAAGAGCTAAACACATTTCTCAATTTCAGACTAACTCAATTTGAACCATGGAAAGATACACAATCGAGCAACTCGTTAAAGTTATTTAGGCTAATAATAAAAATGGGCATTCAAATCAAAATGCACACCGTGCACTCCGTGATTAAGTGACGAGGCTTATTTTCACCTCAGTGGATTCGTCAATAAGCAGAATTGCCGCATTTGGGCGAATGATAATCCAAGAGTGATTGTCGAAAAAACAATGCACCCACAAAGAGTGACCGTTTGGTGCGGTTTGTGGGCTGGCGTCATCATCAGGCCTTTTTTTTCCAAAATGAGGCCGGTCAGGCAGTTACTATGAATGGTGTTCCATATCGTGAGAGGACAACGAACTTTTTAAGACCCGAATTATCTCACGTGGTGGCGATGTCAATCGGCCGCCAAGATCATATGATTTGACACCGTTGGACTTCTTTCTTTGAGGTTATTTGAAAGAAAAGGTGTACGTCGATAAGCCAGAAACAATTCAAGATCTAAAACATGAGATAATTCGGCACATTAACGGCACTGAACCCTAATTATGCCTCAGCGTCATCGAAAATTTGGACCATCGGATGAAGGTGTGGCCAATATTTTGTTCCATACCTAATTGAACCATACCAATATTTTCAAAATAAAAAGAAATGACAGTAATTTTCCAAATAATTTGGGTTTTATTCAAAATCAACATCGGCCCTTTAAATTTAACCACCCTTTATTTTCAAAGAAGCATTTCGTAGAGAATTTTATAAGATCAATTCGCATAAAAGCGATTTGTATATCATCGATCTGCATAGAAGCGATTTGCTTAGAACCGGCTCGCGTAGAACCTGTTAGAATATACTGTAAAAGGCATAGAAACAATTTGTATAGAACGGCATCGAAGGAATATTTATAGTATCAGTTCGCTTAGAGAAGATTTATTTGGAACAAATTCGCTTAATCAACCATTGCAGTGATTAGCATACAACAGCTTTGGATAGAATTGATACGCATAAAAACAGTTAAGGTCATGTCAGATAAAACTTTTGCTACGCGTTGCGTTACAGATTCGCGTTGACATCCAAGATGAAATACACCCTACAAGAAATGCATAACCAAAACTTTCCCTCAACAATAAATTTCAGTGTATTTATGAACAACTGGGAATTTAGCACGTCATACGGAAATCGTGTTGAAAACTAAAAAAATTACTAACACACTTACAGCAATTTTACATTACTTCTAACATATATGTTAAAGTGGAACAACTAAAACTTCCTAAATAATGCTTAACTTGTCAGTACGTGCAAAAACTCGTGAATTTTTTTAATTTGTTCAATTAAATACTACAAAAATGGAGGCAGCAACAATTGCAAGAGCAATGTTTACGACGATAGCAGTGAAAGGAAAGATAAAGGCAACGGTGTCCATGTGGCTAAGGTAAATACGTCCAACTACTTTACCCAACGTGCCACATGAAAGCGTAACAGACGGTAATAAAGCTGCTTCCATCGATTTCATTTTCGTCTGTCACCAAAAAGAAACACGAAGAGAAGAAATTGGATAAAGTAAAAGCTGTTGGGGAAGCCAGCGGGTCACTAACGACTCTTACAACCAGGTAAAAATTAAAATTAAGCTTGCGTTGTAGCAGTACTAATATGAACGCATTAATGACGAGGATGCCAAGATATTCCAAAAATGTTTTTATTATTATTTTGTTTGTGTGTTATTTGAATTTCTAATAAAAAATTAATTTAAAATTAAATAAAAGTATTTTTTTTATAAAGGTTAGTACTAACCAATTTTTACGTTATAAATAACTAGTTAGTGCTTACCAATATTTACGTTATGACTAACTAGTTAGCATTAATCACTATTTTGATTATCATTGACTAATTAAAAGCAGGAGAGTAAGCAGTACACATATATGTTCCGTAGTCGAGTGGAATTCATTAGTTGGAAAGAAAGGCAAAATCACATGTACACAAGAGTTTCGGTTAGTTTTTTTCATTTTGCTCTTAATAAGCTAATAGAAACTTTAACCAATATATTGGTCAACACTACCGGTCATATAACTAGTAAAATGACCGGTAGTCTTCTTGTAGGGTACATACATACTTATACGAAACATGTCACAGAAAGTACCTTTAACGCAGAGCGAAGCGAAAAGTTAGGCAACTCTTATCTTTTTGCGCGCTTTGACAATCTTCTAGTATACTTTCTTCTATTTATTTCCTTTTAAGGAACAATGCGTTACTGATCTTCCTAAACAAGAGCGTCAAGCGCCCTTTTAAACATGAAAATTCTATTGCCAATACCTTTAAAAAAACAAACCTATACAGCGTCTAGTCAAATCAGATTTTCCAGGTGGTGTTGAATTCGCGTTTTTAAGGTTGGTAAAAGTTTTGACATAAAACAGACGCTTGCCGCCCTTATTTAGGTAGCTCCGTAAGTGTTGTCAAAGTTTGTGACATACACCTTTTGCTTTACGCTTTTCTATCAAAGATAGAAATGTCTCGCAAAGCGATGAAGCTTTTTCTGACATGGCCTTTAGCATAAAATCAATTTGCAAGGAACACTCGATTAATTATTGCATAATCAAAATGCAAAATAGGTAAAATCAATTTAATTCTCATAATCTCTTATTCATATTTTTATACATTTTCTCTAGAAATCTAAGAAATATCTCATAAATAAGTTAACGATATATATGAAAGTTCAACTAAATCTAAAGAATAGCAAAGTACACAAAAAAGTTTGTGGCGAAAAAGAAAAAGTCGACTTAAGATAAATTTTAATTAATGGCACTTTTGTAAAGTTTCCTTGTGCAAACCTTCAATTATTTTTCAGTCAGTTATAACAAAATGATTTCTTGCTTATCGTTTTTTAATAACAACTCAACTTCCCTTAAATTGATATTGTATTTGGGAAAAGCAAAAAAAAAGATATTGAAATAAATTAAAATTGCTCCTTATAACTTTTTCTTAAGGTATAAGTACATAACACGCGTTAATTCGTCGACGTTTGCCGTGCGTTTAAATACTTTAGCGCGTTACAGAAGCTATTTTGCTTACTTATTTGTGTGTAAATTCACATTCTTTATATAAACATTGTATATTTTTTAAGCTCTTCAATAAGTTTTTCTTTCATGATTCACAAATTTGATAAAAAAAAATTTTTATTGTCAGCTGATTACTTGTCAAAAATACACAACGCCTTAAAAAGTTCAAAGTAAACCAACAATCGCGCCAAAATATTTTGCATGTAGCTTGTTCTATGAAAATACACTAGTTAAAATTTTTTTTGGCAGAAGTCTACAGAGCGCGCGCGCACTAACGCGTGTTATGTACTATTGCCTTTAATGCCACAGAAGTTCTAACACCCCTTATGTGTATTCATTTTTCAATATCATTTCTAGACAATTCAAGCATTTTTGGAAAATATTGATCGACAGCAACGCAATCGCTTGAAAATGGAGAACATATCGATGTCATCGCCTGAACGACATCGCACCTTAAGGCATCAATATTCAACGGACAATATGAATGCAATACCACCATTTAATATACCCAATTTACGTATTGATCAACGTAAAACTTCCAGTGCTGAAGATATGGCAAGAAAAAATTCTGGTGGTAAGTTTTTTGTGTGATTTTTGTTTAATTTCAATCTTTAAATTTTTTATATAAGTAAAACAAGTTTTTTCCCAAAACATGTAGACTTGTTTAACAAGTAGAAGCTTATAGTCGGTCAAGGGCAGCCATATGATAGATTAACCAACATTACTCCCAGATTACATACGAAAGTGAACCCTTTTTGGTGCCCATGTTCAGTTGCCTAGGAGAACAAAACTATGTTTTGAGGTTAGGATTCATTATTTGTGCCCAATATTTAGCCTTATTACGGTTGTCGTTGTCGTAAGCGGCGAAGTCGTTTTTTTTTTGTAGTAGATTAAAGAACACAAGTTGTAAATACTTTAATCTATTACAAAAACGACGCAGTCGTTAACGACGACTATCGCGATAAAGCCGATTACCTAGGTAGATATAAACCCCTTCATATGGTGGTTACCAATCACATTCACAAGTTATTCAAATTTAATGTATAAATTTCTACAAAAATTTCTGAAATTCATTAAATTTCATTTTTAATCAGCAAATGTTGGAAAACACAAGAGATAATTATATACATATAATAGTTTTTCATATTTACGCACAATACCCAACACAAACATCAAGACAATAATGAACACGAAAAATTCTAATTAATTGTTATTACACATGCTTGAGGGCTGCTTACAATAATTGTATTTTAATTTAAACTTTATTTCCAAACCAACGAGGATTTATTCTACCTTCCACAAAATTAAATGTTCGAAATTAAATGAGTATTTTCTAAAATGAGAAGAATTACATGCAGGGCTGCCAGATAAACATGTGGAAAATCGTCAATTTCATGGGAAAAAAATTAAATCACGTCCTTCTCGTTTGAAAAAATTTTTAAAAAATAGAAGATTGTAGTTTTCAAATTATTTTTTTATTTCCATAGCAAATTTAAATGCATAGGTATTTTATATATAAATATGTATTGAAGGCCTGCGTAAATGAATTTAGAAATCAAATACACAACAAAAATCAAATGTTTGCAGAAAACGCTTGTGTACAACCTCAATGACGAATGTAGTGTGTTTCTGTTCCGCGCACAATTTAAATAGTGGTGTGAGGGTAAAAAAAATGCATTACAGACAGTACTTATTTCCTTTTAAAAGCTTTTAAAACAGCAATAAATTTTTCGCTACCCTCCAAATTTTTGAAAATTAGTCTGCGAATATTTGTGACGTTTACTTGCAAACAAAACATTAAGAACACACATATCCCAAACTCTTATTAATAAAATAGATAAGTAGTGTATTTTTTGTTCAAACTCTAATTGCTCCGTGAACTTTCCAGTTTTATGTTAATCTTGGAGAGTATTTTTTTACAATCACTTTCACTATATTCAAGCATTTATTTTAGTTTCTACACTTTTACGTAGTTACATTAATTGGTCGTCTACAATTCTCTGCAGTATTTGTTTATGACAGCGGCACTACATTATAGAGTTTAAAAAATTCTCAATGATTTAAAGATGTCTTCAAATGGAATTGCAGGCCTCTAATACATACTTATTTAAACAATCCCGAGATCAAAGAAAAACTTTGTTCTATTTACAAAAATAATTTGCAAATTAATTTATTTAAAAATTTAACTTTTTCACCAAAACGAAACTAAATTTTAATCATAATTCGAAGTCGCTCTTTACGTTTGTTAACTCAAGAAGGAAAAATTGAGGCATCCCAAAAGTTATGAAATATCTAAGTACAAAGTCAAATAATACGTCGGAAATTTGAAACTTATTCGCAGAATGTTTCGCCTCTACTAATGATGAATATGATGATGATGAAACCTATTCATTTAATGTTCACTCTTTTCAAACAATGTCATTCCCAATACCTGACACTACACACATTATAAAATGTTAAAACATCTTTAAATCCTCATTGCTAGGTTGACTAGATGGCATACCAAGATGTGTTTTGAAAAATTGTTTATCAACTACTGCAACTTTTTTTTATTATTATGTTTAATACTTCATTCAAATTTGGCTACTTTCCTAAACGTTTGAACAAATCATTTCTTATTCCTTTATTTAAATCTGAAATCAACTCAAATATTATAGATTATAGAGCGCTCTTCCAAAACTATTTGAAAAATGTATTAAGTTTCTTACAGACGTTGATCAGATCTATGAATATTGCCAGTTAAAGGTGCTAAAAACGCCTTTTAAGCGTGTGAACTGGGAAATTTTTATTGTTAGAAAAAGCATTGTAAGACAACAATATTGAAAGATGTTGGCAAATTATTATCAGACATTAGAAGCTTATTTCTTACTGTCAGATGTGCGAAGTATATTCATATAATAATGCCAACATTGTTAGAGACTGTTTCTATTGGCAACGCTGCAATAAATGTGTATCAGGGATGGAAAATGGGCTTTAGGTTTTTTTACCAACTTCAATAACAAAACGTTGTTTTGAGATTACCACGGCACCAATTTTGTATTTTCTGGCTCATCTCTTGATATATAGATTTTAAAAAAAGACTTTTTACTAATGAAAATTTTTTTTAAGATAGATAGCAATGTATTTAAACAAAAGTACAATTGCACTATGGTTTCCATCCCTGATATGCATAAGATAAAAGAAAAAAATGAAAGTTTAATTTTGCAACATAAAATTTTATTTTAATGAAAATCAATGAAACCTATTTAAGGCAACATAAACAGTAAAAATCATTGCTATTGCTTTTGCCCTTCAATACAATATTTCCACTTTTTCAATTTATAAAACCACACGCAATTTTAATTTTCTTGAATGTCTGAAAACAGGTCTGGCAATCTTGCCATGCAATTGTCTGACAACCGTGTGAACTGACAATTTTTTTTTTTGCAGTTGAATTTTTTGTCAGACAGTTGTATGCCCATGTAATTGTATGGTTTTCAACCGTCTAAATTGATAGTTTACTATTAGTGGCAATTTTGCTTTGGCAGAATATTCTCTGACAACCCTCTGTACGAAGCATAACTCACTTTCGTTCTTTAATTACCTCCCTTACTTACGCCATATCAGCACGGTTTTCCTAATGGATCTTCAGCTACGACTTATATTCTGCAACTAACAACTTTGGTTCATTTATACTGACTTCATTTAGTTCAATTCAATTCAAGAAATATTTTGGTAAAAACTAGTCTTTCGATCAGCCTGAAGCAATTTGTTAGATGTTAAATTCAACTTTATACAACATATTACGATGGCTGTTAAAAAAGCTTGAGGAATCTTGGCTTTAATCGAACGATGGGCAAAAGAAGTTAAGGATCCCTTTATAAACAAATGATAATGAACGTTACTTGTAAGACCGATTTTAGAGTATAGCTCAATTGTATGGGAACCCTACTATAACGTCTAGAAACAATTTTTTGCTTATGACGAGGATATTCTGCGCTTCCATCATATTAATCACGACTTGCTCTGATTTAGCTAACAAAGTTAAGAAGCCGAAATTTTTGCTTAACGTTTAATTTCTTGTTAATCTTTTCAATGAAAATGTTTTATCCAATTTTCTTTTAAGTATGACATCATTGAATGTTAAAACTTTTCGAAAGAGCTTCGAACTGACAGATCCGTTCTGGAAATTGTATGTGACAGTTTTAATGAAATGTTTCAATTTGAAGATTTCCTTCCAACGTAATATTTTTTTTTAATTAAACAAGTAACTGTCTTTATATTAAGAAAACTTTTTAATATACAGTCTGTATGGATTGTTTCCATAGATTTAAAACATGGGAAGGTTGAAGCTGTATCGTTTACAAAATCAATGAGGCATTGCGAAAATCGAATTTATTTAATGTGCAGTTTTTCGTTTCGAAAAAAGTTAATCGTCTAATGATAAAACGGCCATTTTTGTTGTCATATTTTGAATATTAAAAAAAATCGGCACTTTGCTTGTGTCGGAACAAAAATCGTCCAATTGAAGAAAAATTGTAAAATCTAACAGCCATTATTACATGATTTCAAAATAAAAAGAAGCTTTCTATGTGCAAGAGAATGATACGAGTTGGTTGAACAATGCGGCTAATTTAAGTATGGTTGAAAGCACTAATTTAATAGCTTCAGTTTGTGTGCTTGCTAAAGCATGTTTATGAGGTAATTTCTTGAAAACATGAAAGTACATTTATTTTCATTTGTGGTTCGAAAAGGAATATACAACATTTTAATTATAAACAGGTTTTTCCAAAAATTTTAAACAACTTCTTTTATGTGAAGCTTAAAATACTGAGGGTAAATAAAAAAATGTGTGCTTTAAATTGAAAAGATTTAAAATTTTGCAAGTTTTAAACTTAAAAAACAAAATATCTGCATATCTAATCAGAATATAAAAAACTCTTATAAACAAAAATTTTAATTGACCAAAATTTTATGAAGATTATTTTATTTCGGAAATACTTTTGTAGAGAAAATTTTTTACCAGAAATTCCTTTGCACAAAAAATTTTTTGTCTAACCAATTTTAGGCTGTGAAATTTCTGTCGAAAAATTTCTATACAGAATATTCTCTACATCAAAATTTCCCTCAGAATACGTAGTCAAATTTAAAATTTTTAATTTATTTTCTATAGAATAGAAAAGAAAAATTTTCCATAGAAATAAATTTGTTCACAAAAAATTGTGTATAGCAATTTCTCTTGAATTTTTTTTTTTTAATAAACACTTTTATATAAAGAATTTTCTATTGATAAAACATTTATACTGAGAATTTTTATTGAAAACAATCTTCAAAGAACAGGACATTTTCAAATCAAAGTTCTCTTATACTGAGAATTTTTATAGAATTTACTATTATAAAACGAATCTGGTATAGTAAATATTTTTTTAAAAAGCAAATTCTAAATAAAAGTAATTTTATGCAGAGAATATTTTATAAAAAAATACTCTTCTACAGAAAACACTTCATATAAGAGAACTTTGATTTGAAAAATTTCTATACTTTATAAAAGAAGTTTTTGTAAAAACTTCTCTGACAAGATTGATCTCTATGAAAATTCTCTGTATAAATATATTTTCTCTAGAATATTCTTCTATGAGTGTTTACTACCCAGTTAAAACTTCGCTTATTTTTTCAAAACGAATAGCTTCTTTAACTCATTATTTAGTAGCTTTCTTCTATAACTTCATCTATAACAACTTCTATAACTAATTTTTTCTGGATGTATTTAAGTAAAAAAATAATGACTTACTTTTGAATGAGCTCATTTTGGGACATCCCTTGTAAAATTCATTGGTTCTTTCAGTAGAATTGTAAGAAGGGCTTTTATGTTTTTCTGATTACTCAACATATTATTTTTATTTTGTAGGCGAAGTTTTTACTGCGTAATATCTCTTATAAAAGTAATTTACTAAGGAAGCGAAATTAGTTTAAGGCGCTTGAGTTTAGGGGTTTTAAGTCAACATTTGTTTGGTATTAAGAATGGAAGCAATTGGTTCATTATTTCTTCTCGGAATAAATGCTTTGGCTCGATTACAAACACAGGGAGCGGAGGTTCTTGTGGCAGCAGAACAGGAGATGTTAAGACAGGTGTTGCTGAGTTGACAATACCTGGTCGTTGTACATTCCAAGTGGTTCCAGTGCGTAGACACGATTGTCGCTAGAACGAGGAGCAAAGGCATCCATCAATGGTTAATATGGCTTTCTCAAAGTCACTTATTCCTTTTTAAATATTAGTCGAAACTTGTACACGCAAAGAAAAAACATGGTTGTGGTAAACATATTCTAAGAGCAACATATTATGATAAGATTCATGATTGTAGTCACCATATTACGATTGTTATTAAATCATATTATGACCAAATATGTTCGTAATATTACATCATAATATATTTCTCTTAATCATATTGTTATC
The DNA here is from genome assembly GCA_949318255.1 of Pollenia labialis. NCBI lineage: Eukaryota > Metazoa > Arthropoda > Insecta > Diptera > Polleniidae > Pollenia > Pollenia labialis. The sequence goes on from OX439140.1 coordinate 86,448,871, forward strand.
CTGTTAATCATAAAACGTTAAGAAGTTATAATATTACTGTCATGGTAATCATAATAAGATAAGAAGTAATCATATTGTTGTCATGGTAACCATAATAAGTTAAGAAGTAATCATATTACTGTCATGGCAATCATAATAAGTTTAGAAGTAATATTATTATTGTCATGGCAATCATAATAAGTTTAGAAGTAATCATATTATTGTCATGACAATCATAATAAGTTTAGAAGTAATCATATTATTGTCATGTCAATCATAATAAGTTTAGAAGTAATCATATTATGATGCAAAGTTATATGAACTGTTATACATAAATTTTTTACATCATAATATGATGCAACTTTAAAAATAATATTTTTATTGGAAAAAAATACTTATGATAAAATAAAAAACATAATATAGTTACTGTAATCTTTTTGTCGTAGGTCGCAATTATTTATAAATTATTTTATGGAGTTTTCATTATTTTTCTCTTAAAATAACACAAAACTTACCAGTAATGGTTAATATTTTGCACCAATATTTCACAAATTTGTCCACCACTTTAAGATTATTAAAATTTTTAAGCAAAGATATTTTATTTTGTGACACTACAACCGATTTTTAATGTTTTTTTATTTTTTTTTTAATTTCTTGTTTATTTTAATGGTTATTTTGTTATTTCTTTTTTAATATTTTTCTTTATTTTTTTTTAATTTCTTGTTTATTTTAATGGTTATTTTTTTATTATTTAGCCACTCACTAACAAATAATTCGATATGTTTATGTAAAACACGACACAACTGATACAAAATAATTTTACAAATGGCGATACCAAAATATTATTAGAGTAACGATATTTTGATTGCATCTTTAACTTATTATGATAAATGTATATAAAGTTATCATGTTATGGCTATTAAATATCATCTTATGGCTGTGAGTAATATAATATGTTTTGAAAGTCATCATAATTTAGTTGTTAGAAAAATAATTATTTTTCGGTCAACAATACTCAAATTTATAATTGCGATAAACATTAATATGTTTACAGTAACTATAATATTGCTGATATTTAATAAAAATAACAATTATTTGTTTACAACAACAATATATTGTTACACTTAACACAGTGTGGTTGCCGTAACCATGCCCAACCATATTTTTTCTCTGCGTGTAGCGGTATGATTTGTTATAAAATTTTTCCCCCTTTTTAGAAACTACATTGACGTATATTTCATTCTAGGGATAATTTTTTTTCGTCCTACATTAATGTATATGCCCTTAAGTTTTTAGTAATTTTTTAAAAAAAACTGCCTTTTTATGGCAAAAGATTTCAAAAACTTTTTTAAATGTTATTTATTATAAAATACAATAAATTTAAATTAAAGACTGTCAAAAACTTCACAACAACATATTTGTGCTTTGCAAAGTTAAATTTATTTCATTAATTCCAAGAAAAGAAAAAAAAGTTGGACAAAACTTTCACCATAAACCCAGTAACTCATCCATATGCATTTACATGTTCTTTTAAAATTCTTTTTCTTAGAATTAAATCAAAAATGTTTCTAAATTCATTTATGTTTGTATTTTCTGCTTTACGCTTGCACATTGATTTAGGGCAAACATTTGTTCTTATATCATACCTGCCTCCGTGTTAAAGTCAAGGTTATTGATGTTCATTTAAAATCATGTATTTGAAAATATTTAACTTAATTTTCTTTAAATATATTCTTTGCTGTCTTTTTTCTGTCGGCCTAACTTTTTTGTTTATTCAATGTCGTTTAATAAAATTTATAGTCAACATTTTAAAACCATCTTTCAAAAGAAAAAGATTTGTTTAAGAACTAAAAGTAACAGCACAGTTAAGGCTGAACAAATTACATTTTTGAAGTGAAAGTTAAATTGGGCTTAAATATGTAAATTGGTTTGTGACTTGAGGAGGGTAAAAAGAGTTCTTTTGAATTGAGTTTAATGCATTTAGACGGAAGGTGTGTTATTTCATTGATCTGCTATATTACATATTAACAAGTGAGAAAGTATATATAAACAACTTTTCGAGGCTATACCTTATTTGAGACAATTGGTGATCAAGGGCCCTCCAATGCCAAATTTCTTTATAAGGACATGATTTGCATAAGAGTTCTTTGTACCAAACATTATATTGATATGTCCATCTTTTTAATATTTGTTCGTCTTAAAGCGATTTTGGAGAGGAGGTTTACATGGGACCCATGAATAATTATCTACCTACCAGTAGTAGCCATAATAAAAAAAATCGTTGCTTAAATTTGTACCTATACCAACAAACGTTATGGCATCAAAAGGTATTTAAGGGAATAATGGCAGATATGGACTGATTTCCGTAAAATTTGGTAGGATGATTTTTTATGCGCATTTTTCAGACCAAATGGCAATCTTAAGGCCATTTTCTGCCAATCCCTTTTGTCAAGCATTATTTTGTGAAAGTCCTCTTGCATTTGGAGAAAATTTTGATTTTCTGAAATTTGACGGTATAACAGAGTTATAGGGCGAGGATAATCTCCAAATAACACCATCCTTTAAAAGTTACTCGATTTCGTTATTAAAAAAAACCTGTATGAGCTGATATAAATTGATTTGTACGTGCTAGCGCTTCCAATCGGGATTAATTTTTCTGAATCCCGGGATTTGAAATTGAAAAAAATATTTTTGGGATATTTTTAATCCTGGGACTCACGAGATTTTTAAAAAATTTTCGGGTTTATTAAATTTTTTTTTATTTATACCCAATATAAAAAAATCTTTTTAAACTGTATAAAAACAACATAATTTTCGAGTTAAAATACAAATTGAATGAACGAATATTATTTATTTGTACAAAAATTTTGATATTTTAATTAGGCTAAAGTTCATCAAATTTAATTTTCATTAAATTATTTTTATGAAGAAACGAATTTTACAACATGAATTTAATTAAAATTAATTGAGAATTTTTCATTCTTGACTGCCGCTGGGCTCGAACCCGGATTTTCTAGGACAGGTTACCCTTACATGTTTCAATCGTAGCAACTCAATTTCTTCAGAGGGTTTTGCTGTTTAACACACACAGCCATTGACGACTGCTGGTAGTCAATAGTCAAACATCAATCATTAAACCAAATTTTATTTAACTTTTGGTGGATCAAAATTAGCTTTTGAATAATTGTCTATTTTAATTCATTTACATGTTCTTCCTTACTTCTGTTTTTTTCGTAATTTTTGTCAAGAATTCTTCTCGAAGTCCAAAGTACATTTTTCCGTTTTTAATTTTTTTTTGTCTTTCCTTATCTTGTTGACCTTTTTCAGCAAAACTTGAAGGACAAATGTAAACTTAGAGGTCGTGCCTTAGTTTTTAACAATAATTAGTATTGTGGTTATTTTTGTTGAACTGTTTTATGGTTTTTAATCCAAATTTTAATAATTTTATTAGGCTAAATTCATCAAATTTAATTTGCAAAAAAAATATCCCATATCCAATTGTATTTTAAAATTTTCCAAATTTATTTTAAAATTGTCCAAATATATTTTAAAGTTTTCTAAGGCCGGTTTTTTGAGGGAAGTATAAGCTTAGTTTAACGTTTAATAAAACTCAGATTTTTCCGGCGAAATATGTTTTTTTTTTATTATTTTTGACTCTTTTATAGTCAGTTGAGTTGAAATTAGAGGAACTGCTAGTGATGAGAACCAATTTTGTACAATTTTCAACAGTGTAATTACTTTATGCAAAAAAAATATCCATGCCAAATTTTAGCAATCTAGCTTGTTCAGTGTGGTCGCAATTGCGTTCGACAAAAATGTCTTAAGTCAGAAACTGTAGCTTTATTAATTTTAAATTAAAATAATTTAAGTGCCTTATTGAATTGACTTATTATCTAAAGAGAAAATGATAATGATTAAAAGCAGTTGTCCTAGATAATGATTGAACCCCCTAAAAAACTTCAAATCAGAGAATTGTTTTGTATAAAAATGTGGCTTAATAAATGTTTGTTAAATTAAATAATCATTTATGAATTCGGGGGGTTAATAGTTCAAGCTTGAAAGGTCAATTTTAAGTTGAACAATTTTAGATTTTTTTTACATACATCACTTTTTTATCGATAACTTTTTAAAAATTTTTGACAGTTTGCTATTTATCTCAATGCAGCTGAACTCTTTGCGCCTGGTAAATTTTTCATTTACATTACATTTGTACTTTTCACCGAAATTTGAACAAAGCATTAAAAATGTAGTGGCATAAGGCCTTTACTAACGAAACTTTCTTAAGCACTCACTCCGTTACCACAATCTTTCACCTTGCAGCCAGCAGCACATGTAGTCGTGAGTTCGTTTAGCCTGCTGTGGTGAATGTGTTTAAAGCATGATCTTATTTTCTAAACACATATGCCGAGTCGAAATTATGCCCATCACTGATATAAAATCAGAGCGTAATACTTTCGACGGCTTTAAACCAACTACTACATCCAGGCGAATTCATTACAGGTAATATCGGTCATACAACAAGTACAACTCGTATTAAAACCACAAGCAATTAGTTTTTGTGAAATCTTTGTACAGAATTCGCCTTTCTACCACATTCTCTACCGCATTTCAAATACATATGTATATCTCATGACTAACTCAGAGTACATACTTATTTATATTAAAATATTTTTATATTGTATCATTCATTAAATTCCATTCCAAATACATTGCAACTTCCCCCCCAAAAGTACCTTCGGGTCTTGTTGGTTTTATGTTTCAAACATACCACACACAGTAATTATGCTCTCTAGGGATGGAGGATGGATGGGGCAGAAAAAAAATGAAGTTACATTAAAATACATTTTTATTACCCCATGTAATAACAGCAGGTGATATTCACGTACAAATATTCAAGTACAACATCTACTCAAAATTACAGAAATATGTTTCTGGCAATATTTATAATGTCTGCATTTGAGTACAAAGAACCCAAATACAAGTTCACACACACATAAAACGTAAACATAAATATATTCATAACTAGATGAAGGTAACAATATCTGTCAACATGTCATAAAAAATGACAAACAAATTTTGTTACAAAAGGTTCAAGGTTGCAACTTAACTGCAAAGTTTAACAATAAATATACATTTTCGCTTTTTTGGTACTTTTTTTTTTGTAATAACAGAATTTAACAGTGTTGTTGTTGTACTATTAGTTTCATTTACAGTTAATGGCCTGGCTTAAAAGATAAAAAAACTCAAAATGTCTTATTTGCAATGATATTAAAGCCTAAGCAAAATACCAACAATAAACAGCGAGCTTGTCTTTTCTTACATTCCCCTTAGCTTATACTCCAACAATAAATTTCAGTGTTTTTATCAAGAATAAAAATTGGAATTTAAGCACGACAACAAAATTTTTTTAATTAAACATTTTGTGTTCCCAAAAATTGCTTTGATAATAAAACAAAAAGTTTTCAGAGAATTATCTTAATATTTTATGTTTTTTTTCAAAAAAGGATGTATAATAATTATGTATAAAACAAAATATCGGCCAAATGTTCGCTACTGCTTCGGAGGCATCAATGACTCAGAACACCATTCCGGGTAAGTGCTTGGCCGACCTCATTTCCGTATGACGCCGCAAGCCCATAAACTGCACCGCTGGTGTATGCACAGGTGTTTTCATATTTCCTACAGGCCCGGTTTGCTGAAATTTGCGAACAATTATCCCGATTGTGGACACATTCGAAGCTGCAAAAGCTGGATTAAAAATTAATATTAGAAAGAGTAAGGTAATGCGTTGCAATACCCTCAGCAACAGCAAATTTAAAATTCAGGATGTCGAGCTAGAAGAACTCAAGTCGTTTTTGTCTTGGTAGCATTTTAACACATACTGGCGGGTGCAGCAATGATGTGGCCTATCGAATGTCAAAGGCCAAGCAATCAATCGGCATGTTGCGCCCTGTATGGAAGTCTACCTCTATTTCGGAACACACTCAGATTAGCATATTTAATTCTTGCGTCAAATCGGTGCTCCTTTACGCCTGCGAATCATGGAACACGACATCACGTGAAATAAACGCCATTTAGGTGTTTGTTAATCGCTGCCTGCGTAGGATCCTCAAAATATTCTGGCCAAACACCATATCCAACACTAACCTTTGGCAACGGACAAACCAACGGCCAATTAACATCGAGATCCTTAATCGAAAATGGCGCTGGATAGGTCACTCGCTCCGTAGACCACATGGCGACCCTACTATTACCCTAGCTATTTATCGGTCCAACAAAATCCGACTTTTAACTATTGGCAAGTTGTAATAATAATTTTGCCAGTTTATTATCAAAGTAATTTTTGGGAACACAAAATTTTAATTTAAAAAGATTTTGTAAGTCGTGCTTAATTCCCAATTTTAATTCATGATCAAAACATTGAAATTTATTGTTGAAGAGATAAGCTATTCACTTTTTACTTTTTAGACTGCATCTTCTTTCTTGATTTTTTTTTCAAATTATGAGTTAAAATAAATACGTTTTCATATGCCTTTAACATAAGCTGAGCAATACGAAATATTGCTCTGTTATTCTGCCGACGTTATTGCCTAATTGCTGAGAAATTTATCTTTGGTGTAGAGAGAACAAATTTGCAAAAAGCTCCCAAAACTATTTCTTTCACTTTAAAAATAAAACTTTAAAAATATCTGTATATAAATCGGCAAAGGCAAAACAGTTAAGAACACATTCCTCCTCTGTATGTCAACCGATTTGAAAAAATAAACCATTTGTAAGGTACTTACTTATAGAAGTGCACAATATATATTTTATTTAAATCTAACGGGGTGAAAAGGGTAAAAACGAGTAAATTCGGTAACCTCATATCCAAAAAACTAAAAAAAAGAGATAAAAAAAATGTAATACTTATCGTTGTTCTATAGAAAAATAAGCAGACAGGTGTCTGGTCCTTATTTGTAGTTCGGTCCTTTGGGAAATGAGCGGTTATAACCTGTGTTTTGGAACTTTTTTGTCACCCCAACTATCTTTTTAACTTAGAAATATAAAATTAAAGATATGTACTGGTTTTTTAGTGCATAAGAACCTAAGAACTGGTATTCATTGAATATTGATTATTAGACCAAAAAGCATAAAATTTAACAAGCAATGTCCTGGGTGGATGAGAATCTATAAGTGGGAACCTTTTAATACTTTCAAAATTCAACATATAAAGTCCAGAGTGATTGTGATACTATATCTAAGAGGATAAGTTTTTGGTACTTTTTTGTTTTTCAATTGGTAATTTGTAATTGTTTTTATATTATTGAACTTACAAAACTAAATTAAACATTCACGCACTTGAGTGAGTGGAAGAGAACGTATGGACCAGACGTTTGTTCTCGCCAAATTAATCCACCAAGACGGAAAAAAATGCTTGAAACAGATAAATTTATATGCCCTTACATACATATATGTTTTCTTCATAATTGCATAAATAATGATGGTCAAATTTCGACCACTGCGCTAAAGAGGAGAATCACATTTTAATTCTGCTGCAAATTTAAATATAATTGGCCGTTGCAACTCCCATGCAAAGGCAAATGAGATTTTTGCATATCTAGAGAACGATAACAGATAAAGTTTTCAAATTTGGTTTAAATAGGATGCCTACAAATACGCAACCTCAGTTAAAAAGTGGGCGTGGTACAAATTAAAATTAGGTACATATATCTTAAGAACGATAAGCGTTAAACTGTCCAAATTTGGTACAAATAGAATTCTTATAAGTGGGCGTGGGACAAATTAGAATTCTGTATATCTGTAGTTCAATTCACTAACTTTTAACACTTTAAAAAGTGTTAACTTAAATCATACATTTTGATGTTTGCACTAACCACAATGTGATTCACTAACTTATTTATAACCACGGTAAACAGTTTTATATTTCTCTCTATTCAAATTGATATATCGTGGCAACTCTGCCAAGAGAAACATCAAAATAGGATAAAATAACAAAGAAGAATAAAAAAAAAACAAAACAAAAACCTTTTAATTTAGAGATTTTTAATTATATTGTGCAAAGTGCGTAAATAATTACTAATTTTTGTTATTATATTAATTATTTTATTTTATTAATTTAATTTTAATTAAATTAATTTTTTTAATTTTATTTGATAAGAATAGGATAAATAAATAAGAAGCTCTACGGAAAATTGGTGTGTGATAAGAAGTGGATAAATTGTAGGCTAAATACCTTAAAGCCATATTATTTATCGACTATACAGGTACAAAGAAAAATAAACACTTTTCTAAGCCGATTTAACCACACCAAAAATGTTGGTGTTAATAAACCACAATTTGTTTTGTTTAAAATAACAGCTGACTGAAACAGCTTGCTTTTAACACCAGCAGATGTCGTTAAAAGTGTTAGTGAATAGCAAAATGGTTAATTTTGTGGTTAACATTTTTAAACGAAACAATTGTGGTTTAAAAAGGATAGTGAATCGCACTACTGAAGAACATAAGTGTGAAATTTGGTACAAATATAAAAGTTAACAATACTCATCATCTGTCAAAAATGGGCTGTATTGGGCTTGGCACAAACTAGAATTCTATATATTTTGAAAACGGTAACAACTACAATTTACAAATTTTTTGCAAATAGCTTAGTAATATATGCACAATATCTATCAAAAAGTAGGCCTTATTGTAAATGTAGGCGGGCACCATTAATACAAAAACCATAGAGATGTTTGTATATGTAACTAGAGAATGGTAAGCACCGCACGCAAAGTTGTATTTAATGAAAAATGTTCTAACTCTAACGGGGGTAATGAAGGACAAAGGACATACTTATGTTCTTGTTTTTATGAGACTACATAAATACATATATAATTGAACAGGTACATAACTATAAAAAACCATTATTTCAATATATTCGTATTCTTAATTGGCGAATATTTGCACAGATATTCGTATTCGGCGAATATTAAAAATTATTATGCATAACATCACTAATGGATGCAATACAAAACAATACAATGAAATGAGATTGGGGAGCAAAACCACACTGCTCTTGAAATACCGGGAAAAACGTATCATTTGCTTTTCACTGTACGTTAATTTTGTTTATGTGTTTAAAAATAATTAGCCATGGTGAACTTATTAAAAAACATTTACACATTTGTCCAGATAAAAAAAATAAACATTTAAAATTAATAAGGATCAATTAAATGTAATGAGATTCAATGGAAATCAAAAAACAATGCATAACTTTGTCAATAAAGTTCTACATAAGTGGCATTAAAGAATATTTGTGTACACTACAATCATATTTCGCTGTATTTTAACTGGTAGCTGGTTTTATAAAAATAAAATCAGTTTTAATTAAAAATTTAATCCAGTGAATGAAACGGTTTACTTATATCAACAACACTACTGCAGAAAAATATATAATAGATGCTATCAATTTCTTTAATAGTGCAAATTTAATTTTAATTTTTAATTCCTTTTACTCGGGAATTAAATGCGGGATTCTCGGGTTTTAATTTATAAAAATAAAGAACCTGAAGGGTAAAAACTTATCCTGTCTTTTTTAATCAGACAAAAGTTATTTAGTCGAAATTTCACTGACATTTCGCGACCTTATGACAACAAGGTTCTATAAACACCTTGTTGTTCTAAGGTCGCGATTTGTTTCATAAATAACAATATAAAAATAATTTAGGACTTTCATTATAACTAGGCAAAGGCACAGTTTAGTATTTTTCACAGCTGTCGAAAACGTTGTTCCCGACGAAAATCGCAAAAAATCCTCTATAATTTCACTTTAAATGAAACCAATAGAGGTATGCCACCACAGCCGTGGCGTGCATTTGTCCGACATTTTGTTTGACGCATAATTGTCGTAGATCCTCCTACAATAGTAAAAAAATATGAAGATAATTATATGCACAGAAAAAATAGAAAATCGACTTTATTTAAACAATTCGTTCAGACAATTAAATATTTAACTAATTTTGCCCCTGCAACATATCAATTAACGGATTTGTATTTTGGAGTCATGGGACACAAATTTAGTCAATTAAAAAATTAATTGCATAAACAAAAAATACACCACATATACACAAACATTTAATTTTATGGGTTTTGATTAAAAAAATTAATTGCAGCAAACAAAAAATTAATTGAATAATTAATGTACACCAATTAATTATTTAATTGAATAATTTTTTGCAAAAATATTTTCTGTGTGAAAACGTTTCCTTTTATTTACAATTAACATCGTGCGTTTTTATTTGATTACCCTTTACAAAATACCTACTTTCAAAACCGTTAAAATTTTTTCAAACTCATAAAATAATATCGTTATTCTTCTTTAAAACGAGAATTCCCGGAATACTGTAAAATTCAAAATTGTTTCCCTCTTTATCGGAATTTAAAGAATGCTGGGAAAAAAACATTCTTCTTTGCCTTAACAAGTTATTAAGTAAAAATGTTTCAGTTGAAACTAAGTAAGCGGATTTCACTAGAGTTCCGCTTAAATTGTTATCATAAACTATATTAAAAGATACATTGTGGCAAATCAAGCAATTTTGTCTTATTTTAAAACACATTTAAATAAACAAAGGCAATCCAAAGGCCTAAAAAGAACAAAAGCTCAGATTTATACTTATTTTATATATTCAAAAGAACTTTTTGCAATAAGACTTCATACCATGTCAGCAAGAACTTTTTTAATACGTATAAAATTATTATAAAATATTATCTGACTAGCGGTGAAATTTAGTTGCCTTCTTCTAATTCACAAACGTTTTAGAAGAGTCAAATGCTTTAACTTTTCAACTTGAGGTTAAATAATCAATAGCATAAAATATGTGTTTATATGTTTCAAGTTTTGTTTAACAATACCTCAATTATTTAAAACCAAATGACCTTTAATCATGCTTGCATGCACTTATACATAATCATGAATATTAAATATAACTCCTGTTGTTTTTTAAATTCATTCAACAGTTTATTGTTTTTCTTGTTTACTGGTATTTCTTTTTTTTTTTTTTTTTTTTGTATTGTAATTTAAACCAAATTTAAATGAACAAATACAGCTCTACCGAATAGTTTGTTTTAAACCGAATAATCAACATATTAAGTTTGATAAGAGTGTTGTACTCAGTTTATTCAAATATTTCCAAATAGTAGGTTTTGATACAAAAAAAAAACTGTTTCGTGTTAACCAAAATGAAATGGACTAAAAATGCCAAACCGAACAGTTTTCATCATACAGAATACACCAAATATAAATAATGAGAAAAGTGTTGTATTCGGTTATATTGAATGATTTTTTAATTGATATTTCGATTATTTTGTTCGACCAAATATATCGTTTTAAACAGACTACTAGAAGTGAGGTTCTTTGCAGTTTTTTTTCTATTTATTTCGACCATTTTTCTCCTTTTTGTATTTTGATGTAAAATAAAATTAACTTTAAAGAATTAAAAAAAGTTAAATTACTTTACTCCCGGATACCCTCCACGGAGAGTAAGAATATTTCAGAAGTGGATTTATGTGGAACTTTTAAACATGATAAAAACTAACCTTACAATATTAATATTCGGTGCGGCTTAGGCGTATTTCAAAAAAACGTTTTTAAAATCTTAATTTTTTCAGGCCAATGGTATAGAATTGATTTATTGATGTTACTAAAGTATCATTATTCGTTATATTTTTATGCATACTAAAATGTTCTTCGAAAGTAGGAATAATATGGTATTTTATGGACCTATCTTCTTGAAATTTTGTGTTGTAGTTTCCTGTCTTATGAATCTATAACAGACCAAATTTTACTATAAAAGCATCAATTGTGTAGGTTTTAGGTACAAAAGGGTTTTCCAAGAATAGGCTTTACTGTCATGAACTTTATTTTTATGATTTCTAGTCATATAAAACTAATTTATGCAAAACTTAATGACAATCGGTTCATTCCGCCACCAATTTTTGATAGTTTTTTTAACAGAGTTAGTCTTTTGGAAGTGAGCGAGTTTTCAACAGACGGACACTGAAAGAAAAATGCTTCATATAATCATTTTCATAAAAAAAATTTCATTGGTTAAATGAAAATTTTCATTGTCTAAATGAAATTTCATAGTTATAATGAAGTATTTTCGTTAAAATCGCTTCATGGGATTTCGTAATTACGTTAAAAATTTTCATTGGATATATGAAAACTTAAGTTTGTCCAAGTAAACAAAAAATTTCAATTAGGAACATAAAAAAACAATATACAAACATAACTTTATTCATAAATTAATACAAAATTACAGTTTCCTTAAAAAAATGTTAAATTGTTAATTAAAAAATGTAAGATTTAATAATTTCATACATCTAATGTAATATGCCATTAAATTTATGAAATCAAAAATTTTTTTATAAAAGCAAGATATTTTAATAATTTAAAAAAAAATTATTTTTAACATTCAATAATAGTCTCAATAATTAAGAGTATTAAAAAATTTTGAAAAAGCTTGCCATCATAAATTTAAATATTCATTATGACAATAAAAATGTCATCATAGTAACCCCGGGTCTCCACGTAGCAATATTTATTGCGGCAAACGTCAAATTTGATTGCTCCATAAAATTTGCGACGTATAGACCGCATATTGCCATGAGTGGCAATCCATTACGCAATGATTGCTCTTCTTATTGCTTGAGCAATTATTGCTTAGCAATCTGCTGTAAAATCAGCTGTAATTCATCTGACATTTAATTTCTCTGTACGATTTTTTTATGGCAAAGCAATTTCACGTGTTCTCCAGCAATATAGTCAGCAATTATTGCGCCATGGTTCTGCCGACGTTATTGCTTGTGCTTAGCAAAAAAAATTGCTACGTGGAGACCTAGCGTAATGAAACAAAAACTTGCAATCAATAAATATGTATGTTTTTAGTTTTCTTTAATATGTACACAGTAAAGACAAAAAACATAGTTTTTTTATTCAAAAATTACACTGCCCCTGTAGGCTAGCTGGTTGCGGGGATCGATTCCCGCCAGAGACAGAAAAAAAAATGAGATAGAAAAAAAAAGTTAAAAAGAAAAAATATAATTAAAAAGAAAAAAAAATTTTTTACGTTTTTGAAGTATTCATCCAATTAATAATAATATTCATTATTCTAATGTAATGTTTCATTACATACATTTTAATGAAACAGGTTTCATTGATCCAACGAAGCGCTGCATAGGTTCCTCTTTAATGAAATTTTTCATGGATTTAATGTCAAAATTCATTGGTATGCGAAGAAAATTCTTTCAGTGGACAGTCAGATGGGCATGACTAATTCAGATCTCAGATGAATACTAAAACAGTTTTAGGCGGAACGACAAACAAAGTATATCCTCTTCAAAACTAGTTGTGGAGGATATAAAAACAAATCGTTGATAAGAGAGTATAACACATGATATTTGAGGAAGGTGTTGCATATTGTTTAAGTAGCATGTACACGGCATCTTTTCAAGTCACATGTACTTGTGCATGTCTGTCAAAACTGCTATGTTTTTTTCGCATAGTTGTTGCCGAAACCAAAGTAGTTCTCTGTTTTAAAATAGCATGAGGCGGCCACAAAAATTTTTTTTGCGCCGTAAAAGACTTCAGTCGTCGTAAATGTTTCTCTTTAAATTTGTAGATACCACTTAAGGATATTATAATGAAACATTTTTCATAAATATTTGTATATTTTAACAACAAAGAATTTGTCAGTATTTTCTCTTGCTGCAGCCAATTATATGCTGTGTGTTTGACACCTTATAAATTTAGACACCAATTTGCAAATTATTGTCACATACAAAAACGTCGTGGATAAACAAAAAATTTGCAAAAAATAAATGCTTTTTTTAGCAAAAAAAATATCATAAAATATGCGAATTTATATGCATTCTTTAACATTGTATGACAAAAAATGCATAAACGATTTGATATGCAGAAAAAATGCGCATTAAGAAATCGGTCTATTTTTTTAGCAAATATTGTGATTTGAATAAATAACTTATTCACTTACGCTCGTATTTATAAAAAATTTTTAAATATTATAAAGGTTTACAAAACAAATTTTTTATGAAAATTTGCCTTAATAAACGTTTGTTAAATTTAATAATCGTTTAAAAATACGGGGGTTAATGTTTAAACCTTCGGGGAAAAACATGAATTTTTATGAAATTCCACGCCTTACAAGTTATTTGTAGTCTTGTGTAACACAAACATGCACCAGACAATTATGTACAAAAATCGGTAATTGTCTTTAAGTGTTCGCATGTTGCGGTAATGGTAGGATACCATTTAATTCGGTTGTTACATTCAATTTCCGACTATTCGTTTGTACCTTTACACACAAGTATTCAGCTCACATCTTCTTACCTCTTAGTTCTGTTATTTTCTCACATTGTATGCATGTTATCAACAAATCTATTTAAATATTTATTCTTTCCAACGTTATATTCATTTATATTCATCAGGTTCCGGTATGCTGGGTGGCTGGTGGTTTGGTTGTTCACCTTCTTCGCCGGACAGTAATTTTCTACGTGTGGCAAATGCATTTCCCAATCGTCGTTTATCAGACAACACACTAATGACACCAAAAATTCGTATTGCACCGTCGTGCGCCTCATCACCGGGTGGAACACCAGGCAGTGGTTTGCCAACACGTCGACATTCCAGCATTGGTCCACAGGAGAGACGTGGATCAACGATAAATCTATCGCCACCTACGGTAAGTTGTCATTTGTTGTTTTTGCAATCAGACACACATTTTATTATAATATTATTATTTATTGATAAAGTGTTTATTTATTATTTGTTTTTTTTTATATTTCTTGTTTTTATGTTTAAAATTTATTATTATTTATTTATCAAGTATTTTTTTATTGAAATCATGATTTTACGGTTGAAAATTCCTTCAGCTACATTTTGGTTTAGTGGTAAGAAGTAAATTTATTTATTATTACAAATTTAATTAAAAAAAATATGTCGTGATTAATTTTATTTTTGCAAATGTGATTAAAACTTAAATATGATAAATATGGCGATGAGAGCATAACTGGCATAACTCACAAACGGTAAAAATGACAAATAAATAAAAATAGTATTGATTAATATTAATCATCAATTTAAAATTAGATATTTAATATCAAAGCATAAATGTGTTTATTTATTAAACACGCCAAAAAAAATCAACGGTACGTACGAATCGTTAAAGTGCAACAAAATTGACAACTGATATGCGTTACTGTTCGTCGCACAATTTAAATAGTATTGTGAGGGTAAAAGAGTTGAAAAAATATACTCCAGGAAAAACTTGTGCATTTCAAAACTTTTCAATACAGTAAAATATATTTGCCTATACTCCTAGTATTTGAAAATAAAATGGTTCGGTCTGCGAGAATGTATTCCAATACCATCAAAAAAATAAACATACAATTATTTCGAACCCATTTTCCAAGGCGAATTTACTACAGGTTGCAGCGAAAAGCCTGCGGATTTTAACAGTTCGAAACAATTTGTTTTTTCATGTTTATAATGTTACAATGAAAAATTTCTCTGTTGATTCTGTAGTTTTGGTATTTTTTGTAGTATTGCTACCACCGGCCTTGTCATACCGCAAACTCACATTTAAAAAACAATTAGTGTATTTTTTATTCCCACTCTTATTGCTGCGAGTACTTTTCATTTCCATGTTAAATTTTGAAAGTATTTTTTAAGCCCGGTTCTTATTTTGCGTCCTCTGTAGTGAAGCATTTGTTTTTTTTTTTTTTTTGCACAGAGTTACCTAAAAGCGTTCCACATAACAATTTTTGTGCAATTAAGAGAGTAATTGAGAGAATATTTTTGCATTTCCTGTAAAAATTTGAACTTTTTTCTTTGGGTAAGTTCGAACAAGAATAAACATGTAGCTGTTGTTGTTCACACATGCAACTGATAAATTAATCAGAAAATTTACAAGCAAAAGAAAAAGTTTAGTTTTTATTAAAAAAAATATTAAAAAGCAAACTGTTATGCCTGTATTCACAAAAATTTTTTAAATTTAATAAAGGTTTAAAGAACAAATTTACTATAAAAATGATCACTTATAAACGTTTGTTAAATTTAATAATCGTTTATGAATACGGGTGTTAGATTTTAATGAAAAAATTAAAGTGGTAAACTATTGCATACACATTTCTCTTATTCTTTTATAAATAAAAACCAAAACATAAACAACTACAATGATGCATATGTTTTGTTTTTATAATGTTATGACTATTAAACGTCTAAACTCCTTTTATTAGATCTTAATTTAAAAACAAAACAATTTCAGGTAACTTTGGCAAAGTCGGAGAGTAATATTCATACTATTCTCATTAGAACTTGCCCGAGATCTTGTGGAACACACCTATTATTGTTTTAAAGAAATACATCTGGCTTGTTGGATTCGGAAAATTAATCTAATCGGTTCGCAATCTCTGTGGTTTTTATGTCTTAAAATCAAATTTTCAAGAGGGCAAAAAATCATTCTAGATCAAACAATGGGCTGGGCATTGAAAATTTTCAACTTTGTCATTATGCTTAAAAAACGGAATTGGTCCATCTTTTTTCAGAAATTTTTATAACCATGTAAATTAAGCAAAATGGCATCAACATCTCAAAAACGAAAAAAATGGATAAACACGGTTTTCCATGCAAACCACTGATCTCTAATTTTAACCTTGGCTTATCTAAATTTTCATGCGAAACAGGTCCAGAGTGTTAGAAGTTGATGGGAAGTTTTGCTTTGTTTCCTTATTTAAAAAGTATACATTAAATTATGTTTTTTATTTTGTGGACTTTTTTTGTATTTCATTATTTTTCGAATAACTTTGGAATTTCTCAAATTGTTTTTATAATTCGCTTAAAATATTTACAAAAAATATCCAAACTTTTGAGCAAAATTTAAAAATACTGTGAACTACTGAGAATTGCAATAAAAATGTGGGTGTAAAGTAGGTTCAAAGTCTTGACTTGAATAAAAATCCGCAATTGCAATTTTATTTAAATCGAACAACCTGTACAAACTAATTTTTTTTTCTCTTTTTTTCAAAACAAATAGTTATTCTTCAAAGCAAAATTAAAACTCGAATAAAGCAATGCCATGTCTTAAAGGTTTACTATCTTTCATTTTGTTGTGGTTTCTTTTCCCATCTTTATCCCCTATCTTTTTGCTTTTTATCCTAGAGAAAGATATTCTATTTGGGAATATCCTTAATGTGTAAGTTATGCCCTAAACTCAAACTGTGCTGATTGTTGCCCGTAATCTAGAGCCAAATACGAACTGCCTTCAGATGTTCCTTAATGAGTGTCTATTCTACAAAAGCTGCTTTGCAGCGCAGGTTAAAATTATCAAGCTGTTGGATACAAAGTCAGTACATAGTTAGAATATCATGTACTAAATTGCTTCCTGTGTGTCGGTTCAAGCTGTATAGAAATATTTCTGAACTGTTTGCCTTAAAAAATTAATCACGACTTATTATTTCTTTATGTTCATTATTATTTTTGTAAGTCCTTATTGTTTTGATTAAAAAAATAAATAAAAAAAATAAATTTAAATAGACTACATATGTATACAACCATAATAATTTTTAAATCCTATTTTTGTACCCACAACTAACCTACTACTAACTACAACCAAAAAATATCGTCCTTTTTATTAACAAAGAAAAATCCTTATATTTATTTATTAATTCATCTCCTTTTTACCCCCTGCTCCACTTAAAAAACGTTGAAAATACAAATGTAATAAAAAAATAAAATATTTATAAAAAACTAAAAAAAAAACAAATCCCATTTAACAAAAAAAAACCTAAAATAAATTGTTAAAAAAATACAAACTAACACCAAAACACTAACTCAAAATTACTTTTATATAACACACATAAGCAAACATACATACATATGTATGTACATATATTTACCTTTATAACCACACATACATTTACCTTTATACCATATACATTTTATATAAAAAAAAAACTCAAATCACATATTTACTAGGCGTATGGTTTTGGTGCAAGAGGTGGCTCAGGATCAAGTCTTTCGGTTCCCTCAACGTCTGTTTATGTAGTAAGTCTAAAAAACTTAAAAACAATATTTACAACAAATAAAAAAAAAACAAAAACAAAGTGAAAATATTTCAGTAGTTTAAAGGGAACAAGATAATGATGATGATAAACATCAAAGTAATAAAAAAATAAAATTATAATTACTTGTGCGAGTGTGATGTTTTTATACAATACACGTATTTAATTGAAGTGTGTTCTAAATATGGTTTTGTGTTGATTACAATTTAAGCGACAAACGGCAAAATACCGTTTTCTACGAAAATTATTAATTTACAACTACGACTTTTTTATTTTCCGTATCGTTTTAAAGCTAATTCAAAAACGACTAAAGTAGAAACTGTCTTAAAACAAACTTGAAAATTATTTCTCAAAATACCGAACGTGTAAAGTTACAACAAGGAAGTATGCACATTTTTTTCCAACGCAATGCAAAGTGGGGTATAAGCTATCGATGAAGAGTGACAGTTTGGCTCAAATTTTCACTTGCTCGATAGTGTGACCATTTATATGTTTTAGTCAACATCCAACCATAAGTTATTTCGTGATTGACTGTTGCCTGTTGAAATTTATGACGGTTACTCAAGTTCGAAACACTAACGCCTACTTAGAGTTTTTTCTCTTCCTGTTCTAGTTGTTTCTATTGTCTTGTCTTAATGCATACATGTCACCTTTATTGTTGATCGTTCATTTAAATATCGTAAATTGGTTTTAAAGGCTGGGGCTCCAACCGTTCATTGCTTTGAGGACTCTTTGAAAAATCTTAATTTTGTCTCAGACCTCCAAACACAATTTGCAGTAATATGTTTTTAATTAAGTCTTACCAATTTGTAGCAATATTTTATTTAATACACGTGTGTTTTCTTGTACAAGGTTATGCCGGATTCCCCTTTCCTTTAAAGCTTATTCTAGAGATAGTTTTAAAAAAAACTGTAATACAATCGGCAATCTCCTTTCGCAAGCAAAGTAGGTGCTACATAAATTACAGCTGAGAAGTAAGGAACGCCTAGTTTGCACTTCGGGCTTGCGAATTAGCGTAAATACCCCGCACTTTTATCGTAAGTAAAACAATTCAAATAGTTTTAAAAAAAAAACATTTTTTTAGAAGCCTGCTGATACATTTTTGGGAATCTTTGTTGTAAGGAGTATGCAGTTAAAAAATGTGTTGTATATACATATCTACGAGCATATTTAACAATAGGTAATTTATAGCAAAGAGTTTATTCCAAAACGTCAAATGCAAAGAAACTTTACAAAAGTCTTGCAATGTAAAATGTTTCAGTGTAAAATTTTACATTGATATCTTTTCCAAACAATAAGCAAACTATGCATTGTTAAACATGATGTTAAATTTTTTACGTTGACTGTAAAGTATCATGATATTTTGGAACTCAGAAATAATAATTGTGTTTGACATAAATTAAGTCGCATATAAAAATATAGGTTACTAGCGGATACCCGGCATGTCCTACTAAGCCCCCCTTCTTGTAGTCTTATTTATGAAAACATTCATAGCGTATGCGTCGATATAAATAGGGATCTATCAATTTTTTAAATTTCATTAAAATATGTTAGATAGTTTCACAGAGACAAAAATTGCCCCCTACCTCAGCTCGTGGTTCTATTTTTTAAATAATGTTAGCTAATGTATCCATATAAGTATGAATCTATCTTGTATCTTTAAAATTTCATTTAAAATCTGTTGGATAGTTTCGGAGAGGCAGGAATTGCCTCCTAACTCCCCTCGTGGTCCTAGTTCTGAAGAAATGTATAGTCTAAAACCATCTTCACAAAAGTGGCTTTCTAATGAAACCGGTTGGATGGTTTCCTAGTATTTAACGGTTATAAGTAGAAACGTTTGTATTTTTTATATGTACGTGGGGAGCAAAACCGTCAACATATTTGCCGTTATTATCTTAATATTGTTATATTTTCTGTTCAACCATCAATATTAGAATCATTTCTACACCAAAATAAAGATACGTGTTAGGACAATTTATATTGCATAACAAAACAATTTTATTCCATTTAATAACAAAATTAAACAATTAATTCTTCTCAGAAGTAATTTTGACAGTTTTGCTTCAATCTAATTCTCCTTTAGCTAATAAAATTTTGTCCACAATCCCTTATTTTTTAATGACACTTTTAATACGTCTGGGCATACTTTCGACTAAATTTTCAATGTGGTATATTTGTCCACTCCGTATGTACCCGGTGCCACAGTTCGTCAATGTTAGTAGGTGGACTTTTGTACTTAGCCAACTGACGCTTAATGTATGCCCACAAATGTTCAATCGGTTTCAGGTCAGCACTTTGTGCCGGCCACTTGAAAGTGTAAAAAGTTTGGTTTCGGAGCCAGGTTTGGACAATTTTGGCAGTATGCTTGTGGTCTCCGTCTTGCTGGAAAATTATTTCTACGGCCGGTTAGGCACATTCGTCAACAAAATCAGGCAACTCTGTATTTAAAATATGAAGATATACAGGTATGTGATGGAAATCGATTTTAAAAACGAAACGATTTGAAACCAAAAATATCGTTTTCAGTATCCTTTAAAATGGATTTTAAATACATATTTCTTTTATTTTCAGTCATTATTCTTTTAAATTTTATATTTAATACGTTAACTGAAGTGTATTCTGAACGAAAACTTAATCCTTTTATTCAGAAATGGATTTTAAAATCCCCCGAAATTTATCACACCTTCTAAAAACGTTCGTTTTGAAATCGATCTATACAGTGGGCCATTGAAAAAAATGTTTACGTCTATTTCTCTTAAGGGATGAAATAAAACCGAAAAGTTTAGCAATTTAAGTAAAAATGAAACAAACCTTTTTATTGGTGTATTACTGTTTCTGATATTGTTGATAGAACAGAAAATATAACAATATTTAAGTAATTTCGGCAAACATTTTGACAGTTTTGCTCCCCACTGTATATACATATAGAGTCAACATTTAGTATATTGGTCGGCTCAGCGTCACTTCCTTAATCTGGCTATGGCCCAATCACTAGCTGGCAGTGTGAGTCCATACAAACAGTGTTCGCATTTTTTAAAGATAATTCAACAAAATTTAATAGCTTAATTTTAAGAACAAAACCAGTTGAAAATAATAAGACGGGTAATAATTATTTTGCGAAGACGCCCCGTAGATGTGATGGTATTCAAACAAAAACCGCCTATTAAAACATCTTTGTATTGTGATCCTTCATCAAGCTACCAAATTCTATGGGTCACTTTAAGCGAACAAATATTTGACAAATTTCTTTTTTATCTGTCCGTATCTATTTCACGCCGAATTTTTGTGATCGTAATTTAATGCTTAATATTAATGTTGGTCCCCCGGGGGTATGAAGAGATATATAGTAAGGAAATTTAAGTTTTTGTGTTACACCCTTCAGGGAAAAGAGGTAGAAGCAAAATGGACAGAGGTTAGTCAGATCCTTATCTGGCAATTTAAAAAAGTTAAATTATTGGGATCAACATATACTGCTTGCCTTTCAGCAGTAGGGAGTAGACGGCATTAAAGCATTGGGTGATTTAATGGTCCTGCCGGACTATAACTTAAATGGTCACACAGGATTAACGCACCGTAGGGCTAGACCAACACAGCATGTACTCACGTTAATCCCCGTACATCAGTTTATACATAAACATATTTCAAACCAGATTATTTTAATTAAAAACTTAACCTTAATTGAAAAGTTTGTAAAGGTGCATCAGAGTTTATCCAGGTTGTCGAGTTAAATTCTAGTCTCCAGCTAGTGGTTTATCGTGTTGACATGGCTTAACCATCTTACTTGTTTTTTTTTTATTATTTACGAAAAGCACCTTTAAGCTATTTTTAGTTAAACATCTCTCTTTCTTCTTATCTTCAAAGACTCTCTTGCTTCTAGAATGAAGCAAATCTTCTCATAAGTTCTTTTAGATAACATTTAATTCAAGTAACTGCAACATTATCGATTACCAAAGTAATTTTTGGGAATACAAAATTTTTAATTAACAAGATTTTGTTTGTCGTGCCTAATTCCCAATTTCTATTATTGATAAAAAAAAAAAAACACTGAAATTTGTTGTTGATGGGATTAGCTTTTCCTATGCGCATTTCACTGGATTTTTGTTAAGAGCAGCTTTTGAACTTGTTAACGGTTCATATCTTAAAAATAATATTTTGTATTAGTATCTAACGCTTGTCGCTTTTATTGTAATTTATCAAGCCATATCTTGTACACACACTTGCTTTACTACAACTACAACTGCTGTTTGAGAATGAATGTGTTCGGACTGTCGATATGTCTGTCGTTTTTTGCTACCAATATGTATCATTATTATAATCATTACTTTGTTTATATGTAATTTGTTGTTATTTCTTTATAATTATATGAAATAAACAAAAAAAAAAAGATATACTTTTATAAGGTGTCACCTTGTATATAGAAACCTGTATGTATGTTATGGCAGTCAATAAATTGTATGGAAATTTCGAAATATTAAACAACGACAAATATCTACTACTTTATATGCAACATGCCACAAACATTTATGAAATATGAATATTGCTCGAGTTTTCTAATTTTGCCACTTGTTTTTTTTCTGTGATGTCAACTGTTGCTGATTTATTTTTTTTTTGTAATTTCCTACTCTGCTGTCTTTATAAAATGATAAATTTAAAGCATATATGTACATGTTTGAAGGTATACAGACATATAAAAAATTTATTTAAAAGTATGTACAATCTAACGCTGTAATACTCGTACATTTGAATTTTATTTTTCTGTTAAATGTAACAAAAAAAAACGCTGCAATATTTCTGATGCTGATGATGATTGTTTTGGAATTGTTACGTTTTTAATTTAATAAAATGTATTTTCGTAACAATTTATCTGGTATTTTATTTTATTCATTTTTATGTGCTATTTAATATTACATATTTTTTAAACACATTTGGTTTACGAATTATTTGTTTGATTGCATTTTGTGATTTTTTGTTTGCGTGCGTGTGTGTGTATGGGTGTTTTTTACTATGGTAGTTTTTTTTACAGATTTAAATAAGTTCTAAAGAATAATTGCATACATATGTATGCAATTTAATTCAAAAGAGACATTAATTTTGGAAAGTTACTTTTTTTAGTTACGAATTAAAACACCAATTTACCCCTGTATTTTTTTAAATTTTAGGATTTTGAAAGAAAATTAAAGGCTTAATAATTGCAATTAGTGAAATATCTTTGGCGTTAGACTAAAAGGTATTAAGTCAAAAAAGTCATTTTTAGTTTTTGTTTGGTTATGAATCAATTTTTCTTTGGTTTAATATCAAAAGCTCAAGTCTAACACAAATGTTTGCAATGGTAACCATTTGCTCTTTAGGCAATATGTGAATTAGTTTAAACAACTAAATAATTTTCAATTAAATATTACGAAAAACTACAGTTTCTCACTTAAGATCTTTTTGGCAACCTTCAAAGATTTATGCCTGCATTTAACTATGAAAATTATCCTTAATAAACATTTGTTAAATTTAATAATCGTTTATGAACACGGGGGATAATATTCAAACAAAAATGGAAATCAAAAAATAAAATAAATTAACATGCTTTCACTCTTTCAAATAAAATCAATTTTATATAAGACTTTCGACTGCGACTCTTGGCTCTTTAGACAAAATAATAAATATCTAATATTTAAGGATTTTTGAGTTTGTGTGGATCCAAGAGCGACGCATACACTGTTTGCAGCAAATTTTTAGCCGGCGGCGTCATCGGTCCATATTTCTTTGAGAACGATATTGAACATGCTATTACCTTCAACGTCGAACGCTATATGTCGATGATTTCTTTGTTCTTTTTGACCTGATTTAGATGATATGGACACCAATGGCATGATTATTTTAACAGGGCGGCGTTACATGCCGCACAGCTCATTCTTGGATATGATATGAACTGCCAACCGCGATAGTGCGAATGACTTGTTCTTATAGTTCGAAGGTCTATATGAATCAGTCACAGGGGCCCTAGATTTCCCCCAAATTCTTTCGTTCTTCTTCCTAAGATGTAGATTACGTCTGCCAAGATATCTGGCACAACGGAAACCATAGGATTTGGTTCCTGGGCTGGTTATTGGTTAAGGCTTCCTGAGCTAGAGCTGAGAACTTTAAAAGTCGGCTTCCGGGGCTGATGTTCCATGCAATCTGGGGAAGTTTAGCCCGCTGGTGGATCGCTCTATGCTGTTTTTATTCTCCAGATGCTGCTTTTTAGTTCAGCAGCGGGGGCTAGATAGCTCTCTAGCAAGGGGTGTGCGTACTGGGTTCTGCTACCTCCCTGCAAATAATACTACAAGTCTATACACCCATGTAAAATATAGCCTATAAGGGACTAGGACTAGTCAAAGGTAACCCAAATGAATTGAAAAAACATGGTTTATATAACATTACGATGTCCTAGGGCTCGACCATATAACCCAGCTTTGCATTACAACGGAATTGTCTAAGAACTACTCCTGTTCATACATACTCGCAGTGGATAAGTTTTAAGACTACTCCATTGTAAACTCCAGAGGATTTGTTTTGAAATCTTTTAAAAACGAAAACATGTCGTTTAACTACAAACTCTTTTTTAACAATGACATGGTCCACGATTGCATTACATTGGACCATGTTGAAAGTAGTCTATGTTAGCTGTGGTTCATGAGGGCCCGAGAGTTAAGGCCTTAATACAGGTGCTTAGTGAAATAGTTCCACTACCTCAACTGCTGACAGTTATGCTTTAAGATAAACCTATTTCAATTAATTTAACATTTCAATTTAGATGAAGGATGCTGATGATTATTATCATTTCAAAATTTCTTAAATTGTCTTAAAGCGAAATTATTTTCTACAACTTTCTAAATACTTACTTATGTACATATTTAAGTATGTTAGTATTAGTAACATTTTTACATTTTGAATGCTTGTAATCTCTCAGAAAAATGTAAGCTTATGAAAACAACAACAAACCCACAAAATCATACGTTATCATTTAATCAATACTTAAAATAAATTTGATGTGTCATGCTCGTTTACTCGCATTTTGTTGCTATTGTTATTGTTGATCAAATGCGAAAGGAAAAAAAACTCAAGAGTATCAAACGGTTTTAAACAAAAACTTGGACTCTAAACCAGGGGTGCTCAAAAATGTTTTGCATATGTAGTCGTGCTTCTGCATATGTATTGCGAGAGAACTTAAAGTACAGAGATATGCAAAACTAAGCGCACAAATTTTATTTAAATTTAATAGAAAGCAATTGTTTTGGCAGTTAAACATTTATAATAATACAATCCAAACTAAATTTTCTATTTTTTAAATTGACTTTTAAAATTTTAATATATAAAAATTTTTAAAAAACGGTAAGAATTGGAAATTTTCCAATATTACTTTTAAACAAATTCAGTGTGAACTGTGAGCATGTTTGGAAATTAAAAGTAAGAATTATATCTAAAAAAAACTTCACTAAAATCTTCTACATTTATGCTTTTATGACAGTTTCGTAAAAGCATAAAAATATTTTTTTAATATATTACTTATCTTACACACTGTATTTGAAACAAGATCAACACAGCTTCCGTACATGTGCAACTAAATTAATGAGAGTTAAAAACAAAGGGGTGGGACTTCTAAACAATTGTTTGCTTGAATGAGCATCACTGCTCTAAACTTAAGAGGCATCTAGTTGTTCAAAAACAAAAGTGAAACAACAAAAAAAAATTATTTGAAAAAAACGAAAAGTTAAAAAGATTTAAGAAACAGGAAAACTTAGTAAAATTTTCTATTAAAATATGTATGTACACATCGCTCCTTTATTGCAACATAGTCATATCTCAAAATATTACTGGTATTACTTACACTAAAAAATCTTAATAAATTGATTTTAATCATCGAAATCATAAAATCAAGTAAACAATTTGCAGAATTTGCCTTTATCACCAAAATGATTATATTGATTACTTAAAATTGTAGAAATTGAAAATTGTAAATTTTTTTTTCAATAAATGATATTTTAAATTTTTGTTAAAAATGTGATTGAAAATCTATGAGATTTAAGGCAATGTGTTAATTAATTCAATTACAAAAATTATTAAGAAAAAGTCTATAAATTATTATATAACCTCATTTGATTAAAAAGAAACAAATAACTAATGAATATAGTAATTGCGTTGAGCAAACTAGTAATCAAATTATTTGTTAGATTCAATTAAAATTTTTATTGAATAAATTGTTATAAATATTTAATTGAAATAAAAATTAAAAACTTAAAAATACGCCCTAAAAGGTTTCGGTAATTTTAAAGATTAATATAAAGATATATGATAAAAAAAAAGAATACGATAACTTCAATATTGTAAATCGTTAATTCTTACGAGTATTCCAAAAAAATAAAATCAATTTTGACAATTCCCAATATAAATAATACAATTTTTTTTACAAGAAAAAATAAACTAAGGGCCATTATTACAACCTAATGATAAAGTTGCTGATAGTTAACGTGAACAATAGCTATCTTCAACGATTAAGTGACCAATAAGTTTTTTCCATTATTATAACTGTTCGATAAAATAAAAGATGTAATTTATATACTGTGGCAACATTGCAGTATATACCGACTACTTTTGTTCGTTTAAAATACATGGTGGCAACGCCTTAGTTTTGCTTGTTTCTTTAATTAAAAGCAAAAGTAAATTTTTTGTGCTTAATTTTTGGTTTTTATGGTAAATTGTTTTTTTTGTGTTTTATTGTGTTAAACAAAATGTCGAAAATAAATAATGAAAGTGAATTTAATTTGACATAAAACTGTCATTGAAGTTACCATATCTTCAGCAGAAAATATGGCATCTTCAAGTTCTTAAAGTTCACTTGTAAAGTTACCATGAGGACAAACCTGGTGTTAGCTTATCAGTCACTTGTTAGGTTAATGTTAACTTGTAATAACCAAAAAGCATTTATCTGTCAGATAGCATCCTAAAAATAACTATTTGTAAGTTGTAATAATGGCCTTAAGGGTTTAATTTATTTAATTAATATATTTATTGCATTTTATTTTGAAAACCATTAACATATTAATTAAATCAAAAATTTGCTTGTAGTTTTTGTTCAATGAAAAATATAATTGATTCAATTAACACTTTAATCAAATAAAAATACTTTTCAAGCAATGTTTTTAATTGATGAAAATCGAATGAAAATTTGTTTCTCCGTTAATTTAAAAAAAAAGGTTATTTCTCAAACTGAATCAAAGTGTTAGCAAAATATATTTTATTAAATCTATATAAAAAGGTTAATTTTGAAAACCTTTATAGCATGTTTCCAAGTTTGATTTTTTAGAGATATGACTATGTTGCAATAAAGGAGCGATTTGTATATTAGATTGAAGGTGTTTTAAAACGTTATTGTTGTTTAGTGGGAGGATACCTTTTTCAAAGTGAAAAGATTACAACAAAATTAAACAAATTCTCATTGTATTTTAAGGTTGCTATTTTTGTTGTTGTGGTGCTTTTTGTTAATTTTAACATTTTATTTTTTTTTTTATTTGAAATTTTGATATTTAGTAAGGCTTCAGCTCATCAAATTTAATTTTCATTAAATTATTTTTACTAAAGAAAGGAATTTTACAACATGTAATTAATTAAAATTTATTGATAATAATCAAAGTAACTTTTGGGAATACAAATTTTAAATGACAAGATTTTGTTTTTCGTTCTCATTTCCCAATTTTTATTCTTGATAAAAAATTCCGGAAATTTATTGTAGATGGGATAAGCTATTCCTATGCGCATTTCATTGGTTGCTTAGGCCAGATCGTCAGAAACTTCATTCAAAAATTTTATAAAAACTAAAGATATTAAACAATTAAAACTTTTAAGCGACTAAGAAATATCAGCAACATTTTTACTTGCAACAATATCAAAGCTTAAACAAAAACCACAACAATAAACAGTGAGTTTATCTTTTCTTACATTCCCCACTACAATTGGATAGAATTCTTCCAACATTAATTGTAGTGTAAGTACGTTAAGAAAAAACAAAATGAAAACAAAAACAACTTTCTTTATTCTTTTCGCAAAAAATAAACCATGTTGCCAGTTTAGTTTTTTGAGCCGTGAACTTTAAAGAAATATTTTGGGTATACAAAATTTTCAATTTACAAGATTTTGTTTGTCGTGCTTAAAAATTAGTTGTAAGTTGGGACTTTTGAAAAGCAGATTTCGATTTTATAAATTAGATTTAACAGATAAACCTTACTTGTTTCACCCTCTTAATACTTCACGATATTAAATTTTGTTGGTCTTGTAAAATATGACCGAGTGTTGCCATAATAGAATATCTCGGCTTTATGTCTGGTCGTATACAGTGGGCATTTTTGCTTATACAAGATATATACATATTTCCCTTTTCACTTTCGGTAATGGGTATAAAAAACAACAACAATATCGGACTTTATGCAACAAAAATTAAAGCCAATTATGGACCGATCTGGCTTAATTTCAATAGCCAAATTGAAAGGAGCATATATTATATACATACATAAATGTATAACAGCCAAGTCTCCATTGTTAATGGGGTCTTCAGAAAACCCATTTCAACAGACTGACATACAGAAGGCAGGCGGCTTTCGTTAAATCTAACGCCCCAGAATATATACACTCAAAACATTTTGTAGATAAATTCAAACGAAAATTCATTTTAAACATCTTAGAATTCATTAAAAAAAACGGAACATTTACATTTCATTTAAAAGAAATGATTTTTACATTTACTTTTAAATTTTTTATTTATTAAACAGCAGATTCCTTAAAATTGAATGGTTTTTACTTGTAAAACATATATTTCATCCGACAAAAATCAAACTACATAACAATATGAATGTGGAAAACATTATTTTTTGGTAGTCTGTTTTTTGAATAACAAACATAAATGTTAAAAAATAAAATTATTCGTAAAATAACTATATTTTAATTCAATTTTATCAGTACGGAAAACGAATTTAATAACCCAAAATCAGTTACTGTAATAATTTTATGAGTGTATGTACTTTATAGGGACTAGGATCAATATTAACGGAAGGAAAAAATGAGAATGATATAAGGAAGATACGAAATTGCTTTAAGTTTGAGACATAAAACTTGATAAAAAAAAAAACAATATGGGTAATTCCATGTCAAATCGACTAAGAGTGGGACCCGACCCATTTCGATTTTAATGAAATTTGGTGATAAGGTTCCTTTTTTCTTATAAGGAACATATATGAACGAAAAAATTTTTAAAAATGTGTTTTCGCCGAATTAGCCGAAGGTGTTGAGATTATTTCTTCAATCGGACCAAGTCAAAAACCCTATTTTTTTATTTGGCTGATTTTTTTTATATAATACCTCAAACTGTTCTTTAAAAAACCTGAAACTTTGAAGGAGGTGTTTTTTTTTCTTTTTAAGATATGATTTTCTTTCTTTCGCAACCTTTAAAAAAATAATCTTAAAATATAATTTTAATATTGTACTTTTGAGCAATAAGTACACTGTGTTAGTTGCAAAGAACACCCGAGCCGGGCACCTGGTGTTTTAACCTAATTGCGGCTCGCTGAATCCAGTGGTGACAACTGTATGACCAACTCCACTTTATTATTTATTGCGGAATTGCAGTTTTTTTTATTAATTTCAATAAGCTGAACCGATTTTGAGTTACGCGACTGTATGCTGTGCAACCTCCTTTATTCCCGAAATAACGGTATATCTTGAAAACAATAGCTTACCCAAAAAAAATGGTTCCCACCACTGGATTCAGCGTGCCGCAATTAGGTTAAAACGCCAGGTGCCCGGCTCGTCTGTTCTTTGCAACTAACACAGTGTACTAATTGCTCAAAAGTACAATATTAAAATTGTATTTTAAGATTATTTTTTAAAGGTTAAAGGTTTCTCTACCACACGGCATCACAATCTAAATTTACTTAAAAAGTGGATTTAAATTAAAGCAACGATACATCCCTTTCCACCTGTGTTCAAACGCATAAAAAAAAAATAAAACAGGCTTATAAACGGTTTATGAAACGGATTTTCTATGAAAATTTGTTTCTTTAGTAAACCTCTTGTAACCCTGTTTTAGCCACAAATTGCAGTTTTTTTGAGCAAATCGGTTAAATAGTTTATAAGTTCTATGGCTACTATTAATTGTGTTATATTACGACAATGTGCGCTGCTTGTTTTACTATTTATGTGCGAAAAAAACTCTTTCTTTCTCATAACTTCATTTAAAACAAAAAGAAATTCAAAAAACTTTATTTTTGCTTCAAATGCATTTGTACGAAAGAAAGCGTTTGTTCGACATCTGGAGGTCCACGCATTTCGCATTCAATTTCTCAAAACATCCTACGCTTTAGTCCATGTAACTTGTTGCATATATGTACATAACTACAAAGTTTCTACTCTTTTTGAGAGGTGCGTGGTCATCGAAAAGGCGTGTAACGTGTTGTGTTTCCCTTCAGCTTTAGTGTATGTCAATGTATGTGTTTGAGATTGAGTTTAATACTTTGATTGGTGTGTTCTTGATATTTACGTTACATTTTTTGTTTATTCTGTTTTTTTTTAGTTATTTTGCTTATGTGTTTTCAGGACTTTAAAATTTAAGCACAGCCGTGAATAACGTTGTAAGGGACAAAATAATTATTTTTCAGGAGAGCAAAAAAAACATTTTTAAAAGGTAGGATGAATTATTTTTTATTTTAGATTATCAAAAATAATGATAATTAAAACTATTATGCAGAACATTAGTTTATGATTTGTTAAGTGGAAAAACGTTTCATATTTACAATTGCGAAGTCAGTAAAAACGTTTTCCCATTATGCAAGCGGCTATTTAAACGGTGTTCCACGTTGCAAAACCATTTCGTTTGCATCATATTGTTTGTAATTTACAACGTTCTTCCACTAGCATACACTTTGTATTGCATTTTGACAGCGTTAAGGTGCATAATTTGATGTTTATGCAGTGTAAGAGAGCAATGTTAACGGTAATCTGCAAAAGCAGGTTTTGATAAAAGTGGATTTTACAATGTTATTCGCGGCTTTGCTTCAATTATTTTACTTTGCTGCGTGTTAAATAAACGTACATTAGCTCATATTTACTCCAACTAGCAACAGCTACAAATGTTTACATTAAAACACATACATACATACGTATACCAAAATAAATACATACACATGTGTCTCCTTGAACTTGTTCTTGTCCAAAAAATAACCAATTTTCTTTTAATCTTCTATAAATTAACATAATTTGTTTGTTTGTCTGTTTATTTGTTTGTAATTTTTTTTCTTTTATTTAATTTAATCAGGTTTTTGTTCATTCTTTATGTCGAATTTGCTTCAGATTGTCTAGTTAATCTTTATCATATGTACATGAACACAGACATAAACCCAGCATACACTTGCTGTGTATGATGGTTATATTTTTACATTGTAAAGTTTCCATAAGAATTCATATTTTCTTTTAATGACATGAATTTTTTTTACAACAAAGTTAAATAATAAATAAATTAAAATCTTAAATTTGTATGTAAAACAATTGTTGTTTTTTTTATTATTTAATATACATTTTAAGATATTTTGTTGTATCTATTTTTAATGATTGTTTAACTCAAGTGTTAAAATATTTTCTTTACAAACAATTTTGATTGGTTTTAATTATAAGTACTAGCACAAAAATATAAAAATGGAGCAAAATACCTATATAAAAATAAAAACTGTTCTTTTTAACGACTATCGTTAATAAAATGTAAACAGCTTTTTTCCTCGATATATTTTTTTTTCTCAAATCGATGACTTAATATTAAACGGGCCTTACGTAATTTTTTCATAATAGCGTTTTTTGCTTAAACTGGTAAAATAGTTACAAATACATCTTTCTTAAAAACTTCAGAACTTCTATATATTTGCGATATTTTCGTAAATTCTGTGATATACAACAATGAACATTTAAATGTTTAAAATTAAACAATCACCCCTTTTATGAAAGTCGACGTTTACACATGTCGACACAATCGAAACAGGAATTGTATTTTCTTAGTCGTTTTTGATAATAATCAACTACTATTGACAGTCAGTTAAAAAAATTTTAAATAGAATGTTAACATATTTATTAAATACCAGAGCATTTAACCCGATACTTCGTTAGCGTCTCCTTTTCCTTCGTGGAAATATTTTTATGCTAAAGTTTATTTTTGTTTATTTTGTTTAAATTCTAGCATTTAACCCACTACTTTGTAATCGGGCCTTTTCTTTCATGAACATATTTATTTGCCAAAGTATATGTATCTTGGTTTTGGCAAAAAAGTTCCAACATTTTTCATCTCATATATAATTTTGTGTTTCTAAGTTCAATATTATAGAAAATTCAAAAAAAAAATTCTCACCCCCTTAAACGTTCGAATTCCGAAAAAGTCCCAAATATGCATTTGTATTTTTTAGATAAGTTACAAATGTTAGAAATTTTTCTATGCGTATTGGTTTAAAAGCTAGACGGTGGACAAAAAAGATCCAAAACACAGTTTTTACCCGTTTACTACCTATAACGGCCGTATTTCGCAAAAGTACCAGACACCTATTTGCTTTTTTTTAATGCACAAAAATAAATATTAAGTTACCAAAAAATACCACTTTATTTAAAAAAAAGTTCCAGTTAGAGAACGAAAAAGTACCAAAAAAATCCCTCTTACAGATTCTCATTCACGCAGGGCCTTGCATGTTTAATTTTATCCAATACCAACGGATATTCAAAAAGTACCAGTCAAAGAATAAAAAAGGACCAAAAATGTTCCTCTTATAGATTCGCATCCACTCAGGACATTGTATGTTGCATTTTATGTTTCTAAGTTCAATACTCACGGAAATTCAAAAAGTACCAGTTACAAAACAAAAAGTTTCCTCATTGATTTTTATCCACTCAGGACATTACATTTTTATGCTTCTAGGTCCAATAAACACGGAAATGCAAAAACTATCGGTTAAAGAACAAAAAAGTACCAAAAAGCCCGCTTACAGATTCTAATTCACTTAGGACCTTTCATGTTTAATTTTTTGTTTCTAGATCCAATACTAACTAAAATTCAAAGAGTGTTAGTTAAAGAACGAAAAAGTTCCGCAATAGATTGTTATCCACTCAGGACATTGCATGTTGAATCTTGTGCTTTAAGGTGCAATATTCACGATAATAAAAAAAATGCCAGTTGTAGAACCAAAAAGCTAAAGAAAAATATCAAATATCCCGTATTTCCCTTATTGGTACTATATTTCAAAATTTTCAGTATTATATTGGGAGCCAATAATTTAGTACGAATATGTCAATGAATGATGAAAAATGTTTTGTATAAAAGAAGTACCAAAAATAGTTACTATTTTCGCTCCTTAAATGTTTGAATTTCGAAAAAGTACGAAATTCATATTCAGATTTCTTTGATAAGTTTCAAATGTGGTTTAAAAGATAGATGGGGTGCCAAAAAAGTACTAAAATCCAGGTTTTGCCCGTTTCCGAATTTCAAAAAAGTAACAGACAACTGTCCGCTTATTTTTCTAAAGAACAACGATAAGTATTGAATTTTTTTTTGGACATAACTATAAGGTTACCGAATTTTCCCGGTTTTACCCTTTTTACCCCCTAAACATTCGAATTTCCAAAAATCCCGTCTTAGTGGATCGATTTGGTGAGTGACTAATCTCTGGTCTAAATTTCAGGCGTTTAGGCTGATGAATCAGTCAGTGACTAAGTCAGTCAGTCAGTCACGTTACAATTTTATATTATATACATATCGCCGCAATATTTAAAGAACGCTGTAACTGACAAAACATAAAATGTTCACCAGAGCCAAAAAAAAAACCTGTATAAATGAAAGAAGAAAAAAATTCATATCACTAAAACTAAACAACTTAGGAACATGATTTTAAAAACTTTTTTTTATTTTTTCTCTCTTTAAATATTGGCTGTAATCATTTTCTCTCAAGTCTATTATTCCCGGAGGCTTACAGCAAACGATTTTTTTTTTTTTGCGTATGTGAATTTTTTTTCATCATGCAAATATGGGACCGGGACTAATCGATGCATTATTTTTTTCTGATAACAATTACGCAAAAACAACGTATTTTCGATTTTTTGTCAGTTACAGCGTTCCTTAATTCTTGCGACGATATATGTTTAAAATAAAAAAATGCAATTCAAAAGAAGATATGCCCACTAATTTAATAGGTAAATTTAACGCGAAAATTGCAAAATTCGAAAAAGTTTGCTTAAATAGTGCAAATTCGCTAAAGTTTTTAATATTTTAAACAAGCTATAAAATTGATTAAAAGTCTCTCAAAATAAGGAATGGCCAAAATTCGGTAAAAAGTGCTAAATTAGCGGAAATTCGCAATAATAGTAGTTGATGCTGTCAAGAATCAGAAAACGCTTATATCGCGAACATAACAATAATTCGCGAAAAAAATTCCAAGTTGGATACAAACTCTAAAATTTATTTGGAATCGCTAAATCGGTTAAAAAAACACAAAATGTCGGAAATAGCACAAATAGCGTTAAAAAAAATAACTACAATAATGAAGAACAAAAGTAATAGAAAAATAATTAAAGATGGGATTTTGTTTTGTCACATTTTCGATAACTAATCGACGTTGTCACAACACTCTTATAAAATACCAAATAAACGTCGAAGTGATGTAGTCGTCGACTTGATGTGACAACAATTTTGAATTTATTTGGACATCGACAACGACTTACATAATAGGGGTGAATATTTATTTATTTGTAAAAAGTTACAAAAACGATTTCAAATTATATTATATTTTTATTAAACGAGCAATAGTTACAAGGACCTTCATCTTTCAGTATTGAATCTCTGCCGGGAATCGAACCACTCAGGTTTTTAAGTGCTTTTAAAATAAATATTGCTATTTACTCGTTCAATCACTTGTATTGTAAAAACCGCATATGAGACAGAGGTATTTGCTTCAAATACTTACATATATTTATACTTTTTGTGTTAAGGCTTCCCTTATTTATTTTTAAAAAATGTATTCCTTATTTTTCTTTTTTCTTTTTTTTTTTATTTAAACCATTGAAACTTTTATTTCACTTTATTAAGTTACTTTCGGTATTCATTGTATTCTAAATTAAAAATTATTATATATTAATAATGAATTATTTACATTTGTATGTGTTACTACTACAACTTCTACGACTTTTTCAACTCTTTTTTCCACGTTACTTTTTATGTTTGATTTATTGTGTTTCATTTTTTTACGTGTACTATGAAAAAAAATTGAAAATAAATGGAATATATAAACAATTTATATTAAAACTGAAATGAAAAAAATAAACCAAAAATACGCAGCTTGCACGGAGCATGATCGTGAGTACACGTTTTCATTTTAATCAATCTTTATTTTCTTTTTTATTTCCCTTTTTCCATTTTGATTAAAGAAAATTTAACTTAATACCTCTTTGGTATACACGCCGAGTATATTCCAAAGAAAAGGAAATAAGAGTTCAATCAAGGAACGAAATAAAAAAAGGGTTTCACAGTTTTCAATGGCTTACAGAGGTACCATTAAGAGTTAAAAACGAGTACTGAAATTTTTAAAATATGTGCTGCAGCAAGGCGAATTCGCTATAGGTGGCATTGAAAATCAGCCGAGATACTTTTTTTCGTTAAGTCTGGTACTCTGTTCAACATTTCACGTGAAATGCTGTCAAAACGCGTATGAAAAAAAAACTTGTGCGGAATATCTATGAAATAATGTTGATAGAGTTGTACTCTGTTCATTTTTTGAAAAAGTTCCGAAATGTTTCTGGCAACATTTTTGTACAACTGCGAAATAATGTAAGCTGCATTTATTTCACGTGGAATTTTAAGCAAAAGCAAACAAGTATGAACTGATTTTAAATAGGAAATAAAAAATTAAAATAACACAACCGATAACAGTTTTTAATCCATATTTACTTTCTTCTTTGTTATATTTTTTATTAAAAAAAAAATATTTTTAGTTAAATACATGTGGGGTTTGTTTACATACGGAAAACAATGTCGCATACTTTGCAGAAATAAAAACGTCAAATTGTACAAATTCGCATAATAGGTAACAGTGATACATGTCAAAATTTTCGTGTGAAATAATTAATGTTGCTCAACATTTTTCACAAATTGGAACAGAGTACTAGGCTTTACTTAGAGAGAGAAATCTCAAGTTTTGCTTTTGACGTATCGACGAACCGAAGCATCAATTAAAATACAATGTTGTTTTTTATATTGTTGTACCTGTTGTAGTATTGTCACCACCGGATATATAGAGTCGCCCTGTGTTGTAGTTAGATATTATTTTAAAAAATAGGAACGTCTTTACAGAATAATTTTAGATATGTATGTATAATTAGGCAGTTTTAAATAAATAAGCTTTTTAATACTTTCAATTTCAATATTTATCATGTTAATCTTGTATTTTACACCACTATAAGTGGAGAAGGTATTGATTTATACCCATCATTTTGTTTGCCGGTGGACTAAGAATTACTTTCTGAATCGTTCGAACAAAATTCGTCCGACTGGCAGTCTGTCTGTGTAGCCATGTAAATCTTGTGTGCAAAGTTCATAATGAAATACATATTGGCACAGGAGTGAACATACATATTGGCGTTGGGGTGAATCTATCTATAAATATGTGAGAAATCGGTTCCTTGTATCACATATCCCCGATACACATGTCCTCCCTGAATAGAGTCTTACTGCCTGTTTAACGAAAAGTAACGTAAATTTCTATGCAAACGTTAAAAAGAGACATCGTGCGATTGGCCATGCCGTCCCTTAATTATGCACAGCATGCGAGCAGGGTCCTCATGACACCACCACATATTTCTGTTCAGCCTGCCGTCGCTTTGCTCAGGACCCTCCATGTGGAAGTAGCAAAGTGTTTTAAAATTGATAACATTTTTATAGAATGATTTCACTATTTTTGCAGATTTGTTAACTTAGCGATAGCCTTTCGGTGGATTTGCATTGTTTTAGAAAATTTTTAAAGAGATAGGTAAAAAATATTTATACATTCAATAAGGTTATCGATAACATTTTTACAAAAAATTCATTAATACATATCTTATAGATTTGAAAAGTTTTGGAAAACTTATAAATAATAAAGTAAAGACCCTTAACGGAGACCTTCCTTAAATGCACCCCCTTTAGACAGCTAGGTTTTCAATTGTCCCCGCGGTGTCCGGACTCGATCTATGAAAAAATATATAATGTACCTTTTTATTAATCTGTAAAGTTATTGATAGTGTTTCTTAAAGGGCCCGAAACGAAATATACATAAATACACAACAGGAGACTATCAAATAATCAGCCATCAAATAAAAAATAAAAACTTTTTGATTTTCATCAAGCATTGCCGGCAACGTGTATGTGTAGCCGAAAAAGACCGACTGCATGCACATAACTATGTGATTGATGTTTTTATTTGATTGTCTCCAGGGCGCTTAATACCTTTCTTTATAGATTTGTATAGTTATACAAAAATTGTCCACAATTTACGTAAACTTTTAGTGTATTTGTAAATTTATAATTAACAGATCTTAAAAGCGCATTGATTACCTATAAAATAATAAAGTTATCGATATGATACCGATACCAGTTCTATGTGTGTAAACTTATCGAAAAATTTTCAAAAATAATTTTTTTGAATTGCAATAAATGCAAATTTTAGACTTATGTATATGAAATGGGTCGGTTTAACATTTTGGTATCTTGTTAATTGCAACTGTGAAACACCTAAATATTGTCTTTAAATATTTCTTTCTTAAATTCCTTTTGTTTTAATCCTTTTAATAGATTTTTTGTCTTAAAATTGCTCATTATTTTCTCTTTTGTTTGGAAATAATTAAACATGTGCTTATTTATTTCTTTATTTAGTTAAGAATTTATTTATTTACCCAATCAAGCATATTTAACTTCACTTATAAACAATAAAATTTAATATTTAAGCTTTTTTATACGAAAAAATTTTA
This sequence comes from Pollenia labialis, assembly GCA_949318255.1. Lineage (NCBI taxonomy): Eukaryota > Metazoa > Arthropoda > Insecta > Diptera > Polleniidae > Pollenia > Pollenia labialis. The sequence continues at coordinate 86,487,004 of OX439140.1, forward strand.
TTTCTTTAATAATATTTTTAATCCTCAATACACTATTTTCTTCTTCTTAAACAGATTTTACATCCTTTTCCGTATTCACGTCTACATGGTTTTATACTGTTAATTGTTTTTATTTATTTGTCGAAAAAAAAAATATTTAAAATAATTTCGAAATTGTTCAACGTAATTCGTTTTTTTTTTTTTTTTTTTTTGAATATTTTTGCATTTTGTTTGTTATTTGGTATAAATTGCTCTTACGAAATTTATTGAGTACAAAAACGGAAAAAAGAAAAACTAAATTATTAAAAATAAAATTTATTTTTTTAAATGTTTTTTTTTTTTTTTTGTTTGAAATAATTTGTAAGTTTGTTGGTTCGTTTGGTTGTTGGTTGTTTGGTTTGTTTAAATTTTGTTTGTCAAAAACGTATTCAACTTGGATATTTTGTTTATCAACTAAAAAGAAAAGCATTAAAGTATAATAAACTCAAGCTTTATTTTTCATTTGATTTCTTAATTGATAATAAAAACTAAATAAAGGAGAGAGAAATATGTCTTAGAATTTATTTCAAACGTTTAAATATAAAAACAAACTTTCCCATAAAAATATTAATGCATCGTTAAATTTCAATTTTCATCACAGTTCAATTAGTGTGGTGAGAATTTTTTAATAAACTTTGAATGACAGTAAAATATCCCCTTTTTATTTCAGTGAACCAGTATAAAAATATGCAAACAATATCTTTTAATATTTCCTTATACTACAGTCGGGCACATAAATGATATATTGTGTTAAATAATGATACAAATTTTGTTTTTCAAATTACAGAAAATCTCTTTAATCAAACCGAAGCTAAAAATTTTATATTTGTAGTATAAAAAGTTCTCGATGGCTCTAACTAATAGTGCATAGATTAAAATTATTAAGTTAAGAAATCTGGCAATGCCATTGAAAGCATAACAAATTGCTTTTTACTCAAATCGTACATGTTCACGGCTTTGAATATGAAAAATGTTGATCGAAAACGTGTTATTATACCTACAATCTTAAAGTTGGAGTTATATTCATTTTGTCATTCCTGTTATACTTTATCATAAATTGTAAAATTTAAGCAAAGTTTGGCAAAGTTTTATATAATTTTGGTACTTTGTATTAGAGGCCTGCACAATTCCATTTGAACACACATTCAAATCATCAAGCAGTTTTCAAACCATATACTTTAGTGTTGCTGTGAGAACGGGTTGAAGCAAAAAACAAGGTCAGTATATTGGAAGTTAAATGAGAAGCGGGTATACAAAATATTCTCAAAAATTTACAACGGAATGAAAAATACACACAGCGATGATAGTGGGAATAATAACTAACCACAACAGAGGTTTTTTGCATTGTATTGTTAGTGGTTGCGAATTTACCTGTAGTAAATTCGCCTTGGTATATATGTTTACAAAATATGTTGTATGTTAATTTATTTGATGAAATTGCAACTACAATTCTTTGTATGCGTACGCCGCACGCGTATACCGTCACAATAAAATTGACGTCCATATCAATATAGTGTTGGCTATTAGCGAAGTGGCAGAGAAGCTGAAATTAAACAAAAAAACAAATAGTGTATAAAAAATATGCTTGGTTACTAAAGAAGTCAAAATGGTACAGTTTCAAAAACAACAGTGTACAAATTCCAAAGTTAATTTGCCATCCCTTAGATATGTCCATCCCTCAGTTCATCTTTCTCTAGATTAAGAAAAATTTCTTAACAACATGGGATGCAATAACAGTCAACTTGGCCTTAAAGCGATCAGTCAGGCCTGTTCTGAAAATCACTTTAATTCAAATCACACGTGTAATATTTGGGGTATTCACAAGGTGTGCTATTAAGTCATATCGTCATAATGTCCTAAATAATATTTTACATTTGTTTAAAAAAAATATTGTTGTGTATCAAACAAAATAAAAATTTTAAAGCTGTGTTCACTGATTCGTAATAAATATGCAGTAGAAATCTAAATTATAAGCGGTTGCCCACACCAGTCATATATATTTCTTGTAATTATTTTAAGACATATGACTTTACAACTTTATGACAACCTTGTGAATCCCCTAATTGTTATGTTCCGTTTTTGTTTGTTTCGGTGTAATTTTCAATTGCACACAAAAACGATGAGAGTTTGAGAGCACCACAAAATTACACGTGTGATTTTAAAAAGCACGTGATTTTCAGAAGAGGCCTGAGTACAGAATATTTCTTTACGAAATCTGACCAAATCAGTTCAATTAAAAGTACTTGTATGAGCCCGAGCCACAAAATTTTACCTAATTACTTTTCATATAACACGTTTTTTTTTTTTGTTTTGATGACGAAAATATACCAAATCATTAGTTTAGCCAAGAAATTGAACACAAGAGATAAGCTGTGGCCGTATTCTGTAATTCGCTAAAGATAAATATTTCCTTCGCTAAAAATCTTTAAAGTTGATTTAGCGTTTTTTGGCTACGAATGCAATACATTTTAATTCGCCGCAGTTTTAGCTTTTCATGTCATCGCTAAAATGTTTAAATTTTGTATTCTCTAAAGCATTTTAACGATCGAGATTTAGCTTTAGCTAAGCGAATTACGGAATACGGGTGCTGGAAAGATGAAATTTCTGCAATTTGATAAAAAAAAAAAATGTTGTATTATGATTTGTGCTAAGAAGGCCAAAATACTTCAAAAGAGAACATTGCAAATCTGTACAGAAAAATATTTTTTCGAAAAACTTTTTTTAACATAAATTTTGCACAAAATATCCAACATATGGGTCATACCTGGCAGATATATTTACATTGTGGTATAGTGTGAAGAGGAGGTTTCGTGCTTCAAAATGGTGCAAGATTTCTTCTTAGACGTGTTTTGGCATGAAGGAGTTGTACTCTAATAAGTAGGAGGTTTTCAAGCAATTTGGACCTTTTTAAAAAGAATTTTTCAAAATGTTCAAGAAATACTTAACTTGTATTTTACTAGCACCAATAACTATTAGGTTGCATAATTATACAAAATGTATTGTGTTTTAAAAGCTCTTAAAACCAAAAAGCTAAAGTCATTTAAAAATTAAAATTTACGAAGAAATTTTTCATTTTAGCAAAACGCTGATGAAGTCCATTTTGGATCACCCTGTTCGGTGTAATATTGGGCCTGTTCGAAAATGCATCACTGCGCTGCATCAGTGATTTCAAATGCTTAAATATATATCAGTGAAGTAGATGTGAAACAAAAAATTGTCAAATACTCCATAAAAATAATAGTCACTTAATAAAAAAAAAATTTTAATTATTTTTTATCGGCATTACCTTTCAAATGAGTGACATAACTTTTAAATCGGTCACCATGAAAGTACGAAGTTAATAAAAATTCCGATTATTCTCTAAAAGCCAAAAAATTGTTTACCTACATAATTTACATAAATCCTAATTGAATTATTAAAATCTGTCCGATTTTCTCTCTACTTTACTATTTTCGAGAAAAAAACTGCTTGTTAGGATTTTGCCCACTTTTGGTAAGACTGTCTGGTCTGAATGGGGAAGCAGCACGCGCGTCATTGGCAATCAGGCCGTTCTTGTTTGTTTGCCTAAGAACGTTTTGCATATCTTCCTCATTGGTGGGCGGTTTGGCGGAGCGCGTCGTTACAGTTTTTCGGCGTTAGACATTAATCATCCGCTTTAACCTAACTTTTTGCATTGTGTTGGTGAAGTACCAATAATAACTTGTTTTTATTTTTCGGTTTTATCCGTGAAGGTATAGGTAGCTTGTAGAGGATGCTTATAAGCTATCAATTTGTGTGTATTTAAACGCCAGCATCAATTTACATCCCAAAAACGAAAGAGAAGATTTTTAAAATTACATAAAGGTTAATGCCTGTATTCTCAAAAAAAAATTGTTAAATTTATTAAAGGTTTAAAGAACAAATTTACTAATAAAATTATTTCTAATAAACTTTTGTTAAATTAAATAATCGTTTATGAATACGGGGGTAATTATTTAAAATATTTAGAGTGGCAATAAAAAGAGTAACTAAAAACTTTATATTCATACATACATACTATATATTTAAAATAATATTTCTCTCTCCTTAACAACAATTTTTTTATTCCTACAGCACATTTTCGCACAAGATAATATTTTCTAATACGAATATTTTATTAATATAATTATTGTTTTATATTTTCCATTATAAATATTTTAAGAAATTTTAAAAAAACAAATTTTTAATGTTCCAAAGAAATCTCCTTTATTATCATCCAACAAACAGGGTGGATCAATGCCAAATACATCGAGCAGTGTACCATTTTTACTCTCGTCCAGTATGCAATCGATACGCTCCAGACGAACATCAACCGTACTCTCATCGGGGCCATTGGGTTCAGGATCGGGTCTTCTACAACAACTGGGCAGTGGCATGGTAAGACAATTTACCTCTGTGTCTGGTACAACCAGTCCCTTAGTACCGATATTGCAAGTTAATAATCAGCGACAAAGTGTTCGAAAGTGTCCGTCACTCAATATTACATTTAGTCAATAAATTAAATTGCAAAATCAAAACGAGACAGTCAAGACAAAGAAACCAATAAAAAAATTTAACAAGAAAAAAGTGAAAACAAACTTTTGAAAAGAAACTGAATTGAATTAAATGGTTGTAATTATAAATGTTATTATTTCAAACTACAAACAAAAAGGATTTCATTAATTACTAAAAATATGAAATTTAAATATTCTAACAAATATAAAAGGTATTTTTAAAATATTAAAGTTTAAAACCGAAAAACAAATATAATTCTAAACATTTTATATTTAAAAAAACACTTTTTTTAGAAAAAAAAACTTTAAAAAGGTATTTTATTTTGTAAATTGATAAACTCAAATTAAACTATTAACTAATTACTTGATTGTGAATGGATTTCTTAATTCATTTACTTTGATAAAGAAAATAAAAAACTTCAAAAGAGGGGCAGAGGGTAAAAAAAATGTAATTTAACTTTTTTTATTGTATTATAAGATTTTTTTTTTTATTTACTATAGAAATAAAAAACATCAGATTTTTATAAGTATTTAATTTCAATAATTCCTAATTGTAATAAAAAAAATTGATTTAAATTATTTAGAAGTCTTACTGCCTGTTTTCAGAAAATGTAAACAAGTGAGTGAGTGAGAAATTATATTGAAAACAACAATAAAAAATGAAAATTTGTTTTTGTTTTCAATATAATTTCTCACTCACTTAATTGCTTACGTTTTCTAAAAATAACCAGTTAATATTTCTTAAAATAAACATTTATTATGTTTTGTAGACAAAGGAATAGAGCAAGACGAATTCACGTTTTATACGGCCTTGAAAACACAGCTGAGCTTCTTTTTTTCTTAATTGGATAGAGAGAAATATCAAAAGTTGGGCCTCCGGAAATGTGAATTCGCTTTGAAATAAAGGAATGAACCAATACACACACAAAATTCGATTTTATTTAAAATAACATTCGAAATATTTTCCACAAAAAACATTTTGTACTTGTTAGTTTTTCTTTGCAAAAAAAATTCGAACCAATTCGGTTTATTTATTAAGACAAACATTTCAAAGCGATTCAAATAGTTTCTATTAAAGACATATCGAACAAAACCAAATAGAATTGTTTTATTCAAAGCATACATGCATATGGAACTGATTCGATTGACAACATTTTGAACTGTTTCGAAAAGTTTTTTATTTGAACTAATTGGAATATACATGCTCGCAAAGCTTTTGGTTTTCTAATAAATATACATATTCAAAAAGTTTTATATTAAATAATTTTAAATATATGTACCCTCAAAGTTTGTTATTGATAACATTTTAAATATGCACATTTGAACAGTTCCCTTTGGAAAACATTTTGGCTATACGCCTCCTAAAACTTTTCTTTTATAAGCACTTTGAGTATGTATATTTGAATAGTTCTATATTGAAGATTAACAAAGTGCAACTTTTGCAGTAGTCACTTAATTTCTCTTCGCATAATTCCCTATAAGCTAGTACGTAGCTATCACCAGTGTTCGAAAATAAACAGAACATTATTTAGCGTACGGCTCACGCACCGAGAAACAATATATATTTTTTTAGTGTTTGTTTATTAATACATGTATTTTGTTTTTGTAAAAAAATATTTGTTTCAACTGAAACGAATGGACGGACCTTTATGTTTTTGGCTAAAAAAAAAAACAGAACGCAAAAAATTTTGCAATCCTTTTTTGAGTTGTAAAAGTACAGTTCTATTTTTTGTTCGAAGATCACAAACAGAAAACCGCTTTTTGTTTTTAATGCTTTACTACACAAACACTATTAGAGCTTGTATTTTCCACATATCTACCGAACAGAACACTAAAGAACGCTAAATAGTGTTTGTTTTCGAACACTGTTTGTCATTGGGATCACTTTTATAATATGTTCCCTATAAGAAACGCAGTAGAGAATATGTACTCTGTTCATCATAGCCAGGCCACAATGCCAAAACACGGTGAAGGGGACATTTCTATCTAGTTCTTTTATATAGTAACCCCTTCCAACTCTACTCCCATTCTTCGAATCGAATCGTCTTCTAAGAAAGAGCTTATATGAAAATTTAATTTTTAAACAGTTTCTGGAAATAACTAAATAACCAATACGAAATTTGGTTGTTTTCTATAAAATACATAACGATTTACAACTCAACTCTAGTTGAGTTGAAGTTTTGCAGTTTTGTATTATTTAATGTTTACAACCCTGTATTAGTGCGGTAAAAAAAACATTTACAACTCAACACCAGCAACTGAAAAGTTAAGTTGTTAAGTTTCAACTCAACTAAGTGGAGTTGTAAACCGTAATGGCGGCATTACTTTTTACCAGTTTCGAATTTTCTGTAAAAATCATCTATTGCAAGCAGTTGCAAAAAGAAAACGTTAATTTGAATAGTTTCTTAAGTTTTCTATAAACAAAAACAACTACTTAAATTTTCAACATAAAACATTTATTTTAAGCAGAATTCTACAAAAAATCATACATTTAAGCCAGTTTAAAGTTATTTTCTAAAGCAAACAGTTAAATCCAGTTTCTAATTGTTTTCGCAAAAAAAAACTATAATATTTCGTACAGTTTCCAATTGTTTTCTTCATAAAGAATACAGTCAATCGGTTTCTTAAAAACGATATTTATTTTAAATAGTTTTGAAATCTTTTCTATATAAAATTTATGTTTTAAGAGGTTTTAAATAAATATCTAAAAAAGATTCAAATAATATTCTACAGAACAGTTAGTTTTGAAACATTCAATAAAAAAACAGTTTAAGATCTTTTTCGGTGGAAATCAATAACTTTCGAAACTAATTCAAAATGTTTTATATTGAAAAAAAAATTATTTAAGACATTCTGATTTTAAACTTGTACATATTGAGTTTTTGTCTAAAAATCTTTTATTTACAAACATATGCATATATAGTTACACTAGTAATTTAATTAATTTCTTTTACAAAAAGTTTCCCAAATACCAACAATTTTTATACATTTTTTTCCCTGAGTGTCTAATAAGTATTTATAATTTATTTTTTTATTGTAAAAGTAGTTTTATTACTATAAATATCATAACATTAATAAATTTTTAGCAAAATGTGTTCCCTACACCCAAAAATAAAGTCCCATTAAAAGAAAAAACTCAAAAAATAATTTTATAGAATTATTTAAATTTATATTGAATTATTGTTATTATTCACACTTCAATTCACAATTTATTTAAGGAAATTTTTCGAAAAACACTAAATACATAAAATGCACTTTTTGTAAAGAAAGTTATTTAAGAACAAATTTAGAATTTTCTAAATTGAATTTTTTTTAACCATATTTTTATTTAATTGTGTACTATAAGTAAATGTAATTTCAATTTAATTATATTAATACATTTCATAATTCAGATTCAGTTACCTTTTTTCTTTAAAGCTGATATAAGAAACGTTGCATTACTTTAAAGCACTGATAAGCACATTCTTAATTTTTCACCACTCGTGTACAAGGCAACAAGTGGTAACTTGAAAACATGAACACCAGAGTTGGAAAAGTTAGTACAATTGTTTTTTTTTTTATTTATAAAGAGTTACAAGTACATACAATAAACAAACATATGCGTAACTAGATTCGTACTTAATTAACCCAGCAATAGTGAATTAGGACGGTTAAGTTAAAACAGACCAGATTCTCTGGCGGGAACAAGTCCTACTTAAGTTATATAATCTTAAAAAAGTAAATTCCAATATTATTGTGAAAACAATTAAAACAATCTTACGGAATCTTAAGCACATTTTGAGCAAAAAGTTGTATTTCAGAATGAAGTCACGAAAGAGGCTGAAGTCATACACTCGTTCATTCAATTCTCTCAAACGGATATATCCTAAAAACAGAAACGTCCTTCCAACAACTATAAACATAACTTTGTGCTTTTTTGGTTATATGTAGATATAAGAAATAGTAATAAATTCAAATATGGCAACCCAAATACGTTTGTGTTTCTATTTTTTACTTTGATAACATTTTATGAAAATCTTATAAATTAAATACGGGGATATGCACAATATATTTTTTTTCTTAATTTTTTGAATTAAAGTGTTTGAAAAGCGTTTTAATTTATCTTACAGACACACGTACAAACATTGCATTTTGCCGTTCTCTTAAAATGTGTACGTTTTTATTGTATAACGCACAGGTTCTCTCGAAAGTAAATGTCAAGTGGTCGAATTTCGGCCACCGGGCGATCCTAGTATGTATAAAAAGGAGTAGAGTAAAGACGGCATAAAAATAAAATTGCATAATATGGTCACAAGTGCAATTTTAAAGCAGAATCTTTAAATGTTGCAAGTTTGACTACATGTTTAACTTGACAAACAACAACACGGTTAACTTCGCATGTGTAAAAGGGCTTCTATCAAATATTTTCCTGCTTTTTAAAAATATCATTTTAAGCTTGTGTTACCCGCCACTGTTTTCTAGGTTTTATAATCATCTTTGAATTAAATAATTCTCTGATCTGGTGTTGCATAAAAATACTTCAACAAATAAATTTCTTAAAGCAAATTTTTAAGGATTTTGTTTAAGCATATTTCAATTATAACTACCTATAGTACACAATTAAATTTAAATTTATAATAAAAACCTTAATATATACTCCCCCGCCAAATTATATAATCAACCTTTTTAATACAACATTTAAAAAAAATTAAGAATTTAATAACATCAAGCACATTCACAAATTATTTTCAGCTTTTTGTAGAATTATTTCAAATGTGAATAGAGAATGTATAGTTTTTCTCCAAAAAAAAAAATTAAAATCAATTGTAAATATGTAAAATTATTGTAGTAATCACACTTTAAATTACATAAATATTTACTGGAAATTTTACACTTGTGAAAATTCTGAATAAAATCTTTTTTACATGCATGCCAAAGTTCATTTTATATACCATTTTATTTTTACTTCTATTAATAAGTTTTATGTTTGTTTTTGTTAAAAGCAATTTTACCTTCATGCACATATTGTTTTATAATAGATTTAGTTTTTTAACAGTTTAGATATTGTATTTTAAACCTCGCAGCGATATTCCATTGCTATATAAACGGCAATATGCACTTGAATGTTGCGGTTTATTTATTAATAATAGTAATCCGCTTTGAAACAGTGATGGTCATATTCGCAATGTCTAAAAACGCGTGGTTGGACATCCAAATTCTGGTGTCGCTATTTGAACACGAGTCCACCAGGGATAAAAATTTGATTTGGTCTTATTGACGCAATAACACTTTTTGCGAAATAAAGGTACTAAACTTTTGTTATTGTGTTCTTTCGTCCCCTTCTTTGAGTTAACAACGATTCCTTAACCAAAAGTTTTCAATAAACAAATTAACTTTTTTTGACAAATATATTTTATAGAAATAAAAAAATGCACACATCAGCTAGCTAGTCGTTATAACGTAGGACGTAATGACTTAAATTTCTAAAACTTACCCACAATCCCATCGTAAACGTACGTTTCAACCGTATTGACTTGGTGTTGCATAATTGTACCGCGTTTCGATTTCTCGTGGTTCGTCATTACACGTTTTCGTTTTTAACCTAACTTTTTGCATCGTATGGGTGGTATACCAACAAAAGCCGATTTAATTTTTATAAGAGACCGACCTTGGAAACTTCGGCTTCAAACATTTGGTAGCTTGTGGAGGAGGATCATTAGACCGTATCGGTAATTTGTACTGGCTAGGCCAAATAATTCAACTTCAGTAATTTTGCTGTTGCGGAGATTCTACTTAATAATCTTATAAAACTTTAATGACTTTAATGGGTTCAAATTAATTATAGCCCTCTTATAAGTCCCATAACCTTCAAATAGAGTTATATTTCGATAACTTCTCTAACAATCATTATGGAGAAAAAATTTTGGAGTTTCAATAGATTTCAGTATAAATATTAAGTTCATGGTTAAACGATAAATTCCAAAAATACCTTTTTCCACAAATGCCTTTTTTATATTCACCATCAAAACAACCCTGCGGGAAATTTGTGTCAATTGGTCCAAGCGACTGGTCCTGGGATTTGTGAAAATAGAACAAGTACAAAAAGAAAGGACTCATGACCAGTGAAAGAAGAACCAATCCCTTAACTGGTTTATAAAGAACAAAAAGGTAGAAAAAGTAATGAATTACTATAACAGTCTTCAGCGGAGATGTGACACATTTTTTGGTAATTTCTAAAATTGGGCTCTTAAATTTAATTCTTGGACTACTTTTATTGAAATAATACTACATTGTATTTAAATAATACTACGTTTTAGAAACTGACACTAAGCAGGTTCATTGAGAATAGATCTGTGATTGGTCAAATAGTGTCAATTGACCCCCTCCAATGACAACCCCATGTAAAAGTGATAGGTCTTATTCATATAAAGTGTTAAAACTGGAACCGGTCCCTACCACTCAAGACCTATCACGGGACTACTTCAGTGTCAGTTCGCTTCCCTCTAGGGAAATTTACCACTATTTGAAATTCAGACTAGTATTTCATCTTATTCACACGCAAATATCCCACTGAATTAAAAACATGATATTGGACACAGAGTTTCTATAAACATAATTTGGTTAAGTTCAAGTTGCCTTTAATTGTCACAGTAGTCGTTTGGCTTGCGACATTTTCTTAAAGCAGCACCTCAACAGTGTCCCGATCTCAACCCAATCGAACATCTTTGGGAGCAGTTCGAAGGACAAATTGAAAAAAGAAAATAAATCAATAAAAAAAATTTTCAAACAAATTCTGCAGAAAGCGTGGTCAAAAATTTTCCGAAGCTTTTTAGACGCGTAAATAATGGAGTAAATTTGTTTTTTCTTGTATTATTTTTGAAGTACATATTTTAATTTTTTTTTATTAAACTAGCATTAGGCCTGCTACTTCGTTGACGTCTCCCTTTCTTTCGCGAAAATTTTTTTATGACAAGGTTTATATTTCTAGATTTGTCAAAAAAGGACCAAAATGTTTAATCTTATAGGTTCTCATTCATTCAGGACCCTGCACATATCGAGTCATTACCGCAAAAAAAGCTTATGCGACAAGAACAAAATTTTACAGCAGATTTTTTTTTTATTTCATAAAAATTTTTTTTTTAGAAGTTGTCGGTTAAGATAAAATTGGTTTTGCTATAACATCGTTACGGTACCTTATGTGACCATGACATTTTAGAAGATGATGCAAGTGTTGCCAATTGAGTCATTTATTAAAAAAAAAAACGAAAATTTGGAAATGTTCAATAATATTGAAAAATCAAAAATATATGACATGAAGAACGGAAAAGCAAAAGAAACAAATTTAATTTCCTGTATTGCCCCATACTGATACTATTTTTCTCCCCATTAAGGGACTAAAAATTTCAATATTGTAGTGGGAGCCCATAACTCAATACGTATGTATATTTCAATGTATGGAGACATATGTTTCGTAAAAAACGTACGATTTTCACTCCTTAAACGTTCATATTTCGAAAAAGTACCAAATTTGTATTCTTTTAATTAAGTTACGAATGTGTTTCTAATTTCTATTTTTATTGGTTTAATTGAAAGATTTGGTAACAAAAAAGTTCTAAAATACAGGTTTTACTTGTTTACTATTTAAAAGGGTAAAATAACAAAAAAGTACCAGAAACCTGTCCGCTTATTTTTTTAAGTGAACAACGATAAGTATTATTTTTGCATCTCTTTTAGTTTGGCGGGTATTAGGTTACCGAATTTATACGGTTTGCCCCCTTAACATTCGAATATCCAAAAATCCAGTCTTAGTGGATCGTTTTGGCGTTTCGTGGCGGTCGTTTTCAGTCAGTTACGTTATAATTTTATATATACATATTTCGACGCTCACTGTCAATGTTTTCTATAATATTTGAAAAATGTTTTGTTAGTCAGCGTGAGAATTTTAAAATGTTTAATGTGTAAATGTTAAGTTATTCTTCATCGACAACTATTTATTTTGCTATCAGTTTTTCCAAAAAATATTAAACGCTTTTGGAATTTTTTGTAGATTCTTTTGATCCCAAACTTGTCCTAAATAAACATTTAAATCTATACAGAGCTTTTGTTTTATTTGTGTTTAACTTTATTTTTGTTTTGTAATAATAATAAAAGCAAAAAATTATAATTAATAAATAAAAAAAAATATTTAATCACAATGTGCTGCATCTGACTAAATAAACAATTTTTTTTTAAATAAAAAAATTTTTTGGAACAACAAAAAATCACAATGTATGTATATATGCATATGTATATAGTATATAGCTTATATATTTTATTATTATTTACTACTACATACGCCACAGCTACAACTACCACTACTGTATATTTTATTATTGTATTTGTATGTATAAATTTTATTAAATACAAAATTTTACTTTCTGCCCATCTGTATTGAAAATTGCATACGTTTAACTTTTTTTATTATTATTAATATTTATGAAAAAAAAGCAACAAAAAAAACAAAAATTTTCCATAAAACTTAAATTTAATATTTGCTTTAATCACTTTCATCCAACAACAACAAAAACGTAGCAAACTGATTATTTGTTTGCTTAGTCAATATATTTAAAGAAAAACATTAGTTAACAAATTTTATTATAAAAAATTATACAATTAATAAAAATACAAATTAACTATTTATTGCTATTGCTAACAACTTTTACTACTCTAAAATATTTTTTACAATTCTTCTGAGTATCTAAATACAATATCAACAAAAATTCTACAAAATTTTGTTGTGTAGAAAGAAAAATAAAAATTGATTGACTGACACTTTGATGAAATATATTAAATGATATTTCTTTTTTGCTTAAATAAACAAGACCTTGTTTGTTAAAGAAATTGTAAAAATTTGTTGTAAAAAACACAATCACAAACAAAAAAAACACGCACACTTTAAATAAATTTCATTGCAATTTAAAAAAAAAATTAACTCATAATTGGCAAAATTTACTAACAACAAAAACAGACTTGAATAAAAACTAACAATACTAATAAAAAATGTTACTAATCACAAAAATTGTAATTGTATGTATGTACCTATTTTATGGAATGTTAATTTATCTTTAATCACTTTTTAAATTTTATTCAATTATTTTTCGAAAACTACACATGCATTTAAAAGTATTTCAGTTAAAATTTGCTTGCCTTAAATATAAAAAATTTTTATTTTAACAAATTATAAAAAATTATAACTTAAACTCTATAAAGTTAATTAAAAACTATAAATAACAAATTTGCATTTCTTAATTTTTATTTTTTAATGTTTGTGTGTACTTAGTTTATATGTATATGTTTTTATATGCATACCTATTTTTTGCACGTATATACTTGCTACTGTAAAAAAAATGTTGCATTTTAAATCCTTTAACTTTTATACCCTTCACTACAGGTGGAAAGAGTATATACATATGTGGCATTTTGACAAAACATTTTAAGTCAAATTTAAAAATTTTAAAAACTGTTGTTAATCATACGAATTTTCATTCAAAAAACATTTTTGTTTGTGCTTGTAAAAGTTTGTAATATTAACGAAATTTTTCTTTAATTTTGGATTATTTTATTATTTGATACAACTGATTTTTTCAACGAGTTTTTTTAAACTTTTTTGCTTTATTATCTTGACTTAAGATGTTTTATTTGCAAAATGATACAGATATTAGTTTTTCATTCCGTTTGTAATATTTACAATGTTGATCTAAGATTCTTTAAAGAATATATATACCTGGGTCAAATTGTGTAGCGAAGTTGTTTTAATGATGTCCATATGTCCATCCGTTTTGAGAACCCAAGTATGATGGTAACTAGGTTCTTCTAGATTTGTATATTATATAGTCCGGAGTTGCTTGCTATTACAATTCAGTAAGATCGGTTTACAAATGGCTGAGATGTAAATAAAAAATCAAGAGTGCTTCTAATGTTTACCCATAAACCCTTAATTTTTTAAGTTTCCTAGCTAACGTTTGGTCCGCTACTGTATTAGCGTCTTCCTTTCGTAAGGATATTTTAAAGACAAAGCTAATGTTTCAAGGTTTTTACTTAGAACTACTAATATTTTTCATATTATAGGTTCTCATTTATTCAAGACCCTGCATCTTTAATTTCATGTTTCTAACTTAAATATTACATAAAATTCAAAAAGTAGCACATGACAAAGCTAATGTTTCAAGGTTTTTACTTAGAACTACTAATATTTTTCATATTATAGGTTCTCATTTATTCAAGACCCTGCATCTTTAATTTCATGTTTCTAACTTAAATATTACATAAAATTCAAAAAGTAGCACATGTAGAACGGAAAAGTAAAATAATGAAATTAAATTTTCCGTTTTTCTTCAATTTTGTACTTTTATCTTCCCATTGAAGTATCAGAAATTGCAATATTGTAGTGGGAGCCCATAATTTAATACTTACATATGGGTAAATTCCAGAAACAGTCCCCCAACCAAAAATATTTCAAATGAATTTTTTTTTAATGGAATATAAGACTAGATGTATAATTTCATTTTTATATTAAAAAACATGTATAACGATGATCATTAATTAAATAATGTTTAAAACATCCTTCTCCACCCCTGATCTCTTAATATTATATGTGAATTTAACATTATTATAGGTGATGTTGTGGAATAACGGTTTTGACACGATATCGCCCATATCATATGAGCAAGGAAACACTTGGATTTTCAACACATACCATGGTGAAGGGTTTATAAAATTCGGCATAGCCGAATATAGCACATTCACTTATTGTTATTAGTTATAACTTGATTTTTGTACCAACAATAATAAAACCAAATTATAATTATGTGTACCATAAATTGCGGTTATGTATATAAATTTTTAATTTTCATCGCTGTTTCAGGTTAAGTTGGATTTTAATAAAAAAATCGAATAGTACTGAATTTAAAACGACCGCTTAAAATTTGTTTTGGTTTTTAGGTTTATTAAATATTATTTCTGTTATGCATAGTTAAATTTGTGCTCCCAAATGTATGCTAGGCATATTTTAATTAAATGATTAGTTTTTGTTTTTTTTTTCTCAGTATAGACATCATTTGGACTATTTAAATAAGTTAGATTGCCAATTTGCAATACTTGAATGCACAATACACTCCAGTAAAGAATCAGAATATGTATATTGTTTAATAAAATAGAAAGATGTAGCTAAGCTGTGAGATAAAAAAGCATTGGAAAAAATCTTTTTAACGGTCATGTTCTGGCAATCGAAAAACGCTTAACATTTGCCATTCTGACTTGAAATCGCATAAGAGGTGTTTTGTAAATCGCAATAGCAAGAAGTTTACCGACTTTAAATTTCAAAAATATGCTCAAGAGATCTAGAATATTTGTAAGAAACTATGCTAGATCGCAAGCTAAGGGCACGAGTTTCAGAACACCATAAAATAAATCTTGTGGATTGCGATTTCAAATCGTGCGATTGTCATAACATGGTCTTAAGATAAACTGTTGTGCCAAATCTAAAGCCCATAACGTTAGTTCCCTGTGGGTTGTTTTGTATGCATTTTGGGGAGTTGATAGGGCTCCTTCGGGAAGGTAGGTCTAGTAGAACTTAGGACCATTTTGGTGAAGTTTGGCCTGCTAGCGGATTTCCGTAGGTAGTGCTGCTAATCAGCAAAAGCTGCTTAATTTTAGCAGTGGAGTTTAGATAACGCCAGCTTCTTAGAAAGGGGCGGATGTATGATTCTGATGGTTGCGTTAACATATGCCAGCATGTGCATATTTTAAAATTTTTAGATATGAAAAGTATTGACCAGTGGCCGTATTCTGTAATTCGCTAAAGCTAAGTCTCTATCGCTAAAAATCTAAAAAGTTGATTTAGCGATTTTTGGCTACGAATGCAAATTTGCAACGTGCATTGCTAAATTTGGCATTGCCATAAAAATTTAATTCGCCGCAATTTTAGCTTTTAATTTCATCGCTAAAATTTTTCAGTTTGTATTCTTTAAGGCATTTTAGCGATCGAGATTTAGCTTTAGCTAAGCGAATTACAGAATCCGGCTGCAGATATAAGCAAAAATATTCGCTGGCGTGACGTTAAAAAAAACAGAAGTGGATTTTGACTTGCATTTCAAAACTGAATAAGACTGCGAACTGAGCAAGACGTTTTATATAAAAACTTTTTTAGTAAGCTTTAGACTTAGATTTATTTTTCAAGCTATAAAATTTAAAAATATTTGCTCGTTTAAAGGTACATATGGGTATTTTCCGCAAAAAGTCTACTTTTTTTAATGTAACGCCAGAATGAAAATAAGGTTGAATTTTTGGAACATGTTGTTCAACCGTTATCCCTTTTGCTACTTAATGTAGAGATAGTTTCGCTTTACACAAAAATATAAAAAAGTAAACTATACACATGAAATTTTTTGAGAAACAATTAAAATTTCTTCTAGCGTTACGCTCCAAAAAGTAGACTTTTCGCTGGAACTGCCATATATGCTTAGTGCAATTTTGTCTTTTAGTGAATACATTTTTAAAATATGTATGAAAGCCAAAGCCCCATTTAGAAGAAATCCTAAAACCAGTGATATTTAAACTTGTTCGAAATTTTAAATAAAATTCTAAATCTGAATTGACCATTTTGTGACATTTTGATTTTTATTTCTATGCACAAGTAGTATTCATTTTTATGTCTCTCCATTTTAATTAATTAAATGTTTAGTTTAACTTTGGACTTACAATTTTTAGTTAAATAAAACAAGTGCCTTAAAAATACAAAAAGGAAAAGTATAAAACGA
The DNA here is from genome assembly GCA_949318255.1 of Pollenia labialis. Lineage (NCBI taxonomy): Eukaryota > Metazoa > Arthropoda > Insecta > Diptera > Polleniidae > Pollenia > Pollenia labialis. Next base: position 86,504,309 of record OX439140.1, read on the forward strand.
CTGTTATATAACTTTTCACACAAAAGCAAAACTAAAAACAAAATAATCTCAAAAAGCTGAAAATTGTACACTCAATAAAAGAAAAACCAAAATTAACTGCAAAAAAGGTAATAAAAATAATGAAATTAATTAAAACAGAATAACAATAACATTTAAAGGTAAAATATTGTTAGAATTTTAAACATTCCTTATTTAAACAACCACCAATACACATAAATACACATACATTCTCCAACACCAACACATTTTGAGCCTGCTTTTTTTTATCTTAGTAGTAATTTGTGTAAGTGAATTGTAGATTCTAATATCGAAAAAGAAATTAAATCTCAATAATATTAATTAATTCTGTAGAAATGTTTATAATAACAATTGAAGAAAATCATTTTGAAATTTTCATAAGGTATGTATACATAATTGTGTAATTTTCGTAAATCAATTTCAATTAAATACATGTACGATCCTAATATTTTATTATTTATTCTAGATATTTCGTATTTATAGTGAAAAAAGACATTTATTTTTTGTTTCTAATCATTTTTAATTAATTGATGCTCGAAGCGATGTTTAGAAACGTTAAGTTATAAAATATTTAATTGTTAGGACAACACTTTAAAACTTTCAATTTGTGTATCTGCAACCCAGTAAAAAAATTAGGTTTCTGGAAGCACGAAAGCTACATGAGCGTGAGCGCTGTTATATCTGTGGTTTTCATGGGCAACCGCGTATGTCTTTAAACTAATTTTTTAGGAGAGCCGAAAAACCTTTCTAGACCCTTTTAGAAACATGTAAAGAGCGTTTAAAATGAGGGAATATGGCATCAACATCTCAAATTCGGAAAAATGGACATACGCGGTTGCCCAAGAAAACCACAGATATGCGCTGGCTACTGCACACTACTAAGAAGCAGCAGAGAAGCGAATATCATTTAAGTAAATTTTTAATTTAATGATTGAGTAGCTTTGCATTATCTCTTATAAGTAAGAATGTTGTAAGTGAAGTATTAAAATCAATATTTTAAAGAAAAAATTGACGAACAATGTTCTAAGTGCTTCTGTTATTCCCTTCTTATATTGAAGCAGATTGTATTGCAATGTGTTTACGATCATTCCCGAAATATTAACGAACATAGAAATTACATTTTTATTATCAGTCATCCAATTGCTTTTTAGCAGAGAGGAAAAAAAGTAGTGCTTTGCCATATAAACATCATGCCTCTTGTAAGCAGTTTGTACTTTGTACTTCTCCATTTTTTACTGGGAATGTACGTCGTTTTCTTAACCCATTGATGGTCCTCTGTCAGTTTTCATTTGAGGCAAATTATGCCAAAAATGATTTTTGAATAACTTCGCTAGTTCCTCCGTAAAATCTTCTAAAACAGCAGCGAATGTGTGTGGCTGAAAAAGTTTGATTGCGTGAACGCAAATGAGTGTATTTCATGGTTTTCATAAAATGCAATTACGCAAAGCCGTAATTGTAAATGGTGTTGGTATCATAGCTACAAATAAAATAGCTAAATGTTTAGCAGGTTCCAAAAACGGATGGAGAAATGCTTCCTAAAATAATTGCAACAGCTATGAATATCAAAATAATTCAAATGTATACTTTATAATTGATATTATTTAATATCTGTGACCTTCTCCGAGAAAATGGTTTGGACTTAAGACATGCTTTATATTTGTTTACGAAAACAATAAAGCAAGCTGTTTTTGTTTTAATTTTGTTTTTTCTTAACCTACAATAAATGTTAGAAGAATTCCAACCAATTGTAGTGGCGAATGTAAAAAAAGATAAACTCAATGTTTATCGTTGTTGTTTTTGTTTAAGCTTTGATATTGTTACAAGTAAAGCTGTTTCTTATAATTCTTATGCGCTTAACAGTTTTATTTGTTTAATATCTTTAGCTTTTTTGGCCTAAGCAGGCAGTGAAATGCGCAAAGGAAAAGCTTATCCCATCAACAATAAGTGTTTTTATCAAGAATAAAAATTGGGTATTAAGCACGACAAACAAATCTTGTTAATTGAATATTTTACAATTGTATAAAAAAATATTGATGTGTTTCAAACAGAACAAAAATTTAAATGCTGTGTTTGTATTTCTTTTATTTATTTTAAGACATATGACTTTACAAAAGAAAAACATAGAGAACAGTACTGCATCAATAATTCGAAAATTTTCATTTTTAAGTTATTACGATGTTTCTACAAATGAGCGGCTAATAACACAGGCTAATATCCCCATGAATGTATTAAATCAACTTTCATGCCCCATAAGAAAGTGTGAGAAATCGATGTGTAAATCCCAATTTTAATTTAAAGAGGGAACGGCTACTCGAGAAGTATTATTTTTTAAACGGTTCATATTGAAAATTGCAAAGATGTGCAAAAAATACGATTTCATGTGTTCCATTAACTATGAAAAGCCGTTTTACTCAGAATGTCACAATAAACTCATAAATATATTACTTTCGTTAGATATTGATACGAAAAAAATTATATGCAGAAGAAATCTTTTCTGGCATCAAACGGCGGAAATACGAGTTAACGGCAAATTCACAGAAAAATTTGCAATTTTTCGAGAAGTGAGACAGGAGTGTAGCCTTTCTTCCGTGTTATTTTATAAAGGCCTGCAAAAGTTGAACATAGCGGAATGTCTCACATCATGCAATTTCCAATTCATGCAATGCCGGTAATTTGAAAACGGCGTATAAAGATATACCGCAAGCTTTTGGAAACACAATGAGTAGATCATGTAAGAAATGCAACAGTTCTTAAAAGAATTGGATATGATAGGGAACTTCCTTCTTCCATCAAAAGAGGAAACCCGGCTTATCTTGGACACATTATGCGTGATGACAAATACGAAAGGCTCCAATTAATTCTGCGAAAAAAAATATAATGGTTCCGCAATATTCGTAACTGGACTCGAATTCGCAATTTTGGAGATCTATTATCAATGGCCAATGACATAAAAAAAACTAGAGCGAGATGATAAGCAACATATAATTTTTGCATTATATAATCGCTAACATTCGAATTCTTATGTGCGCACCATGAAGAAGAATATTTAAAGGCCGGTATTTATATAAGTTTCTGTTCCTATCGCACGATGGTGAAGGGTATAAGAAATTCGGTGTAGCAGAATATAGCGCTCCTTCTTATTGCCTGCTTTACAACCCTTTTTTTTGATACAGTTGTACATCAAGCAATGAACTAACATGACAACCCATGAAAGATTGATTTTATGAAGGGAATAATAAAACTCATTAAAGAAGTATTATTTTAGACGAAAAAATAATACTCTCAAGGAAGTTTTATATTATGAAATAAACTGTTTTTTGTTAAGAGTTCCATGCAAACTTTTGTTTATTTCGTTAAAAAATAAGTCTTAACTGTTCAGTAGAGATGGTTTTTTTAAACTAACGATGGATTCTGAAAGAGCACTTTAATCCCAATCTATACGTATGTAACAGTATAGGTTTCCGTTGACTCTAATATAGAGAGTTTTTGAGTTTAAATTTTCTGGATAACTGTTATTTACGGTCCCTGGAATAGTGTCATGAGTGGCTTTAATGAATTGATTTTTATTCTTAACATGAGGCTCTATTTTTGATATTGTTTTCCAATGGATAAAAAGAAGCAATCAAACTGTTTTTTGATACATATACATATGTATATGTGTATATCCTTAAAAGATGTAGGGTATAATATGATTTGCTTGCCCGACGTACTTTCCCAGCTCTTTCTTCCAAATACATATTAACTGCTTATGGTACTTTATGTCCGTACATACTTGCCACCCTTCTTTATTTTACTCTTTTGTGTACAAGTTTATTTATATCGTCTTGCTTTATTGCAATGCATTGTGCATTGTATTGCACAACGTGTCGTACAAGTGTTGCTACTAACAATTAAATATTCATCATACGTAACCGTTTAAGAGTTTTAACAGGAATTCGAAAACATTTAATAAAAAACCAAAACTATTATGTACATATAAAATGTAAAAATAGTTCTAAATTAAAGTAACAATTCAAAGGTAATAATGATATAAAAATAAAATTCAATGTAAACACATACATAATTATTCCATTACACGTCCACGCCAACATCTAGATATAACGTAATAAAAAATCACCACTACACTTTCTAAAACTGGATATTCAATACGACTTTTTTGCTCAGGTTTACGTGGCTGTACTTTGAATTTTGCATGCGAAAAATGTAGAAAGAAATATTTATCGCTCATGCTTTTGTGCACTGTTCGCCAACAAAAAGGAAAAAAACTCGTAATGAAAATCCAAACAGTCAAATATTGTTTTTATATTTTACTTAAGTATTTTATTATCTTTTTGATTGTGTCATAGATATTTTCTTTGAATCCATGTCTTTACATTCATTTTTTGAAATGTTTTAACAGAAAAAAAATCCCTAAATGTCTTCATATCGATGTCTCCAATAGAAAATGAACGTCTAAACCTTTTAAGTTTCTTTGTACCATTTTTTTAACCCATTGTACTAAATAGAAAAGTAAAAAATAAAATTGTCTCCTTCCCCTTATTTAATAAGTATGTAGTTAGTTTGAATGTTTTAAATAAATACACATACACACATAATTATCTATAATATCTAATTGATTGAATATTTGAATAAATTTAAAAAAATATTTATAACAACTTTTTGTTTCAGTATCAACTATTTTCCGGTCGTAATAACTAAAAACAAAATCATTAACCTTTAGAGAGCTTAGAGAAAATCCAAAACAGATTAATTAAACAATTTAGCAGATTGAAACGAAATGTTTTAAAAACTACAGAGAAGCATGTTAGCGTGAAAAGTTAAATAAGTAAAAAAAAACATAAAAAGCAAGGAACCCTTAAGTAGCAACAATGTAATTCATAGATTGAATTAATTTAAAAGAAAACGTAAAAGTATTAAATTATTTATGTATTTTTGAACATCTTAATTAGTTGTTTATTATTTATATATCATCGTTATTATTGTTTTTATCTTTGTGTTTCATTAAATAAGTATTTGTGCTAATTCATGCAAATAGAAACTCACCTACCATAAACATACACGCATGCATGCATACGAGGGCTGGTCAATATGTCCGTGACTTTTTATATGAAACATAGGTTTTTAAATAAAAACAATCTTTTTTTTCAAAGTAGACTTCATTGAGTTCTATACACCTTGACCAACGATTCCTTAATTTTTGTATCCCTTGTCAATGATAATTCGTATTATTTTGCGAAAAGCTTTCTCGTATCGAAATTGAAACGATTAAGCGGTGTGAGATGTGTTTAGCTTCGCTCGGCCCACACCATATCGTTTTTAAATTGTTTCGGATGTAAAGAAGTCATCTAGGCTTCCAGGACTTTCGCATCTTCTGCTTGTACGCCCACAAAGAAATTCAGTAAACCTCTTTTTTGCTATTGAAATTGATAGGGAATTTTTTCCATTTTCAAACACAAACTGAATAATGCAGCTTATTAAAATTTTGATAAGATTCCTCTAGCAGATGCCTGTTGATAGGAGCAGTGTTACCCTTTTAGTTAAGTGACAATTTTTTGAACAGCCCTCGTAAATTTTTATTAAAAATTATATTAAATTATAATGTATTCCTTAAATATGTCATGCTTATAATTTATACACAAACTTCTATATAGGTATTTCAATATATAGCAGTGATGGCAAATGTTGTGCCATTTTTTTGTATCCTTAAGCGTAATAGCACTATGGCACATTCTATATTATTTAACCCCTATTTTGCAATTTGTTAATGAAATTCAAGTTCAGAACAAATTTTGTATATAAAGAGTTTGTTTCGCCCTTGCTAATCCTGTTGAAGCACAATAGTACTTAAGCGCTTCCGTTGAGTGTGGGAAGGTACGTCATTTGAATTTACTTCACTTTAAAACTTTAAAAGATTTTCATAGTAAAAGTTTTGTTTTCAGACAGTATTTCAATTGTAACAAAGGATTTGTTGTTTGTCTCTTAGTTCATTTTAAATTATACCGAACAGTGTCATCTTTGGGTGTCTGGGGGTCTGCTTACCTAAGGATTTTATTTCAAACCCATCCACTCCCACACTTGGACGAACACTGGTTTTCTCTCTGATTAGTTTCAGTTTATCCACATTTGAGTTTTCGCTTGTCGAAAATATTTTACATATAATTCGCAAGCATTTCTTTACGATTACTTACTTGCAGTCTTTGCTCTGTGTTATGGTCCTCAGTCATGTTTTACTTCCATTCAGAGTTTAGGCAAGAATTGAAAATGCGAATTGTAGTGTTAAGTGATATGCAGATTTAATTTTCGTTGGCATATTGCAGATATCATCCTCCACTCCAAATCCTGCATTATGCAAATAAAAACATTTTACTTTTTTTAAATGTTTGTTGTCGGTTATATAAAAGGTGGTGCAACGAAAATGCACAATGTTAATTGTAAATAAAAAAAAAGTTTTCAGAGAATTATCTTAATATTTTTTTTGTTTGGAAGAAGGATCTACGACAATAATGTGTGAAAAAAAATATCGGAGAAATGCTCGACACGGCTTAGTTGGCATACCTCTATCCGATGGTCTATACTTTCAATGACTCTGAGGCATAATTGAGGTTCAATGTTTTTTATGTGCTTAATTACCTCATCACTTACCTCTTGAATTATTCTTGGCTATTAGCTTATTTTGTTTTAAAGAAAGAAGTTCAACGGTGTCAAATCACATGATTGTGACTGCCAATAAAAATCGCCACGACGTGAGATATCACGGCCTTTGCATTCATCGTGCAAAGAGCAATTGTTTCGTTGGCTGTGTGGCAAGTGACACCATCCTCTTCGAACCACATTTCGTCCTGGTCAATGTAACTGCTTGGCCGACCTAATTTTCGAAGAAGTACGGCCCGATGACGACGCCAGTTCATAAGGTAAACCAAACAGTCACTCTTTGTGGATGCAGCGGCTTTTCAACAATTCCTCGTGGATTCTCATATTCCTAAATGCGGCAATTCTGCTTGTTAACGAGCCCACTGATGTGACAGTGTGCCTCGAAATGCATTTTGATTTGAATGCCCATTTTCGTAAAAGTCTTCAACAATCTTATGGTGTTTTCTTTTCTACAAAAAAATGTGCCTGTTTTTTTAAAAAAATGCAATTTGGTGTCTGTTTCTTAAAAATTTTGCTCCCGAAAAGCATGAGTTTTTTAGAATAAAACAAGCCACCCTTTTCGGGAGCAAAATTTTTAAGAAAAATACACGAAATTGAATTTTTTTTTTTTAAAAAATGCACATTTTTTTGTAGAAAAGAAAACACCATTAATACGCTGCTCAATTGAGTACCTCTTCATTGGTGAATTTGTCATCTGCTGAAACAAAGATATGTCAAATTAAGTTGCAGAAAAAAACCTGAGGTGTGACTCACAATTAACCTCGTGCATGATGGTTTGACCATCATTTATTATTTATATAATTAATTTGGACTGATGGGGTTTCTTTTAAATTTAATTCGTAGACAATGCTATTTGCAAGCGATACTTAATCATTTATCTTGCTTTGTACATCGTGAAAATGATAGTAGACAGATGTCGTCCGCAGAATCCAAGTTTATTTTTTATTAACTTCACTCGATCCCACCTAGCGACAACTGAGGCTCCTCGTCAGCAATAATGTAAAGGATAATTCGAAGTGAATAACTTACACTTCTATGATACATTACATGATTTTTGTTTGGAATTCCTCGCGTAAAAGCTCGACTTAAGAGATCAGAAATATGCTTATTTCTCGCTTTCAAAACTGACAAGATTTACATAAATAAAGTATGTGAAAAATATTTACCATTAAAAAAATTGTTAATACAGCTTGTAAAACAAAAAAAAAATTATAAAATTAGCTTAACTGTTTAATCTTAAAAGACGAATAAATAGCGATTTTCTTCTAACATCTAGCACAGCCTTTAAAAATTGTAGGATTGCATGTGTTCATGCTCTAATGCTACCGCGATTTCTTGACATGTTTTATGGCGCCTTTGGGTGATGAAGGGTGTGAAGTATTTTTTAATCTTTTTTGCTCCTGATATCTTAACATGTCTAGTTTTTTTCAACTTTAACTTTTTTAAGAGTTCCATCTTGTTTACATAGTCTTTCAAAATAGTACCAGGTACATATTTTAAACGCCCTTAGGCCTTAGTGAAGGAGGAATACTTTAATTTTCTTCCTCGCCTTTCTTTAGCAGTCTTTACTGAAAAAATTTGTCATGTTGGTCATAAACTCTTTTCGATATAGCTGGACTGCTCTAGTGGTTAAAGTACTTTCATCGATTCTAAAGTTACTAAAGCTTACAAGCTTTTTCTGCTCTTGAAGTTGAAGAATGTTTACTGATACATTTTATGCTGGTGTTTGGTACTTAAGTTTTTTGATCGCTAGAAATTTATTCATTTGTGCCTTTTTCTTTCCCATCTGGATAGCCTTAAATTAAGGAATCTAGATTGTGCGCTTCTAATATTCTTTAGTTAGCGATTCTTAGCTCGTAGCTTTTGAACTTGTCCTCGTTGTTATTGTTATGCTCATTATAGTTCATGTTTTTTGCGTTTGCCATTCTTAATTTTGGGACTCATACTTTTGTCTACCTTTCGCCAGAAACGTCTCAAAAGTTGACACATTTTTATCGCTTTCGTTAAGGTGTACATTCTCCTGATTTGAGAAGTCTTCATATTTATAAGTGTGACAAGAAATTTAACAACAAATTATTGGTAAAGTAATTATGATACATTAACGAAATTAATTTGAAATATAAAATGTATGTATGTATGCTTGTATACAAATCATATTACATTTAAAAATACTTAAGCTCATATATTTTGCTAGTATTCATTCCAACCTTTAAAAAGATTTCATCCTAATTAAACATTTACATCAAATAAGCAAACAATCATATTTGAAATTTAACAAAAACTAATCAATATTACCAAATCTTACACAAAAAATAAATGTCTTAGAGAACCTGAAAACTTTAATAAGATACATACAAAGATAACTAAATAAGTTTTAAACAATAATAACAAAAATTTACTAAAAATGTTAATATTTAAATAACTATTGAATGTCATGTTTTATAATTAAATAGATTTTTTTCTTAATAAATAACTGTGAAAAGATTACAAAAGAAAGACAAATCAATTAAATAAATGTATATTTGAATTAATGCTTAATTATTTTAATTTAATTTTTGTGCATTATTTATAAAGTTTTTTTATGGTTTTAAAGCTACGTAGAGAGAGTTATGTTAATTGTTTTTGTATGGAGTATAGCATTTAGAATACATGTACCTAAATCAAATAAAGAGACAGGTAGCATAATTCTCTTTTTCTCTCTCCTTCTGATGCGGTCGAATGCATGAATTCGCCTTGGTTTTAATATAATTTTTATTTATAGAATCTCAGTTTTAAATTATTTATTATCATATGTTTGAAAAAGAATTTCGAATAGTTTTAAAGATATTTTGGCACATTTTTTTATTAAGCTTAAATTATTATATCAGAAATAATATTTTAAAGAAAATTCAGCTTTTTGAAATTTTTTTTTAATAAAAAATTAACTTATGTTTGAAAAAATTTCCATAGAAATTTCAACTTATACAAAAATTTTACATGAAAAATTCAAAATTTACAAAAACTTTCAAAAAAAAACAAATATAAAAATTAAATGTGTAGGTTTATTTTCAAAAAATGTTAACCTAATACAAGTTTTTCTAGAGAAATTTTTCTTTTAACCTGCATTTTATAGACAATTTTCATTGAATTTTTTAATAATTTTATATAGAAAATTTCCATTAGAGATGAATTTCTTATAGAAAATAAATTATATAGAATAAATTCTGTAAAGAAAATTTATCTGCAAGACGAGTTTTCTATATAAAATGTTTGTATATACTAAATTTTCTGTTGAGAAATTTTATAAAAGAAACATTTTCTGCAAAAAATTATTATCAATAAAAATTTTGATATAATAAAAAATGTCTCAGAAAAAATTTGCATATGAGATTAATTTGTCGTTAAAAATCAATAATCTATAGAAATTACATATAAATTAATTTTTAAAAAATAAAAATTTCCATTTAGAATGAATTTTCAATAGAAAATAAGGGAAAATACAGAAACTTTTTATATAAGGTCAATTTTCTATAGATAATGATGGTATTAGTGTTCAAACAGAACAAATCGAGATCACGTTTTCCATACAATTTGACATAAACATTTGCCGTTGTGAAATAAAATCTATTTCATTCTTGCGATCCTACCAAAAAATTTTCGTATTAGATGAATTTTTTCAAGAAAATGTACGTATTAGATCTATTTCTAGAAAAAAAACTTTATGTATATGTTTAATTTTCTTTAGAATATTTTCTATTGAAAATTTTCGTATATTATCAAGTTTTTATACAGAAATATTAATTAATGTACAAACTATTTTGTTATATGATGAATTTTCTATATGAAATTTTTAAATTCTTTAGTTTTTCTTTAAAGGTTATTGATTGATATTGAACAATTTTATTTTTTAGGTATCAAAACTATTTTATGTAGTTCTGAAATTTTAAATTGTAAATTTTAATTTTAACAAACAAAAGTCCATACTAAATGATATTATAACAAATACTACTAAGATAACAAAAATTAATGGGAACCAAATACAAAACCAAACAACAACACAAAATAAATATTTGCACATTTGACAAGGGAACAAATCAAAAACCCTCTTAACAATTTAAAAAAAAAATGTTTTTAAAAATACAAATACCTAATTTTTTTTTTTAATCCGAAACCTTTATTTTAAAAGATTAAAAACAGAAAATATTTTATTATAATTCAAACTTATAAAATTCATTTGATGTAAAACAAAATGATTAAAGTGTAATAGCAATAAATTTTAAAAAAAACTTAAACGAATTGAAAAGAAAATCTACTCTTCTTAAACTCTTTGTTTTTAAACAAAAAAAATTTTATTTAGTATTATTGTTAACATTGAAAACAACAACTAATAAATAACTAAATATTTGTCAATTCTCTACTTTTTAATTCTAAATGTTAAATACTTTTAATAAAAATAACTAATAAAATACTAAATATTTAAATAAAATATATTTAAACAAATTAAAAACAATTTGCATATCTTTAAAAAAATCCTTTAAAAAACCTTAAAATTTATCTAAGAAAATGAGAAAAAAATATCAAATACTTTAAGTATGTATATTTTTTAAAACTTAGAACTTTAAATAAATTTATCCCTAAAATACCTTCTACATCTACCACTTAACTAAACTACTCGTACTATTGGACAATCAAAAACTAATAAAAAAAAACAAGAGTAAAAAAATGTTTAAATAATACAAAATATCTTTTAACTTTAACAAATGAAAAAAACTATACATACATGCATATTTATATAACGTTAAAAAATCTATTTTTTAAATGAAAGAAATGTACTAAAAATGTTATGAAGAAAATAAATTTTAATCTTGTTTAAGATATAATTGTTAAATCCATATTTAATGTTATAAATCATTGTACAAATTATATTTAATGTTTTTATTTTAAAAAAATCTCTCTTTTTCCAATGAAATTTTTTTTATTATTGCTCAT